>CM036541.1:5528849-5826349 GCA_020745685.1 Tautogolabrus adspersus | reverse complement strand
ACTGAGACAAAAGCCAGACACACACCTACACACACACACACACACACACAAAACAACACACACACATACACTCTCCTCTTCCCCCTCGCTTTGCTTCGCCTGGCCAGTCTCAACATCCCAGTGCTCTTTGAGGCGACGTCCCAACAATTCCACCGGGTCCCTCATTAAGGCCCAGGCGCCGACTCTCAAGGGGAGGTGAGAGGGAGGGGCAGCTGGGTAAACTTTGGAGAGGTCACCTCCATGTTTCCATCTTCCGCCTCCTCTCATCCCTCGTTCCGGCCCGTCCTCAGGTCCTGTCAGCGGAGAGTGTAAACAAGCAGAAAGGTTAGCGGCGTTTTCACCTGACACCGTCTTCTCTCATTAGGGACAGGGGACAGTGAGACACCAACAATGCCACACTTTGTTGTTTGAAAAGCAACTTCAGTGTGTTATCTCTGGCTTTTGATGTTCGACACTAATGTAAGAGTTCGTTTAAGACTGGTATAAGTATTAGTCAACTTAATTTTTGATGCTGAATAAAATCCATTGTTGTGCAATTTCAGAATGCCATGTAAACTTCACGGGCAATACATTCTCAACAAATTATGAATAATGCAGATCGTTCAGTGGCTCTAAACTTAGATAGATAGATGGATGGATGGATGGATGGATGGATGGATGGATGGATGCTTTATTGATCCTGATGGAAATTCAATACAAATACAATACAAATATGATGAACAAACTACCCGCCCAGCGTTGGTTTTGCAAGAGCAGGGCTCAGTGATCTAATTAGAAATGATTAATTTGCAACTTCTGCAAATTGTTGAATAGGTTTAGGAGCCGGCCTCCAGTGGACACTCATGAAACTGCACATTTTTGGCTTCATTTTTGAACAATGGAGTTTGCAGCTTTTTTTAAATTTCTGCCTGACTACTAAGTCAAGGTGTGCATCTCTCTATTTTATCAAAACATGATGGAAATACTTTGGAAAACGTAATTTCTTTAATGCAGGCACACTGTATGTGAAGGTAAATGTGAGTGGACTTCCATATTACGGTGGTTACAGTATTACTACACTGAGTGTGTGCATAACCTCTGCATACCGATAAACTTAAAGATCCTATTAAAACTTTCCCCATGGTAGTATTAAAACCTCCTTCTAGAGTCATTCCTCCTCTCCTTTATAGCATGTGTGTCACTGTCTGACCCACTCAACAGAGACACACAAACACACACACGCACACGCACACACACACACACACACACACACACACACACACACACACACACACACACAGAGCCACCGTCCAGCCTTAGTCTCTCTGCCTGCCTGTGTCTGTGTTTGCTGACTGGCTGTGGAAGAAGCCATTTAGCATGCTGAATGTCAAGGTCAGCGTGTGTCGTCCTTGTCATCACTCTCCCTGGCAGAAGGTCATGGAAGAGCTCTCCTCAAATGGACAGCACAAGACAAAGAGGAGGGTTGGCAAGGGAAAGAAAGAAAGAAAGATCTATTTCAAGCTCAACTTCACTGATATTTCATTTCACTTTGCCCTATTCTCGCTTTTATTCCAGGTATATCATGCCTTTTTGTGTGTGGTTATTGATTCACATAAAGTCGCATCATGAGAAGCAAATTTCTTGGCAGTATAGTTACCTGTAATCTCATTCGCTAAAGCCCAAGTTAATTTGTATCGATTTTCTTTATTGTTAATGAGATAACTGGAAACAACTTCTTGGTTGCAAGAACAGTAGTAGGCTATTATTAATGCAAGGTTATAGTTATATATTCTAAAACATACGAATGTTGTTTAATTGGCGTAGTTCTGAGTGATGTCATCAATTGGTGAGAATAGCTGACTTTTGGAGTTCATTGAATTCGAATTTGACATACTTTATTAATCCCTGAGGGAAATTCTAGTTAACACTCTGTTATTGAGAGACATGCGTCTCACACACGTAGGCCCGAATCACACACATGGACCTGTGGACATGCATTAGTGGAGAGATGTCAGAGTGCGGCTGCTACACACTGCTACGCAGGGAGCACACCAGAGCAGTTGGAGGTTCGGTGCCTTGCTCAAGGGCACCTCGGCAGTACTCGGGAAGTGCCCTGGCTCCTCTCCAGCTACCAGACCAACTTCTATATTATGGTCCGCATCAGGACTTGAACCGACAAACCCTCTGGTTCCCAACCCAAGTCCCTATGGACTGAGCTACTGCCGCCCCATTGATGGCCATTGCTATTCTGTTGCCCTCTTTTCCATCTGTATTTTGTATGTTTTGGTGTCACATAGAATCATGACCGCCGAAGGAGACGATCATCGGCTGTTTTAAACATCACCATTCCCCCGTGATCCATAACACACAGCGATTTTAATGCAGCGAGTAATTACAATATGCCCCAACCTGCTCTCTTCCACTTTCATGTGAAGAAGAAATCATGAAAAAACTCAGTTTGCATCTGTGCAAAGTGGTGCACAATCTCATATGCACAGATGCAAACAGACTGAAAGATGTAAGCATAAAGCGAAGCTTAAGATAATTTCATTTAGTTGTAAGTCCTTCTTGTCTGTGCAATACAAATTGAAATTCAGTTTTAGTGCAGTGGAAAATACATCTACAGTATGGTTTTTACATTAGCACCACCTGGTATCTTACTACTACTATTGTTGTTTGGAGTGTAAACTTACTTAAAAAAAACAGACAGAAACAGAAGGAAAGCATTAAATAGGGGGGGCAATAACAAAGTCATACTCAGAACCCTTCTCTGTAGTTACTACTCTTTTTTCCACTACTTTTACTACTTTGTATTTTCCTGCTGTTAAAGCCAGTCATTGAAAATATTTCACAACTAACAACTAAAGGAGGACCCTAATGAAGGCCACAAGCTGAAACACACCGGTCTAATAAAGTTTATCTCTAAACTACAAGTGTTGCTGGAACTTTTTGACCTCTAACAACTAAAGCCAACCAGGAAGTGGGGTATAATACCCTTTAAACCACTAAAAAGCTTACATTTCAACATGTTAACAGACTGTCTGTTGTTTTATCAACAGCGCAAAAGGAATGCGGGCCTTTTGCACCAACTTAACCTGTGCAAATTAGACAAAATGCACCTCTAAATGCACTTCAGAGAAAAAAGCATCCCTAAGCTCCAGGGCTGTTTTTATGAATTTAAATAATCCATTATGCAGTCATTGTGGGGGGGGGGAGGGTTCATGGACAGTTTTGTGAAAACTTAACATCTGCTGAGAATTGGTGGTAACTGCGCCGCTGTAATTTGGGACTTCACGTGCAAACTTTCTACAGCAATTCCACCTCTGGATGATATAAAAGGAAATGATCTGAATACAGTCAGAAATGTCATTTGAAATTAGTTTTATATAAAAAGGGGTGAAATCAGTCCATGGCTTGAAGTGGGTTGACCCGGGAAATACTGGGCACACTTCATCCACTTGTACATAAGGTCTTGAGCCTTAAAAATGTCACTCTAAATGTGTGTTGCTGTTAGCAGCGTCATTTGTAAATCAGACTGATTTGTAACAAGAATCATTTCAATTAGTAGGGGACCATTTCCCCCCAAAGGACGGCATAATGGCTCATTTAAATAGGCAGAAACAGCACCGCACAACAGAGACGCTGTTTGCACTGCAGCACATTTTGGGGTGAAGTTGACCCTTTGCGTGTCCTTTGTGAATTAGATAACATCTATTAGTCTCATTTGCACAGGTTTAGACGGGTGTAAAAGCCACAGCCCTTTTGTGAATCAGGACCCTAGTGAATTACCCCAGACTGTCGAAAGGTCAATTTCTCGCAATCAGAAACAAACATAGACAACAAAATATAAAACAAAAGTATAGACAAATATAAACAGAAAAAAGACAGATAATAATGGTCAAAGTAAGAGCAACTGAATAGTCACAGTCAGGGAAAACAATGGGAACAAAACAATATGATATCTAGTTCTTTTATATTAAAGGTGGACAAACAGAAGTGTGGTGCATTGTATTCCAAGAGTTGGAACACAAAATACTGGACACTATATCCCATAATGCATAACAGACGGACTAGGGACACTATTTTTGTTTAAAAAAACATTGTAAAGTGCATAATATGGGACTTTTAGACTCCACACTTACATTTATTTTGCAGGTTTTCGTTGATGTCATTGAAATTTGAAGTCTCCAAGCCCAAGCTTTAAAAACAAACTTTATAACCATTATCAAAAGTATTTCCTTTGATGGGTTACACGTATTGCCAAAAGTAAACAAAGTCCAAGGCCTCTTTTTGAAAATCAAATTTATTTGTGTATAGGTACCAGCTTTTTGCTGCTATATCCATCCTCCCCTCTATCATTGTTTCACTGTCCTCGTGCCTACTTTCCACAGCTTGAGTAAACACTGCCAACTCTTTCATTAGCCCTCTCACCACAGTCCCTCTTTCACTCTGCGTGTCTTTCATCCCCTCTCACTCGGTCTCTACACGCCTCTGTTTAAACAGATGAATGTGATTAGAGCCAGTTTTAGATGACATTGGAAGTTTGTGTGTTTAATGACTCAAATAAAAGGCACGGTTATTATGTTTAAAGATAGGCCCTAATACGACGTCTGTGGGTGCTGCTCTGTGTACTGTGTGTGTGTGTGTGTGTGTGTGTGTGTGTGTGTGTGTGTGTGTGTGTGTGTTTGTGACACTACCCCACCTTTTCAGTTTATTTTATTATGCAGATTGTCAGATGACCGACTCTAATGCCTGGCTTGTGCAGAAGTTTTCTGTACATCAACACCAGCATGCCTTGCAGCCACAAAATACATCTGCGCTCACAAATTTTTGACAGTAAATCCACTTTTTCCATAGATCAAACTTGTTTATTGTAAAGCAGTCATTTTGAATTGCCTTTGTGGCTTTTTAAAGTGGAAATAGTTACGTTTCTCCTAATTTACGGGCCTTGTGCTCTTCTTTTATTGAGCTACAAATCCCATTTCCAACCATACATGCAGGAAAGCTAGCTAAGACAGCTACATGCTATTATGCTCGGTGCATATCAACAACTTTTTTTTGCGATGGTAGCACCTTCATCATCAATTTCAGACCACTTCTTAGTGCTTACTATTGCTAGGTTACAGAGGTTGGCTCGCAACACTTCTGCGTCCCTGGGTAGTTACCACTGAGTCTGTTTTGAATTGCCCAGTATACTTATTATTTGCTTTTATTCAGGGACATTACTCAAAGAAAACACAGAAACAATGTAAAGGCATCAAGTCCTGGCATTGGCAGCAGAATTAGACCTAGAAATTGTACCATCTAAAAGATGAGTCAGAAACGTGTGTCCTCCACCATTGTTGTTGACAAAGTTGATAAGCACTGCTCCATCTTGATTTTGATTGGTCAGTGGGGATAATTGAAATTGACGAGTTGGGGGGGTTGTTCCAAAAAAACATTTCTTTTCCAAAAGTGAGCTCGGTGAACACAAAGAAAAAGACAGTGTGACATCTAGTGCTTTTATATTAAAGGTGGACCAACAGAAGTGTGATGCATTGTATTGATGAGCTCAAATCACAACACGCAGAGGCTCCTCAAAAAACGGCCCACCCAAGGAAACATTTTCTCTGGTGTTGTCACATGTCAAAGCAGAACATTTCAACACGGATATGGATGTTATTAATGCACCACTATCTCTTCTATGTAAAACAACCTAACAAGCTAACAAGCTCTGTTGAGTAGCCCCCTCCTTCCTCTGTCCTCATCTGTGTCTGCACGACTGACAGGAATGAAAATAGTAAGTGTGGGAAAAAATGCAAAGAAAAGGCACTTTCTTAACTTCACTTCTATTTGGCTAAATACTGAACTTGTTTCCATGTATTTTTCATGAAGTGAAAGTATCCCACCTAATAACAGTTCCTGTCTATTAGAGCTGTACTGTGTGCAGTTGTCGCATTAAAAATGAATTCAATTAAATTAGAAATTAACGGGAGGCAGACAGTTAAACAGGTGTAAAAATCGAGCTAACTTAAACTCAAAGAAATCCTTGGTACATTTGAACTGCACTCCTTCTGTCGTACGGTTAACACAGAGCGATCTTTTTACGAACTACTGAAAGCACAAGTAAAAACAGGCAAATGGGTCACTTAAATGTGGAGAAACAACTGGATCACTACACTCTGACAATGAAGTTTATTCAGGTTCACATCCATCACTGATCGAACCAATGCCTTTGTGTCTTTATGCTTGGCTTAGGCTAGTGCCATGGCTTTGAAAGCATCATATATAAGTCACGAAACCCTAATGCCAAAAGGTAAATGTCTACGTTCCACCGTGTCTTTGGTAAATAGTATGGATCTCTGTCTAGTCCAGATGTCCTGGATTTAAGAGATATTTCTCTTGTTTGTTTGTTTTTCGTCGTATCCTCTAAAGGCAGCGGTGTCTTTGAATGTTTTGCCACTCTTTCCCACTGAGGGGGCGGAGTCAGGAGGAATAGTGACTTCATGCAATACCCTCTATTATTGTTGAGAAGGATTTTCTCAGTTTGGTTTTCTTTAACAATTTGTGAGCAGGGTTACATCTTGACAGTCCATTCCAGGGTTAGAATTTCTGTTCTTTGATCGTGTTCTGAAATTTCAATTGGTTTGAAAGAATGAGTATTGTAAGCCAAAAATCACAACAACAGGCCAATCATTCTGAGTTATTGACATTGGCTAAAGAATCCAATGAACATCAATGAACAAATCCTTATTATTCTCCAAGAATGAGCATTTGTTTCCAATTTTCTGTTTAACAAGCTAAACAAAACAGAGGCAGTTTGATACAAAATTTATTTTCATATGTACTGGAATGCATCTGAGGTCATTCTAAAAGTGCCTTCCTAACAAGTTGAATAACACAATCAGTGACAATTCGGTCTCAACTGTCTATGCACTACGAGCTGAGGCATTAAACAAGTCATGCGTTTGGATCAATGAGAGTCACAAGGCTTCCTCTGAGGACCCAGCCTGCACCCAACATCGCCCTCGGTCCACAGGCCTTAAATGCCCGCTCGTTCATCACGACACACACTTCTGAAAACAGAGGAATGCTGTCCGGAGAAAGTATCTGGAACTGACTTCTTGTCAAATGATTTGTAATCTGCGTGATAATATTATGTTTTTAAGTTTAATAGCAATAAAAAGATAAAGCATGGAGGATGAATTTCATGGAAAAAATCAGTGGAATCAGAGGCATTTTTCTTTTAGCGTTAAAGTTGGATTTCTACGACTCGTGCCTTCATGAACAACATGTTTTTCTATATTTGAACAAAGGGGGCTTTTTCTGTTATTCAGACATGTGTCTAATGTTAAACAAGTTCATCTGAAATGCACAAGCCGACACTGCCATAACAGTTCATATCCACCAGGTATCATATGTAAGCACTGTACGATGTTTTAATGCTGTTGAAGTGAGAGTTGGCTTCAGTTTGATTCATAGTGACCTGTTTTGTCTCTCTTCAGGAGGCTCTTTTTATGAGCCCGTAACCGTGCTGTTACACAAACATAAAGCAACAACACCGATAACCTTGTCTGTGACTGAAAACTTTCGAACATGGAGTGGATGTAATTGCAGAATATTTTGACACGACACTGTCAAATTAGCGAGCATAATGGAGGCATTAAATAAGCCGTCTTCATGGAGTTCATGAGTGTCTGCTTGAGGCTGTCTCAGAAGTTCTGTACACACCTCATATTAAAATGTCAGAATCAGAATCAAAATGTCAGATTTGAAAGCAGAAATAAACATGTTTGCAGCCTTGTACAAAGAACGGTATATATTGGTCATATAAGTTAATATCTTTATTGGGACGAACTGTAGTTTTTTGGGGGGTTTTTTTTATAACTAACCCGTTTTGATTTTATGAAGGATACAAGTCGGCTCTGTCCAAGCTCCGGCAGTCCGGGAGATGCACAAGGCTTCTATTTTTTTGCCAGATGCCGAAGCACGCCGCATCAATTTACCACAGAGCAGATCGAGCGGGACAAATAGTCACACCGAAACAACATTTCAGAATAAAACACTCTATTTTGATGGTGGGAAACAATGACCTTTTGTGTGTTTGTTGTTGTATTTATAAGGTTTTTATACAGTTTTATACCACACACATCGTATTATCTTGCACTGACCGCGGGAAACCCTCGGTCCCACGACTCCAGCTGTCTGGCGGTGCTGCTCAGTGCTGTACTGTAGAAAACGTAACGCAGCCTATGGATGTTGATGAATGAGGGAGCTAGGAGCTGGCAGTCCTATGTTAAGGCTCGCCTCAGCTTCAGCTCTTTGCCTGTTGTTAGGTTGAATTAAAGTTTGATAGAGTCAGCATTTCCAATATAGACACCGCCATGGATAGTCCCTTCAAAAACCAAGGGTCGACATCACTCGGGCTTCATCCACGTGGTGTCAATGTGTACGGTGAGGGGTGGGGATGGGTACTGTGAAATATTTGGATCTATTAAATGGGGCCCTGCTGAAAAAGTTTGGGAACAATTGGTTTAGACATTTTAAGAAAGATTGCTCAGAGACTTTTTACCATTGTTGCATTTTTTGACTGGCAATTACGAACACACTGTAAACATTGTGAACCAGTCGCAGCTTAGTTATGTTGAGCCACCAGTGTATGGGCATCAAAACTGCTCACCATAGGGGAAGGGCTTTGGGTTTAAACAAGTGATAATATTTGTATGCTCTTGTAACTTACAGTATATGAATTCTCGTATAACCAGGGAGTAAACACAGGTTTTAAGATCTTGCCGTCACTGCACAAAGTTAACAGCATTGCCAGCTCACAAATTGCAGCAAATATGTCAAAAAAAGAGACTGCAGCTACAACGCCAATGCAGAAATATATCAACTTATCTACTATGATCAATCTGAACAGTATATTTCTATTTTATTTTACGTTAAGTTCACTGAGCCAGCCATAAGTGGGGGGTAAAATTCAGAAGGGTTTTGTTGTGTTGGCTTTTTTACTCTGGCTGTTCACCATCCTCCTTGCTGTAGGTGTACTTCGTGGTGTGTGTTGAGGAACCGGACACCATTTGTCATTCAACTTCTGCAGCCTGACTGTCTTGGACTGCACCAGAGCAAGATCACACACAAAAACCATTCTCTAACATCCACACTGCAGCAGCTGGGCCACTACTAGGCCATGTATAATAATACTTGAGAGATTAAGAAGTGGACCCCTTGTCATAACCCCCTCCCCCCCCACACACACGCACACACACACACTCACACACACACACGCACGCATTCACACAAACACAGCTGCCTGTACCTGCAACCCTCTTTGCACTCTCATCTGCATATCCCTTGCTCTGCACTATAAATTCCACCAGAAACAGGCACTTATACTTTCATAAATCTCCTCCTTGTCACTTTCAAATTGCATAGATTTATTCACAGAAGAACAGGCCTGAACAGAGCCGAGAGAAGAAGAAAGAGTACAGAGGAGAGTAAAAAACACTCATGTCTTTATGACCTCACACAGCAGAGTGTTAGTGTGTTGTTATATGGAAGTGCAATTTGCAGAAATGAATGTTTCCACTTCTGTTTATTAACATAAATATAATGATTATGCCTCAAGTCTCTCAAGGAGTTCTTCTGAGAAATAAGTATCCATTGTGTGTACACACAATATGTAATACAATCAAGTCCTGGTAAGTTTGGTTGAACTTTGCTGGAAAAACAACACCCAAATGAGATCTGGATCTTACCTTTTCTTAATTTCTATGTGGTGTGGGGTCTTCTTTGACCCATTGTGGTACATAAAAATCTTATGGACTCATTACTGGCACCTGAGGCTGGAGGGCAGTAGTACGTACCTATTAGTCATCGTGTTTACCTTTAACTCATTGGCCTTAACTGCCAAATATGAGAATATTCTCAGCAGGCTAAATTTAATTTTACTGCTGCATCTCTGAATGGTCCTGGCAGAAAATGTAGATCTTGAATAAACTTAAAAGAAATGTAAAAGAAAGAAAATGTTTATGCCAGGGGGTGGGAGACACCAAACTTTAAAAGTTATATATCGAGGTAGTTTTGGTATAATAATGAAAAAGATGAAATATTGTAAGAAGTGTGGAAGCCCTAAACAGATATGAATCAATACATTTTATTCAGAGGAAGAATGTGCGACTTTTTGATCCAGTACACTGTAAACCCGAACAGTACTGCTAACTTAAAAAAGTTGATAGGTTTGTAATCAAATTCTGTTATCTAGTTAATGGAACTTAAAACAATTACAGTCACTGAACAAATATGCAGTTTTAATTATACTTTAATCAATATTTCTTCGTAAATACACTTAGTTAAATTAATACTTTTAAGTACACTTAGTCACGCACATTGACGTCACCTACGTCGTCACGTTACGTCTCTGCGCTTGACTGACCAGAAAATTATTTTCAACATGGCTGCCCTCCGCTGTCGAGGAGACCCTGCACGCGGAGCAACTTGTAAGTACAAAAAGCTTATTTTGTTGTTGAGAGATTAATAAATATATTAGTGATAGTTTTTTATATTTACGAAGCACCTTTTTTTAAGTTAAAGTAACACGGTAACATGATGTTTGGACACTCCGTTCATGACGAGGCGGTTCACAGTGCCTCTCTGAGCACATTACGCCTACCGCCATTTTCTGTTAACGTTCTTGTTGCAAGTTAGACAACAATGTCAAGTCTAGCTAGCCAGTCTTTTCAGCCAACAGTCGTGGTAATGCTCAGTGTCTTTCTGCTGCTTAGTTTGAGCGCCTTTATCTGGTAAGTTGTTAAGTGGCGTGTGTCTTTACTAATGTGCGCCTGAATTGACTGTTGTTTAACATTAGCACATTATGGTGATGCTAACACTCACGTTATGATGCCTGTTAAAGTCACCTTACACTGTGTTTTGGGTGCACGACTGTTCTACCGCTAACTTTTAAGGCAGCAGTGAGGGTAGTAACACGGTGAATCTATGTTTGAGTTTACTGAAAAGCCATTTTAATTACTCTAAAACGCTGCTGTGTTGTGTGTGTGTGTGGTTGTGTGTGAGTGTGTGCGCGCGCGCGACTCCGGTACTAAATGTGGACTGTAAAATATATTATTTTGCTCCCGCAAGCTGGCATTATGGCGGTGTTTATTAATTGTGTGCGTCTGTTTGCGTTGCCTACTTATGGGTTTCTCCAGTGCTTTATGTAAATTGCTTCATGTCTTTCTCTGGCCGGAGTTGAGGTAGTAAAAGTGGTGTATGGATGTCTACACTAACTGGGCAGAGGACAGGACGAAGCGAAGCGGTTCGTATGTGTTTGTGAGTCAGTGACAGATACTCCGGTGCTTTCTTGTGATTATTTTGTCCCTGTCGAACTGGATGGGCATTGTAACGGCGTATTTCTACTGTGTTGAGCCGGAGTAAAGGTAGGACTAACGGTGAATGGACGTGTATATGTGTGTTCGCGCGTTTGTGTGTGCGAGCCTTCGCGTGTTTGCGTGTGCGCGCGCGCGTGTGTGAGAGAGGCTCAGAGCTGCTCTGCCTGTATGTTTACAAGTCACGAGAATCTGTGATGGTGTGAAGTATTCTGCAAATACTCAAAGGCAGTGTAAGGTGATCTGAATAAATCGTTGTCTATAGTTTCAAGAAGGTATTTAATATTAAGTATGGTAACTACATCTGCTAACTTTAAATTTAATCTCTACAAATTGTCATTCCCTTGTAGGCTGAAGTGGATGCTCATTTGCAAGCCAGTCGAGAATCAAGGTAACTTAAATGTAAACAAATTTACTTGAATGCTTTAATATTTGGCAAGATTTGTTTTGTTGATTTAGATCAATGCTACTATGAACCATACTGTCACATTACCTGCTGGTTTGTCAGGAAACATGAATGAACTAATGTTCAGATTAATGGCTAAATCTTTCTGTTAGTGTTGATGGTGACCAGTGTGTATCCATATACAGTATCTGACTGCATCTTTCACTTAGCATGGCCTCAAATCAAAGGCTGCAGCAATTCAACGTGAACTGTTATATTTGCATGTTCACTTTATGTACTACTTAATCTGTGATTACAAACAGTTTTCATTATTTGTTTGTTGGTGTTTTAAACCTCCCCTTTATCTAGCTTAGTTGTTGAATGCCTTTTATTTGTAATCAATCATAGTTTGATTCTTTGTTTTCTGATATAAATTGCATTGCATATACTTATATTACCTATATTTAAAACAAACTTTTGTTTATCTGATATTTTGAACCTTATAATTTGTGAATTTCTTATCATGATTATTCATATTTATATCCTACATTATTTTAGGAGAGACACAGTGTTTATAACTTGTAATTAACATCATCTCCTAAAACATTTTTTTGTCTGTTTTTGTATGTGCTTGTGTAGACCACAGTAGTCATCTGAGTTGGCTGAGAGCATACTCTATCGGTAAGTGAACCCTTCAAATTGTGTATTAAAAGATGATTTAAGATTGGTCTGTAGTAGAGCTGAACAATATATATAGATACCATTGCAATGTGCACACTCATAATAGTTGCATAGCAAGTCTTCAGATGTCAGTAATGTGACCTGAATGATGTCATGACCCTTTTGTGTTGATTGATGTAGACCAAAACTGCCATTTTTCTTGTTTCCTTGATAAGTAGTCAACAATACAAGTCTGTCAGATATCACCATCAGTAGTCAGAGAACTGACCAATGTACATGCAGAGTCTGTGTCCCCTGCATGTAAAAATGCACACGCCGTCACAGATACACTGGCATACACTCAAGGCAGATACTCAATTACATATTATAAATCAATGTGTTTCTGCTATTAGTAGCACTCCTGTTCTTGTTAAGCTGTGGCCACATACAGACTGTTAACAGTTTTTAAATTGCAATGTATTTTACTGAAAGAAAAATATTATTGTTTTTGCCAATATTGTTCAGCCTAGTCTGTACTTTACTATTGGTGTTACAGATAGAGTATAACATTATTGACAACAGTATTAATTGTCTTTTTATCAAATAAACACTTTTTTTACAATGGTCGGATTGTATAGACATCCACCAATTCTCACCGTCAGTAAGCGTGCAGGCTTAAGCCACTTCTGCATTGGATTCAGTTCAAACCACATTCTACAGTTGCTTCTTACATACAGTCTATGGTCTGGATAGTAGAACTGACAAATTGTAAAAAGATATAAAGCAGTTGGATTTTATATGTTTTGAAATTGCTTTACTAAATGTAACTTTTGTTTCTTCTTTGTTTAAATAATTCTTTCATGGATTTGAACACAAGATGTCAACGGCCAACAAATTCCTGCTGCGTGTTTACATTGCAACAGATGTTGCAATGAAAGTGACTCTGTCTGAGCGTCCCGAGTCAGTGGAAGAGCTCATCAGCATACTCCAAGACAAAATCAAGCCAAGACTTGACTTTGAGTTTACGCTGCAATACGAGGATCCTGACTTTGAAGGGCAACTCAGTTGTCTAGTTGATATCCAGGAGCTACCAGAAAAGGGAACATTAAGAGTTGTCAGATCAGAAAGTGACACCAGCTCGTGCGCTAGTTCCGACACGGACATCCTTCCACATGTGCCTGTTAGCCAGCGTTTAAAGACTTGGCCTGATGTTTTCCCTGTGCCGACCTTTTCCTATAAAGTTGAGCATGTCCTAGAAGAAGGAAATAAAGCCTTTGAGCTCGCAGGAAAAAACTTAAAACTAACAAGATCCCAAAAACAAAACATATTGGAGAGCATGGCTGCAGCGATGCACGATTACAAACCGTACCCCAGTGACAAGGATGTGGGCATGGCAGCTGAAGCTCTTGTTACAACTCATCCATGTCTTAAAGAGCCTGGAAGTGTGTCTGGGTGGTATGGATGGAAAATCAGCATGAAGTTTAAGATGGGAAATTACCGTTCAAAGTTGGCAAGATCTGGATGTGCGGAGGTGTCTGTTAATGCTGGCAGAAGAAGCAAGAACAATCCAGAAAAAGAGTATCCCCACTCAAACATAAATGGAATGTGTATGGAATCTCAGGTAAAAGAGTCTCACATTGGTTTCAGTATAACCAGACGTTAATGCCCCCATTGCTTTGATGATAATTGATATTTTTTCATGCAGCAATGTTGCCAAAGGATTTTTATATTAAACATGTCTTTCACAAAAATTTTAATTGCAAATTTATTATTGATCTTCCTACACTTTCTTATGTGTGTTTGTGTTTTTTTAGGTTTGTGCTGAATTTCACAGGATAACAAATGTCAACCTTCGCAACCAATTTTACGCAGAGCTAGATCGACACACACCTCGGCTGCTGGCCTTGTATAGAGAGAAGGCAGGACGCACCGGGAATATATCAATGGCCCTGCGTGACATCCTAAAGATTTATGATCTCCAGGTGAGTTACTTAGTCAAAATTAAGATCTTTCAAGATTAGCTAAGTTCCATTTTAGTTGTATGCAAACTAGTCAGTAAAAAGATCACAAGTTGCTAAAATAAATATATGCTATTAAATAATGGTTAAAATAGGCAGCAATCAAGCAGTGGTGGACCTGAGCTTATCATGTACAATTTTGTGTGATTTCAGGATACACATGATGTTCACATCAAACGCACAGCTGCTCTTTTGGCCCTGCCAAACCTGTCTGAGGAAGACCCAGATTTCTTCAAGTCTTGGAACGTAAGTATTAGTACATTCAACAAAAGTATTGATTTATCAATGAAGTCATATTGCCTTTTTTCCCAAGGTTTTTCATTTTTTTTATGAAAGTGGGAAATTAGTTCAGGTGTTCATCAGTAACTTAAAAAATACTCTTAAAATTCATTTTGTAAAATAGTTGAGATAAAATCATGATTGTGATCCTGCTTAATGTCTACTGTATCATAATACTTTAAAATAGAGATTAATATTCAGATCAATCAATCACAACTGGAGTTGTTTCTTAGACTGAAAAAATATTAAATCAAAATTCTAATTTGGTCTCTAAATATACAAGGGAAGCTGTGGATATACCTGGACTTGTACCCATGTAAAATACTTGCATGTATACTTGACAATTTTTATATTTTTCTGTGAAGTTTAAACCTTATATAATGCAATCATCTAGTTCCTTACAGTAAACATTTCAAACTTCTGTATATTCCAGGCAGAGGAGTCGACTGAGCCAGACATCACACAGACGCCAATTGCCCTTCTCATGGTGGTCTCAGGGAGCTCTTCAAGTTCAGTCCATCCTACCCCAGAGAGCTGTGCTGTTGTGGTGGAGGATGAAGTTGTAATGAGCGACATCATCAGGTTAACAGATGCATTTGCACTGCTACTTGGGTGCTGTATGAGTTTTGTTCTCCTCTGCACTATCATTCTTTTCATCTTCTAGAAGTTTATCCAAAAGGCTCGGGGCATTTGGACTACCCCAGTAGACTTGCACACACTTTCACTGTCATCCAGAAAGTGATAATGGGGCTTGACGATGGTAACCCCTCTGAAACCCTGTGTACTGCGTCTGAAAAACAACCTTTTGGTAAAAGAGTAGGCTGAGTTGCAGTCTGTTTGCAAAGGCGTTAATGCACCAGAATACTTCTTTGCACTGTTGTTTCAGAGTTTGTTTGTTGTTGGAAAAAGTTGTTGATGTTTAAGTTGGTAAATTTTGTCCTACTGACAGAACTACCAGAGTTCCTCAAGTCGCTCACTTAAAATGGTTCATACAACAGGACGAGGGATTGTTCGAATAATAACAGAAACCACACTGCCAAGATGATCATCCGTTTGATCACTTTATCGGCGAGGTGGTCAACAATGATCCTGTGGTTGGAGACCGCCTCAGAGTCATCTTCTTAGAGAAGTACAGAGTCACACAGGCAGAGAGAGGTAATCACCAAATCATCGCCACACTCCTGGGCTTTCATTTTTTATCAGGTCTTTGTAGGGAATACTTGGTGTCCAAGTTATTTATTTAATTTTTTTTAATGAACCTGATATTTTGTTTTCAGGTTAATTTGCATTGTGAAAACATATGTTGTCAACTTCATATCACTGTTTAAAAAAGCAAGTATTAAGTTTTGCAGAGCAGGCACTTTGTAAATGTTGATTTTCATTTTATTATTTCCAGGAAATGTGTGTTAAAAGACATATTTAAAAACGTAAGCCTAATTGTAAAGTTATTAAAAAAAAAAAAAAAAAAAAAAAAAAAATTGTCTAAGCACTTCAGGAAGCACATTTCAGAGTTCTCTACTTGTTTTGACATGTTGGTAGATGCACATATTCACACCCAATCACACTCTTGCACACATACCCACACGCACAACTTGCTGAATTCCCTCAAACATACACAAAAACAAATTGTTGTAAGTGCAATGTTCATTTTAAGCTTGAGCAGGGGTGTCAAATCTTGCTGTTCCTGTGCAGGTATTTAATGTTTTTTTATTACAAATGAGGTAATTTCAGTAATCAAGGCACGGGACAAAAATGTGATGTTCCCTGAGTCTTTGAAAGCAAAAACTGAATACACTTTGACCTCCATGAAACGTAAGGTTAGACACTCCTGAGCTGTGTTTTTATAAAATTGTTATATATTCAGTCATGTTTTGACCAAATAAAAAAACTTTTAATTGCACAGTAAAAGTTTTGTTTGTGTTTTATAAGTAGTTTGAACTTAAATAAATTAAATATTATTTCTGAAAGAATAAGTTTATCACAATTATAGTTTTTGAGTTTTTAGATTATGTTCATCTAAGTTTTGGTAAATAAAAGTAATTAAGTGTGGACAAACTAAACATTTAATATATGTTAAGCAATACTTTTAAGTACTGCAAACTGAAAATTGAATAAAAAATAAATGAATCTTTAAAGTTTAAGTAAATCAAAATTTGTAATAATTGAATTCTATATTTTTAAGTACAGCAAACTTGCATAAAACAATAATAAAACATAAACTTTTAAGTTATAATAAAGTGATATTTTTATGTGAACTCTTACTTAGCAATATTGAGTTAACTAACTTAAACATTTCGAGGTAATCAGTTTCCACAA
Source organism: Tautogolabrus adspersus (assembly GCA_020745685.1). Taxonomy (NCBI): domain Eukaryota; kingdom Metazoa; phylum Chordata; class Actinopteri; order Labriformes; family Labridae; genus Tautogolabrus; species Tautogolabrus adspersus. The sequence continues at coordinate 5,809,349 of CM036541.1, read as the reverse complement.
AAGTTTTGAGTACTGTGAACTTATTCGGGTTTACAGTGTAGATGTCGCCCTTGAGCACCAGCACTAAACCAAAACAAACTGCTGTTTAGCCACACCTTCGCCATTCTGAAGCCTCTGCTCTCTTCCAGCAACCAGTCCCTCTCCCCTCACGTATAAGAAGGAGTTGTCAAATGGAAAGCACCATAATTAAACACCATTAAGTACAAACAATCAAAATTGTCTGTGGCCTGCATTGTTGGGTAAGCAGGATAATGTTAGCACACTTTAGTTAGCCTGTAGCTTCACATTGCACATAAATTGACACAGAATGGCCGTGAAAGACGCGTATGTGACATCCAAATAAGCAGTGAGTAGGCTAGGTTATTCTTCATTTCTCTAGTCTTTCACTAAAACAGCTTTATACACAAGGCTGTCCTGTCCATGTAAACATGATTTAAACACGGCTCCGACAACAACACAGCAAGCGGGACTCGCACTTCTCACTCATTGTTGACAGTCATGACTCAGAGAGACATTTACAGAGGATATACTTGATATCTGCTGTATTTATGTGTAAAATGTTGCACAGTTCTTCCTTTAACTCAGATTTCCCGTGATAACTAAGTTTTGGTTGTTTTCTCAAGATCTCTATTTAATTATCTGGCATGAACGTCACAATTTTTAGTAACATAAGTAAATGCCACAAAAGAGAGTTAATCATTTTGTGTATTTTCAATTGAGTAATTCATTTCTTTTTTAGTTATATTTCTTGGCCATTTTTTCCTTTATTAGACATGACAGTTGAAGACAAATAGGAATTGCCGGGAAGAGAGAGTGGGGGACGACATGCATCAAAGGGCATAGGTCGGACCCAAAACCCACGGCCGCCCCGCTGAGGACTGTAGCCCCTGTACATTGGGGCCGTGACATTTCCGATTCTGCAGCGGCGTAATATTGGTGTCCCAGTCTGTGACCCCTCCGTGACATTCATATTTAAGGCAAGACATGACAGAGGCGATCTGAATCGAGCTTTTGTCAACTATCAGTCAGAAACTAGCAGCTTTCACAGTTACATGCAACAGATAAAACATTCAAGCACTGATATGCATGTGTTCTTTTGCAAAAACAATCAACTCCAATTTATTACAAACAGTTAACATCAATGTTTCTATAATCATCTTCTTTCTCTCTTCTGTGCATCGCCATGACTTCTCTCACCCTCGATCTCTCGTCTCTCTCTCCTCCTCCTTCTTCTTCTTCTGTCACTTTGGCAGAGGTGTTGTGCAGTCTGGTTAAATGGAAGACCTTTGAAGACGTAGTTAGAGAGCCAGCAGCTCTGTTCTCCTTTGTCTGCCTCTGTCTTGCTCTCTCTTCCTCTCACTGTAGGGATAGACTGTGATTCATGTACTGCTTGTGAAGACCACCATTAATTTCATGTAATACAGCTTTTATCTCCGTCCCTGGGCCCGCTATCGCTTCCATTTTCTCTCTTTCTCGCTGTCTAACGTCGTGTTCTTTCCTCCCTGTGTCCTTTCTGACTTGGCTCCCCACTTCCCCCTTTGCTTGTATGGCCTCTTTATCTCTCTGTCTCTCCTCTGCCATCTTCCCTTACCCTTTAGCTGTTTATTGAAGAAGATGTTTGTCATCTTTATTTTTAACTCTCAGCGACAGTCTTTGTATACACATTTATTTCCATGCTATCTTGTATTTTCTTTGATCAAATCCATCATCGTTGTCTTTCCTATCCTAGTTTTGGACATTTTTATCACATGACTACAATCAGCACAATAATAACTATTCTGCCCTTACTAGAGTTTTGTTGAGATTCATAGTTAACATAATCCAAAAAAACACCCAGGAGACAGCAGGTAATGTGACGGATGTTTATCTGGATCTTTTCTTCATGAAACAGAAATGAATAAATATAAAGTGTGGGACCCGTAGTAATGTCAAGCATGTTCATGGTCACTAGACACACCCCCATTCTAATGTTTCATTTTTGATATTTTGTATATTATCTTTCAGTCATTATGTGATATATATTCATGTCCAAAGGCACCTGTAATATTTTAGTAGGTTTATTTGTGGTTAAAGACGAGTAAGTCTCACACAGGCACTTTTGGGGCAGCTCTTGGGCAGCATAGGGGTCTTTGATGCCATGCGTAAATCAGTCGACCCAGATGTCCGGAAATTTGCAGCCACGCTGAATTGTTGTGCTTGTGTTTCTGTACATTGGTCCAAAAGGGATGGACCAATGTATAAACGAAGCAACACAGATGTATATTGAGTGTGTTTGAGAAACGGGCTTCTGTTTCTGCAAATAAGTAATGTTATGTCAAAGTTTTGCAAGTTAACTGAACTTTGAAGTGCCGCACCTGCCGTGTTTGCTAGTTCAGAAGACAGTAGTAGAAACACATGTAGCCTTCTTTAATATTAACTGTGTGAGTGTGCAGAATATGTTGTATGAGTGACAATCAGAAGCAGTTCATAATGTTTGAGTTAGCAAGAGTGTGATAATAATTCAGTCGACCCAGATGTCCGGTAATATGCAGCCGAGCTGAGTTGTTGTGCTTGTGTTTCTGTATTTCCAGAGAACAAAGAAAAATAATTATTATAAAACCCACGCACGCTTGGAAGTTCATTTTTGTGTCAAAGTTTGTTGTTTCAAGTTTGCTGAATCATACATTGTTAACTGAAATACACAACACAAAACTATGGACACGTGCAAAAAGACAGGTGTAACAAAGTTAGAGTTTTAAAGATTTACATTCACCTTGTACACACAGACACAGAAACAAATAAACAGTGAAAAACACAACAGCTCTGCTTCACACATCTTCCAATCAACCCTCTTAAAGGGTCATCACAATTCTCAATGTCATCTGAATTATTAAAATCATCCTCCATCTTATCATCACTCTCATCATCACCCTGAACACATCATCTCTGATGTAGTTTTATTCATCTAATCAACTGCCATCATCACTGTCTTCATAACAATTAGTGTCAACCCATCAAAGTCACTCATAACCTACATCAAAACATCTCTGTAATCTCCATCTAAACTATTCCCAATGAGGCTGGGTTGTAACATATGAACATTATCAGCTATACAATCACCAGAGTTATTATTGTAATCTTCACCATTCCAGTATTAACACTTTGAGGAATCACCTCTGAGGTAGTTTTGACCTAAGCCTGAAATGTCTTCATACACAACATGTCACATCCATTGCTCTTGAATGCCCCTCCCCCCCTCATCACTTTCCCCAAAGAGCCTGCAGTGGCACTGAGCCGTGGAAATGTCAGGGGTCAAGTTTACGTTGACGCTAAAGCGCCGGTCACCCTGGGCCACGGTAAAGGTCGGCACCATGGCGACAGCTGGTTAATATCGTCGTTGGGGAGGCACTCATGAGTCACCGCTCCAAATCCTCCATGTGGCATTAACATCATTTTCTGTCTTTTTTTTTTTTCAGATTGCCATCCTGACAGATCTGCCCGGTGCTGGATGTGAAGGAAAGGTCAGTTCTTATTGTAACTTAACTTTTCTGCTGCATGAAATAGTGTGAAATAAAAAAGTATAAAGTTTCAAAATTGCCTTAAAATGGTTGGCAGTTACAAAGGCAAATTGGGAAAATGACACTTTACATGAAGTTATTAAGTGAAATCCAGGTTTATAATAATGAAACATGATGCTCAAATAGCTCATAGTGGGTATCACCCTATTCATTTAACAAATCACAGCCTACACATATGCATTGATTAGGAATGGAGGTCACAGCTAATGAACAGTAGGTAGACATTTCTGCCAACAGTGATGATGTGTTCATGTCATATCAAATTTCCTGTAAATACAACCTGTCATCAGGGGCGAGCACTTCATGTCACTCTTCTAGGGGTAATTACTAGCAAGACATGGGCTCTATTAGAGGGCACTGTCTTGTACTTGAAACTATGAATGATGGGCTACACGAAGCAAACAGGTTATGTTGACAAGAGACAGAATTTAAAGTTAATTTTTTATGCTGATCCCCATTTTTAAACTTATATAGTGTTATAATGCTGAATGCTTTCTAAACGTGGGTAAAGTTTCAGATCATGAGGTACATGTATGTTGGAGTATACCCAGGATAAGCCTGCAGAAGGCCCTAAACAGCCTGTCCTGAAAAAGAAAATAGATCCCAGATATGAAACCAAGAATTTCACGAGACAGCTTCAAGCCTCTACGAAACATCGTAGGCTCTCTTCTCCCTGCACTCAAGAGCAGCCCTCCCCTGGAAGCCCTGCAGCATTCTAACCCCCTGGACGGCTTCCAGCGAGCTGTCCAATCAAAAGATAGTGGGCATGAGGGGAGATGTGCCTTAAAGAAACAGCAGTTTAAACCAGTGGTCCTCACTATTTTTTCCATGAGAGCCTTACCGACAGGACAAAGTCACCAGGAGAGCCATTTTTACCATGGTATATCAAAAGCCACCTCCAGTCATTAAAATCATGTCTGCTTATTCATTTGTCATCCCACAACATACATTATACAATGCATCCTAATTAATTTTTTAACGGTAGCACCTGTTGCCTGTCCACTAGTCCCCTCTCCGGCATCTTCTTGTTGATCTTCATTTTCCTCGTTTGTCACATTATCACCTTTTTGTTTCTGTCCATCTGGTTTGCAACTTTTTTCATTAAAAATCGATCCATTTTTAGTCCGTAAGCTAGCTAGCATGAGTGTTGCTAAAGCCGCACGCTATAGCTGAGTTATTGTTGTTATGACGCTAGTGTGCTGTGTTGGCAGGTTGGTCACAGTGTCCTCCAATTGAGCAAAATATTCTTATTAAGCCTAAATATGTTTGTGAAAACTTGCAAGCCATCGATGAGGGTATGCATGACATATTGTCGATGACTTAAAATTATTTATTTTCTACACTAGTCCACAATTGAGTTACCCATCCCGCAGCTCATATCGCCATTGTAGTTCTGGAGATGCCGCCAAATCTGGCAACCCTGCAGTGCGTCATTGCAGCCCCAAACAGTTTGTTTCTAACAATAGTCTATTAACACCATTCTTATAATTTAGGTTTTGAGAATTCTTTTTAATAGAGCAGTAGTTTTTAATGTTTTAAAGGGGTTACATGTAAAAGAGCTTGTTTTGAGTGTTTTTTATGAAACATCTGTATTGCCTGCATTATATTTACTGCCGTGCAAGCCGCCAGTTAAAGCTTGGCGAGCCGCATGAGGCTCGCGAGCCGCGCAATGAGTAACACTGGTTTAAACGAACAGTCTCAATCAGCGACTGAAATGAGGGTTTTTACAGATGTCAGTATAAGATACATTAAATAAGTTAGTCATATGTTTTTTGAGCTGCAAATCATGCAGAGCTATTCTATTGGTTTCACAGGCTGGCAACATGAAAGGGGAAAATTAGTATAATATGAGATCTTTAAATATAACAAACTTTTGATCCCTCAGGAGACAGTTTTGCAGGTGCATGGCTCCACGTGGAAGTAATAACTATGCAACATTGGCTTTGACTTCCTTAAGAGCTTGCTGAAAAACTTCTTACATTCACAACATTGGATACGAAAAAATAATTAATGTTTGTGTTTTGAAACAACCTCAGTTTGGTGACATTAAGGACAATGATGATGACTTTTGTTTAAATATATTTGCAAACGTAGTTACCTAGTAATAGACAGTGGCTAATGTAGTTCTCTTTTAAATGCATAAAACTCCTAAAAAAGTGACATTTCTTAGAGTGAGCTGATGTGAAGGCAGCAGGTAACATTCAGGTCAATTTCAGACAAGCGAGTGGGCGGGGGTGATGCATTTACAGTATACCATGCAACAGTTGTGTGACCTGTGCAATCACGATGCAATATTGATGCTGCTTGAGATTCTTTTCTGCCTATCAGTATGTCCTTTCCACTTGTTTAGTCATACTGTCAATAAGTCTGATTCCACATAGCATTGATAGAAAGGCAAATGTAATTACAGCAGCATCCTTTTTGCTTCATGTCTTGCCTCCTGAGCCCCTCCCTACCTCCCTCCATTCCGTCCAACAGGAAAAACCTTAAGTTAAATAGTGCTGAAAACAAGCAACCGTGGCCCACTCTGGATATGGGATAGACGCCATTCTCCCTGTTAAAAGTTATTGTAATATTAGATTGACTTTGAAACTACTAGTTCAATGTGGGGAAGAGACCTATTGTTGCTTTAATGACCTGTTCTTGCATCCATATAAAAAACGTTTTCCTCCTCTAAATTTGCCTATGCTGCAAATCATCAAGTAGTGGTTGATTCTTCTTCTTACAGTCCATTTATACAACGGTCTAGGATTAACATTATAAGAATGCTAGAAGGGCTAAACCAGGGAATATTTATTCAATCTAATTTTCTTTCTTTCTCCCCTCCTTTTGTTTAATCCTTCACAAATGACACAAGATTTCAGATGCTCAAGTTGTAGAAGACATAAAAGGGAGGATGAAGATGACACCTCAAGCAGCACTGTGAAACATATTTACATGTTACTTTGGAAAGTAGGGAAGCACTTGAAAACCAAACAGATTGTATTTGAATAGCCTCTATATTCCTGCCAGACCACTTTCAGTTCCCCAGACTTCGCCGATTCCCTGGGCCCTTTGTTGTTCCCCCTCTTTTACTGGCAGAATGAATATCTACACTCTGCAGCACCACAGGGGGTCTAATGTGCATGTGCAGAAGGAAGGGAGGGAGTGTTTAGACAGCTAACGTATGTAGGAACACCAGAGCAAGATCCACTCTCCCTCCTGCTCACACACACAGACACACAGGGGTTAATATGGCCACCAACCGTGTGGCATTGCTCACTGGCCCACCTTCCATCTTGGCCAGCCAGGCACCACGCTGGGCACGACACGCCCGTTTGACAGTATGCATCCGCCAGGCCACGATGTCTCCCATATGGAAACCTTCCACCACCACCGGAAGGGGTGGAGAAGGAAGGGAGGGCAGAGGGGTTAGATAAAGAACCACACTGTAAAAACCAATACATTTCATACTTACTAGTACATTTGGAGTGTCACCATTGTCCCAAAATGTATGTCAGAATGTTAGATATAGTATTCACTGCAAATCCATTTTTGGCACACAGTTAGCCATCAATCTGTACAAAACCCTAACCTCCGTAAACACTTGTTTTTTGTTCTTTGAATATGTTATCGAGATATAGGTTATGAAAACAATGCCTGCAATTAAATCTCCACCTATACAAAGATTCCTGCACAGGTTTTGTACATTTCTTTATATAAGTTGTATAGGTCTATTTTTAATTGCACAGGTTTAATTTTATAGGGGCTCCTTAAATCTTTGTTGTCGGGTTAATATATGTATGGGAGGGGGGACAGCGGGTGTTTATTGTAACAATTGCTATGTGTCTTGCATGTTTGTATACTGCTACTGGATGCCTTTAATTTCCCTCGGGATCAATAAAGTATCTATCTATCTATCTATCTATCTATCTATCTATCTATCTATCTATCTATCTATCTATCTATCTATCTATCTATCTATCTAAGATGTCCTTTTCACAAGGCATGTTTGCACTACAGCTTTCACATTTCCTGCTCGTTGTGACTAGTCATAGGGTTGGTGGTTTCAAACCCAGGGTCCTTGCAGTCTATTATCCAAGTGTAGCAGCCTTTGGTGTGTACGTGTGGGCAAATTTGCACTTTGCATAGCAGCCTCTGCCATCAGTGTATGAATAAGTGAGTGAAAGGTTGAATGTGACATGTAATGTAAAAGCACTTTTAATGGTTGAAAAACTGGAAAAAAGGTTTTACGAGTGCAGTCGATTTTCCATATCCAAGAGAGGTGTTGGCTATATCAGCAAAAGACCTGTTATTAAAGGGGAATTTTTGAGTTTTTGAAGAGGGTTGTATGAGGAACTTGTGAATGTGTCAGCCACAAGAGATGCCGGCTTGGCCCCTTTATTGATAAACAGCTCGACTGCCGGCATAGAAGCTAAGCTATACGGCAAGCTTCTGTGAAAAAGTTTCAGTGAAAAATAAGCTATATCAAAAGTTTGTTCAGGAATATTTTGTTTGATGCGTTGTCATTCTGTTCAGCTGTTCTTATCAACTGGCCACTTCAATCAAATAAAACTATAACACACCATTATTGCTAGCCCATCATATTTCCACTGTCATTTAAGAAATGGCTTCTCTGCCTCTGGTACATTCATGCCTTTGTTGTGTGCAACCCTCCAACTTTCCATTGCTGATAAGTCTTTCACAGTTTAATCAATTTTTTGATATTGTGAATGTGTTGAACAACTATAGCATTTTGTAATGGCAAAGATTCTCATTAAAGCGTCCGATAGCAGACTCGAATTCCGTGTATAGGTCTTTTTACATCACACCTTGCTTTCTGAGAGCTCCCCGTCTGACAGGGATAGACTCCTGCTGTGAGGTGCATGTGTGAACAACCAACTCAGGAGGATTTCAGGAGTTGTCTGCCTGAAATTTCCAGACAATTTAGGAGTGCATCTGTGAACATAGCTTATTAATGTCTATTTTTAATGTTTAATATCTTCAGTCTAGTATTCTACATTCCAGTGTAATGTATTTGGCCTGACTATAACCCTGAAAATGTGTCCAAGTTTACAATCTCTCAACAAACCCATAACACAAGGCACAGAAGGAGACAGATAGCTCGACGGAGGGGTGAGTGACCCAGGTGCTGTGTCTATGTGTGTGTGTGGAGTGTAGCCATCTGCAGTTCATCACTCCTCCAAGTCTCAATCTTGCTCTCGTCTCTTGCATTTGGCGGAACTAAGGTCCCTGATGCCAGCAAAGGTCAGAGTCTGTGATTTATTGGTCCTCTTCTGGGAGGCCGTCTGTGGACCTGAGATGCCTGCCGTGCCCCTGGATCACAGCCAACATCTCTGACACCAACAACATGCTGCCAGCACATGAAAAGCTTGTTTAAAGAATTTGGGCCATATTTCACAATCTACATGAATGTGATGGTTGAAATTTCACACCATTGACATACAACCTGACTATTCATGGGTTAAACATAAAATGAGAGGGCATCTTCATTTTTCTAATTCTACATTTTATTTTTCAAACTGCATCTGAGAGTTAGAAATACCTTCTCTATAACATCATTTGACATCAGTGGTGTTCAATCAGTCAAATAATCTTTATTTGTATAGCGCCAATTAATTACAAGTGTTCTCTCGAGATGCTTTACAAGAGAGCAGGTTAAAGACTGTACTCATTGTTAAGACCATACTCATTTTTAAATGAGTATGGTCTTAAAGGGATACTTCACCCATTTGCATTAAGCTTTGTATCATTAGAAACCTGGTATTTTTGAATGGTCGTGCATCGCGCCCTCATTTTCCCCTCAGACGGGAAAGCTCTGTATTTCTTGTCTGAAAATGAGCCTCCGATGACACAAAAATCATCAGAGGCTGCTTTGGTTAGAGGGGGTGAAACTACATCGCTAGTTCCTCATGTTTTCGACCCACTGAAGCTACAGACCTATTACAAAGCAGTGGGTGGGACCTCACTGCCAAAATCTAAATGCAACGTCCGCCATCTTGCTAGGAAGCTATGCTAACAGGCTCTGTGGAGAAAGCTGATAAGAACTGACAATTGCGAACAAAGTATGTTTCAACTTCAAACTGATATGGATGAAGGGGATTTTGAAGGTCTTGTGATCAAATCGATGTTCGTGGCTATCTCTACGAGCTGCAATATAGCGACGAGCAGTTGAGGCTGATGGAGGCTTAGGAGACGGTTGCTGCCAACAATCAGGTCTTGTGCCTCCAGCAAAAAACAGGCACAAGACCTGCCTGTCAGCGGCAGTGAGGACGAGGAGCCCGGGCCGGCTCGAGCTGGGGCGGACTGGTGGTATCGGTGCTGTCACTGTTTGCCTATGGACACAGACATAAAGTCCGTTTGCTGCCAGGAATTTCTAAGATGCCAATTCTTTGTGGAAGAACTCTCGGAATTAGTTGAGGAAACAGCCATATGTGTTATCGACATAGACTGTAAATAGAGCACTGTAGCTTTAGTGGGAGTGGCCTGCGGTGCTGTGCATTCTGGGAGTTGTTGTCTTTCATCCACACGAGCCAAAAATACACTTTCTGCCTTTTCTCGGTCAAAAGGCACCAACTTCAAAATTTATTTCACATTTCTACTACATATATGACCCAATGTCAATACAGATTCATGTTTCAACGGGTGAAGTATCCCTTTAACCTCAAGTTATTAACCCCAAATTATTAAACCATCAAAGAAGTGCATCCTGGTGGTTGGTTTTCGGAGAGTGGGGCGTAACATAGGCAATGTGGAAGGCGAGATGTTGGCAAGCCGCTGACCCAACGTGCGGGGGGGTTGATTGACATCTAAAACAGACCATGCTGATAGCCTTCTCTTTCCTTCTTTACAAAAATTGGATAAAAAAAACATGTTTTAGATGGGTGACTGTCCTGCACTTTGAAAACTAGAGCCAATTAATTGTGGGACATTGTCTCAATTTGCGGGACACAGGATAAGCGATGAAAATGCTGTGCAGTCCCACAAAAAAAGGGACACCTGGTCCCCCTATTTGTGTGTGTGCCCTCAATTTTCATGCCACCCCTGCATAAGTCAGTGCCCCATTTGGGCCACCACAGTCAAAAAGTCTGGACAACTCCCTGAATGCAAGACGTATGCAATAGCAAATTAGACAAGAAAAATGCAAAAAACAAATGTGCTTCTGCATTTGGATTATTAATAATCTTGAACCTTATACTCAACAGGACAAACCTATTAATTTAGATAAGTAGGGAGGCATATTTACACAGCAGAGGTTTTAAAATACAGGTTTGTGATGCATACACATATTTAAAAATGCACAAGAATGAAATTCTTGTACAATAAGAACTAATATAAAGCACAGATTTCATCCACACACACAAAAACAGCTCCATCTAAAATAAACCACATGACAAAAATCCCCACATTCAACCTCCTCCAGGTAATGTGACTGTTTAATCTTAACTGGCAGTTAGGTGTACAGCATTTTTATTTTAAGCCTCTTGAATATATCAGTGATAAAAGGAAATTGACGACTGTGGCTAATTACGATTTAATATTTAATTCTGAGTAAGGAAATGATCATTATATGGCCTTGTGATGCCAAAACCTTATCAAATATGGACAGTATCCTGCCAAGTCCAAACAGAAATGTATGCAAGCGAATGAACCCCTGAAGTCTCCCCACTTGGCCGATCAATGATATTGATCAACTGCTAATGCCAGGGGAAACCATGGGTTGTACAGCCTGACATGACAAGGTCTCCTTAAACACTCGAAAATGTTAATGATGAATTTAACTTGGAGGTAATTCAGGACTCCCTGTTGATGCTCATCCTTTGAGAATTCACTGTTTAAGTAAAAACAAAAAATCACTCATGCATGTGTGCAATGTTGAAGGAATTCTCAGTTACAAGTTGGTCATCCCGACTAAGAGAGAATAGAAGTACTTATTTTTGGTATGTCTTTCTGTCTACCTCGAGTAGATAAATGGTGGGAAATAAGAAAAGAAGGCATGATATCCCATGAGGCCCTGCTGTAAGCAGAGTCTGGTCATACATATGTTTTAGAATAGTATGCAACAGTAACAATAAAAGCACAAAAGCAGACTGAAGACATCTGACTTAAAAGTTTCTTTGCAGCTTTTGCTTTTGTTTTCTTAGAGGATGATTGAAAACAGACAATTGCATATCAGAATATCTGGAGCAGTCCTCCTGAAATTATCTAGATATTTTCAGGAGTGCTTATGTGAAAACGGCTACTGAGTCATGACTGACGACCAAGAGTGAGAAGCCTGAGTCTCTCCGGCTGTGTTGAAAACCTTCACATACATTGCAGTATCAGGTTTTTTGTCCATAAAAGAAAAAGTAATTTAACACCTGTTGAACCCATATTAGTTATTATTTCTAAATACTTAGAATAGTGTAGATAAAGCCAGAAATGTTACGTATTTGTAAGTTAAAAGGCCAATAGAATATGACTAAGTCTAAGGAGGATTAGTTGGTAATTGATGAGCAATTCCTTTGCCTTTTATAGAAGTCAATGTTTTTGTATTACGTGTATTCAAATATGATAAGTGAGCAGAATTCTCTTCTTTGTTGCATCATTATGTTTTTCCCCTTTTTTCAAATCTATATTAAATGAATGTTGAAGCAGTCGGCTTCAATTATATGACTTTATACTCCTCTGCTTTTTCTTTTTCTAGATTTTCCCAGTCTTTTGAATAACACTTTTGAATGTTCTTCAAGAGTGACACTTATAACTCGATCTTGCACAGCTCAGTGTAGAGACTGTAGCTGCCTGGATCTGCAAAAAAAAAAAAAGAAGGATTTGATAGAGTGTCATTTCAGTAAAAAACTGTGATTCCTAGGTGAACTAATAGATGTATCTCTCAAGCCCTTCGACCATTATCTAACAGTCCATTGAGGGTGCAAACTCATTATTGTATAGTTGACATAAGTGGTGCTGGTCTCCAAGGTATTTAACACACATTGTGCTAGATTATAACTGAAGTGCATGGAGAAAGTTGCCACTAAAGAACGCTTATTTCACATCTCAGACTTGCATTGTGCCACCCTTGCAGACCATGACAGGATCATTTAGTGCACTCACTTTCTGGCTGACAAGAGAAGCCGCCCTCAGTATGTAGAGTTCTTCAGCAACAGCTATTCTCCAGTGAACAACGAAAACACTGCTTTTGAGTAAGGCAGCATTAATGTGTCGAGTGCAACTGCAAGGTCTTTCAAGGCTTCTGCAAAAATGGAGAAAAGAAAAAGTAAAGAAAATAGATAGAGATGGTGTTTGCATTGAGGGGTGCAGCAGCGGCTTATGCACCCACCTAAATAGAGTAAAAGTATCCTTGACCTTCTTCATTGGTTAAAGGAACACTTGATGAGAGCGAAATCTGAACTCTCTTTAAAACGCCTTTGAGTCTTTGAAGGTGTGTTAGCAAAGAGCCTTTCCTCTCTTCAATAAAATCATTTTTAGAAAGCCTATCTGTTTACACTGGGGATGATTTATTGGTTTGCTTTGTTTTTAAATGTCACATTTGAAGGTCCCAGGCTTGGTCAGTTGTAGTACAAGCCAAAATAAATTCAAGTCTTGTCAAAACTGTGAATGCATAAACACATAAAAAGGTGTTAAGGGCAGGAAGATGAAACAGTGTCTATGAATTGACAGCTGCTTAAATTAAAAAAATAATAATTTTACACAAAGAAGAAATTTTGACTTTTCTTAAATATACTTCTATGAGTTTTCTACATGTTAAGAAACTATCTCAGTATGTTACTGATGACTCTATATGGGCTTCAAAAGCAATTAAATGTTGAACGATTTCCAATTGTAAAACACTGTTGAGCTGTCTTGGAAGTCTGGGACAGTGCACGATCAGTGGTGATTCTAGTGTCTGTTGGGGCCTTAGGCAAAGATTCACAGGGGGGTCCTCCAACCAGCATTCATCACCATTATGTCATAAAGAATCTGACACCAACAAATAATAGTGAAATACGAACTTAATTTTCAAAATATAGATGTAAAGATCATTAAAACCCTTAATTTTCCTCCGCTGACTTTCATTGATAAATGTCAACAAAGCAATAATGCATGCAACGTTTGACAGCGCAACAAGAGTGAGGGCTGTCTTATGGGGCCACCTTAGGGAGGTTTCCTACTATCCTTGCAAACTTTGCACATTTTGAACCAATGCTGTGGTTGAAACTTTTTCAGAGCAGGGTGGCCCCCTACTGACCTGGGGCCCCAAGCAGTTGCCTACCTGGCCTTTTGTCAAGCAGCGGCCCTGTGCACGATCAGTACAGTGGCAGCTGGTCAATAGAAGGGCAAAGTAAACTTCATGTTACCTATTTGTTGAGTTAAATGTAATCTGCAATATAAATGTATATTTAAAATGTTTTACGTGTCTGAAGTTATGGATTGTTAACGGATGTCCGGTCTTGAGTGCTAAAGTTAGCGCTCTTGGGGCCTGATTTACTAAAGGTTTGCGTGTCTTAAAACTTGATACCACCAGCAAAAAATGTGCTATCTGATCTACTAACAGCGTGCAGTGAGGATTGCGTCTTTCATATGAGCAAAACAACACGCATTGTCCATTTAGTACGTTTGCCTTAATGAATATGCAATATGGGGCGTTTCTGCCATAGTGTGCAAAATACTGGGAGGAGAAAATTCAAATAAGTTAAGTTAGTACACGCATTGCGATTTACCAAGCCAGGCAAAAATTGCGGTGATTGTGACAGTGTCTAAATTTAACACCTTTGAAAGGAAGGTGCTAATCCAGGAGCCCAGTGTTACGCACAACAGGCTGCAGTTAGGAGGAGACATAGGCTCAATAAAAGAAGGTATAAAGATCACGTTTTTCCCCCAACATGTTAACATGTTTTCGATTGACATAAAAATAAATGACATGCATTATTTTTTTATTTCGATTCAATAATAGTTATTAAAGAGAAACATCATGATTAAACTAATATAACTGAACATTCACAGCCTCTGCATTCTAAAGAATTTACACATTGACATTTATGTCTTCCTATTTCCCTCTTTTCGGCAACATTACATTTTAAACTGGGGATTTCCTTTTTCTCGGGTTGCGCGTCTCTCCAGCTTGTCTCCTCCGGTGCGCTCCTCTCCCTATCGCGCTCGTCTCCAACCTCTACAGCCCCCTGCTGCCAAGCTGTAGGCACTTGGATTGGGGGACCTCACCACTGCTTGTACCCCCGTCTTCGATACCTCTTGCCAGGGCAATTATGTCCGATCAGACACAGCGCTGACCAGCAGTCTGGTGCGCAACAATAGCCCAAGGGGCGCGCCTGAGCACCGGTGCCACATAGGACACAGCTCGCACCTCCTGCGCAATGTATGACAATTCATTCAAAGGATCGAGGGAAGAAAGGAGAGGCCCTGTTTAATGCCGAGGTTTTCTTATAAGCCACATGTTCTTTTTGTTATATTCAGATTTATCTGCTATAACTCGGAAATACTGTACGTTCATTTGCCTCTCCCACTAATACCTATTTTGCGCTTGCAGTCATTCTGCTTTCCGTCCAAACTCTCCGTGACGTAACCCAGTATAACACGCAAAAGCCTGACTTAAATACAACCGCCTCCTCAAGATTTGCACCCGTTATCATTCACGCAAAGTTTCTTAGTAGATCATCCGCAAAACGCCCACAAGCCAAACGTGCAATTTTTTGGAGTGAACACGCAATTTTGTTCTCTTTAATTGGGATCTTAGTAAATCAGGCCCTTGGTCTTCCATTGACTCATGTTTTAAGTTGCACATGCGCATTTTCTCCTCTTCAATAAAGGAGATAGGAACTTCTCAGGGTGCTAGAAAATGTTTTCATAAATGAATTACACACCACAGGGGTAAAGGCAGCAGAGGGAGACATCCTATGAACTTAGACATATAAGGCAAGTGTCACTTCATCTGACTATTGACTGTTTATAGATCAGAGATGCAGATCAAGTTAACTTATGTCAGAAGTTTTTGTTTTTTAAGTTTGTCTCCACAGAGTTTAGCAAACATATGCCTGCAAGTATGAGTGCATATGGTAGTGTTTGTAAGTAAAATAGATTGTTTTCTAAGTTAAAGGTCACATATCCTCATTTTCAACAAGTTTAAATAAGTCTCAGTGGAAGTTTCTGCCAAAAATCAACGCTGATCCTGTATTTGATCATGCCTGTAAACCCCTCTATTTCAGCCCTGCTCAGAACAGGCTGTTATAGTATCGGTAGCTTTAAATGCAAGTGAGCTGTGTCTAACCCCTGGAAGAGCTTGCATGGTTCTGGCTTCCTTACTTCATGTTCTGTTGTTTACGGTGAGAAGTCAGACTCAGAGGGCAGAACAAACACCTAGCTGTGGGAGTATCACCCACCTGGGGGAGGAGTTACTGCTCTTTGTGATGTCATGAAGGGAAAATCTCCAAACGGCCTGTTTGAGCACACATTTTCTGAAAAGTGGAGCAGGGAAAAGACGGACAGGATGGACTTTTCTTATAATTGGGGGGTTTGTAGACAGACTAGAGACACATATTAGTGTTAGAGAACCATGGTAAAGTGTATTTTGCTAAATATGTGACCTTCAAACGTAATGCTAATTCTCTTAGATAGTTAATGGAATTTTCTAGTATGTGGCACATAACCTTATATGCATCCTAAAACTGTAATTGTGTGTTTTGTTTGAATCACATACATCGGCCTGATGAAACTCTTTATTAAACCAGGCTAACTGTCCAGCCAAAGGGTCGGCAGGTAGACACAAAATGAAAGGTCTTCAGAGCTATGCATCACCCAGTACCCACCACCTAACTCTAGATTTCCAATAGAACATTTACATTGCGTCTATTTCAAGTGGCCGCTTCGCTGCACAATGTGTGCTGGGATACTTAGTGGTCTGAACCAGGCTTCCATCACTACTTTTTAACAGCTTTTCTACCTCATTAAGTCACAATCAGGCATTTAAAGAATACAGTGGTATACTGTTTAGTAAATAAACCATGTGGGGTGCTGGTTTGATTTAGACAAGAAGTGATCGACAGAGATGGGCAGCAAATTTGTTGCGGGCTGTGGCTCCGTTCTTTACAACTGTAAACGTTACAGTAGTCTGAGAGCTCAACTACCACACTGGTAGCTAGCAGGATTGCAAACTCCACATGGCAAAAACAGAAGTTTCTTGAAAGAGCTGCACAGAAACTGCACGTTGTGGACATTTCTGAGGAACAGGAAGACAATTAAACCATTTTTTCTTTCTTGGGGGGTCTTCAAAAATAGACAGCGTCTTATATACTGGGGTGACACCAAATAAAGCAAACGGAAGACATGGATGTTACTCTGTCAGTGTTCAAGATTCCAGATGATTCTATAAAATAGAGGTAAAAAGATACTGTCGCTGTACCAAATGAGAGACTTTCTTATTTGAGTGTAAAATACCTCCTGGATTAAAGATGGCATACAGCCGTACTCTAAACATTAATCGAAAAGAGGGCTTTCAAATCTGGCATTTTAGCGTGGGAAAAGACATACTACTTTGCTGTCATGTGAATGAATGGGAAAGGCATTTAGTGACAAAGAGGTGGCCTTTTCCCTTCGCTGTGTAATTCCAAGGTGGGGGGAAGATTGTAGCTTTATCAAACTCCCTGAATGGCTAAATGCAATACTTGAACACCCTGAAAGTGCTCATCATCACAGTGTGACAGGAAGGGAGGAGGCGAGGTAACAGGAAACAAGAAAGAATTTAGGGGTGAGATTGCTGTGGAGAAAAGTAGGATTTATTTTCAAACAAATCTAAATGATTAAATTAAATAAAGTGAACAAAAAGAGTGGGGAAAAGGACAAAAAATCCTGCTTTTCTTGCTGTTCACTTCTTTCTTTGTTCGACAGATGTCTGAGCGGTTGTTAACATCCCCTCCCCTCCTTTGCCTGACGGGGTGAAAGGTATCCACGGCTCCCCGGGACAGAGGGGACCTCATTTTTATATGTGAACGGCTGTGAACACCACTGAATGACACACTACAAAGGTTGGATGTGCTGCTGCCCTTTCTCTCTTAAATGGTACGTTGGCATTTAGCTTCGCACGTGTCAGCGAAACACACACCTCTCAAGTATTTGCACCCAAAATGTGTAGAAGCATGTGTGCCCACATCAACACAGAGGATTTTTATCAGTTTCCAGAAACAGGAAATAAGGAAGAAACTGTGTGTGTGTGTGTGTGTTCGTGTATGTGAGGCAGAAAGAGAGAGAGAGAGAGAGAGAGAGAGAGAGAGAGAGAGAGAGAGAGAGGTTGATGATAAGACAGAGAAGAGCAAGAGAGCAGATTCACATGCACATTACAATTCACAGAAAGACAATTTACATTTTGAGTCCATATTATGTTAATTTTGAGTGGCCTCTCCAGATAATTCTATTACACAGATAGCTCTCCCATGTCGTCCGGGGCAGAAACATCATTTCGTCCTGGAACACACACCTGCTGACGAACGTCGCAACATGACAGAAAACAAGAGCTAAACGCGTGTGGGTGTGTATCGGGGTTGTGTTTGTGTGTGGAAAAAGTGGATGTGCGTTCACCGAAGGGCCCGCAAAGAGCGACTTATCTAAACGACTTGTGATCCACTGAAATGCTTTATCAGTTCCTCTTTCAATACAGGATGTACTGCCGGTGAGGGCCGTACACACTACCCAGTATTATTGCTTTTAGGAAACCATATCACTGCAGCAATCCCATAAGCAACCAAACCGCTGTAATTCCCCGTCATTCTGCTACAATCCTCGACTGGCTCAGCAGTGCCTGCTGGGAGGATGTACCCTGGGATAAAGTTTCATGAAGTTGAGCAATTTTTTTTAGGTATTTTCAACTCGTGAGCAAACAAGGATTCAACTTTGTATTTGCTGTTTAATCAATTTTAACAGGTATCATTTACCAGGAGGTTCTCATTCAGTACCATCACAGCATTTAGCGTTCTGAGTTTCAGAGTTCTTCACTTCTAAATGTGTAAATTCAAACTACATAATTAAACCCTGTAGATGCAGTTGGTTTGGAGCAGCATGTACATAAAAGCCCTACAAACAAATACGGGGACACAAAGACAACAATAAATTATACATAAGAGGGATAAAATATGAGACAAGTTCTAAACGGATACTAATACCAATATTAGCCATGTTAATGACTAATAATAGTGAAAAGTGTTCCTGGCAGGCTGTAATTGTTTCAAAATGTTGCCTTGCTCAAGGGCACCTCAGCAGTGCTCAGGCAGTTGGGGTTGGGAACCAGAGGGTGGCCCGTTTAAGTCCCTCTCTCCAGCTACTAGCCCAGTTTCAAGATTTGGTCCGCACTGGGACTCAAACCGGCGACCCTCCGGTGCCCAACCCAATAAAAACATACTAACAGGAAATATGTTCCTTGATACTTTCTAAGATGACCTTTCTAATCATTCGCACCACTCTTTGCCCTATAATACATCTCCTTCGCTACAACCTTTAACCATCTGGCTGAAAATGAAGTCCAAGCTCTTCACGTTTCTCTGTGGCCTGTCAGAGGGCGCTCTGTCTGGCCCCTCCATCTCTCTGAGCAAGTAGGGATCATTAATGAAGTGGCCTTCTCATGGATATTGACTAGCCTGTCAGCTGGCCTGCCACACTCACTAATAGGAGCCATTGGTCTTGGCTTAAGACCTGACAGAGCAGAGGCTGAAAAGGAACAAAATGAGTGAGCCTGTTCCTTCATCTCAACATCTCAAGATGGGTTTAGCTTTATCCTTCAGCCAGTAAAGTTTAAGTCCCCATTGGATAGAGCCGCCAAGGTTTCTCCAAATGAGGGCAGAAAACTAGAAAAGAAGGCTAAGCGTGAGGTGTCTTAAAATGCCACGACTACTTGAAGAATGTAAGCAAAGCCAAAGTTAGTGTTGTAGCAGCACAGCGCGTCAAGCGAGCTCATTAAAACAGATTGGAGGATAAATTGGCACTCTTTAGAGCCTGAGGGTTATCTCGGACTTTTTGTGAATTTAAGTAATAATATGTGACATTTTCTTATGAATAAATGGCCATTTATCACTGGTTGGTTTAACAGCTGCAGTTCCTTATAGCCAACGTCAGTCAGTCCAGTTCAGCAAAACTTGGTGGCTTTAGTATCTCATTCCTGTGAAAAGTGCACGATGGATGGAATGAGATTTTCATGTATTTTCTCTTAAGGATATAGCCTGGTAAGATGTGTAAGCAACCATTTCCATAATTTTTTATGGCGTACAGGCCCTCTCATTCTGTATCACAAAGTTGTGTGCAGATTCAACTGCAAATCCTCCTGTTGTCCAACTCCATCGTCGAAGATCGTAGTTAGTTTTTTAAATATAATTTGGGGCTTTTTTTGCCTTCATTGGATAGAAAAGCTGAAGAGAGAAAGAAATGTTGGGAGTAGAGAGTGGGTGATGACGTGCAGCAAAGGGCTAAGGTTGGATTTGAACCCAAGCAGAATGGGGCGCACACACAACATAACAGCTAGATAGTATAGTCTTTATCTAGCAGATCCACGTTGCACATCTGTAAAATGCACCTAATGTAAGTGCAGTTGGATTCCTTTTTAACCGTGGTTCTCTTTTCCTATCCTTGCACCTGTCCTTGACCTTTTGACATTTATCATCGATGTCACAGAAAAGTGGATATAGAGGACTTGAGGGATACGTTTTTTTTAGGACTTTTCGATCATATCCAGATGCACGCAGACAGAAGGGAAAAAAAAAACAAGAACAGGCCCTGCACCAGCGTGAGGGCTGTCACAATGCAAAAGGCATGACAATTAATTGAATAGTTGGGAAAACAGAATCAAGTATGTCAACCTCATGATGGCATGACAGAAAATATTTAAAAGATAAAAGTCTCTAGCATTCATCTTGTTGGAAGCAAGACTATCCGTAGAAAATGTATATCCATTTCTATGTGTCAGTCTTGTTTAGTGGACACAGCGTGGCATTGGGCATCTGAGGGGAGTCATTTACTGAAACTTGCATTAAAAAAGTACTTAAAATATTGGTATAAGGCAGTTAAATTGTAAATAAAAATGGATATGATTTTGAACGAGAAGTGTGTAGCATATTCTAGACTTAAAGAGAGTTAACCCTTTACATAAAAAAAGAGTCAGTGCAGCAAAGTGGAATAAAGAATAGGAATTGGATCTGCTCAGCTGTGGGCAAAGAGTGTACAGGACATTTTGAAGGCGCCTACTAGACAAAACAACCAGTTTTTCTTATTTATTCTGAAACGGGGCAGGTCGAAATGCATGATATAAAGCATTCATGCCATTTTATTCAAAATATACAAGTAATTGTTCACCTGATCAAACTTCATATAACACGATCTAATCATGCTGGTTAAAGAATGTATTCTATTTATCTATTTTAGATGAGCAACACTTTGGATCCTCTTCACTTCTGTCAACCTTAAATGACAGGGAAGACTTTTTAAAGGAGTAGTTTGAAGGGAGCTAATTATTTTGATTTACTCACTGTGACCCAAGCTTTAAATAACACTGCTTTAATGATACAGATGTGAAGTGTTATGCTCATTGAACCTCTCATCGCCTTATAGGAAAAGCCTGTTGCTTTCATTCTCTAGTATCTGGCATGGGCCATGACATACTGTAGATCTTACATGTCTCCACATAATGAAAGAGCCATCCCCGATCACTGTCATTTTTTCCATGATGTGCTGTATGCAAACTGTATTATTTGTGGGTCAAGATATTTTAGGTGATATCTCTTCTAATCTTTCTTTTCCTTTTTCCTGGTTTAAAATATCCATCCAAACTTTATCTCTTGCCAAAATGGCAAGAGATTTCTGAACCAGTAATGGTTATGGTATTTAAATTCAAGATGATTGTTGATTTAAATGCATGTATTACATCTTGTTTTCATTTGACTCAGCTGGGGCTTGTAGCATGAATAGTTCATTTTAAAAACTTTCCTCCCAGAGATAACCTCATTTTCAAAGCTAAAAGAACTTGTTTTCACCATAGACTATAAAGATGGACATGCACCAGCTGCCTAGGAGTGAAGCCAAAATATATTTAGGGCTCCACTTTGCTAGATGGTTTCAGTATGAGGCATTGACTCTGCCTCCTCCATGTTAACAGATGGGACATGGGTGAAATTATAAAGTTAAAATACACATTAAATAATTGTTTCGTCAAACCTGGATTCTTGTGACGGCTAGTTGTTCATCCATCCATTTTCTGAATCGCTGAACACCCTGAATAGTTGTGTTTGACTGTAATATTTGATAATATAGCCGATGTGACATTATGTTCAACAGTTCTGTTGACAAATGTGGTTCCTTGCATCATTCATAACCGGATTGGCAGAGTAGAGGGTGAAAGGCGAAAGAAAACATAACAAAAACTAACTATACTGTTTAGATTTTTCTATAAATATAAGAGTCTGCTTGAAACCGACACAATAATCTACTGTGGACTGTACCAACCTGAGGTATCATTGCCGTTTTATCAATAATTGTTGGCCTTGGTTTGCGAAACGGGAGTGGCTTCAATTACACCTGTCGGCTCCCTTCTGCGCATGTCTATGCTTCATTTACAATTGCCAGTGCAATATGTTAGCAAGCGTTCGGGGGTATTTTGGCTTAAATGTATTTTTTTCCGGATAGAGAATATAACATATATTATAGCATATAGATAAGTTGTCCATATTACTATACAGTTAATATCCACAAACAGGCTTTTAAAGAATACAAAGACTGCAATTACTTTAAGGACACATTAATTTGACTTTGACTCTTAAAAAAAACTGAAATACACAATGAGTAGTCATAAAAAAGGGACAGAAAGCTTTGCCCATTTCATACAAGGGGAACTTGGGGACAAAACCAGCCAAATTAAATAAACAGTCTTCTAGTAAGACTGCTCGGCAGAAAGAACGGCTGGTACTGCAAAGGTTAGTTTGCTGGCCTTTCTACAGTAGATCACCGGGTGTCTGCTGACTGGAGGGTCCCTGAGCGGTGGAAGGCTGAGTTAGAGAGTGTGTGTGTGTGCGTGTGTGTATGTGTATGTGTCAAGGGAAAGGAAAGGCTGATGAACTTCACTTTCTATTAGCAGCCGACAGAGGCTTGCTGGCTTGGTCGCCAATCAATAGGCTGAAGGACAAGGGTGTCAGAAAAAATGAAAGACCCTTCGCTTTCAGGCTTGCTATGAGAGAAGATGGGGGAGAAAAGAGAGAGGGTTGAGGGGGGAAAGACATTCAGTACGTTTACACGATGTAAAAAAAAAAAGTTGATTTCTTCGTGTTGGTCTGACTTAAACAGGCCTTTTAACAGAACATGCAAGCATGTCATTCCAACTGTTATCATACAAGGTCTAATTTCTAGAAGTCAGACTAACAAGCCCAGACGATGTGGTCGGGGATCAATGTACTTTTGCATGAAATGCACCTCAATCCGACCAAAACTGGCCAAGGCATTGTGAGCATGCTCGACAGTTCCCACGCCAGGCTATGACCTGGACATCCAACAGTGTAAATGCAAAGAAAAAAGCCAAGAAGAAAACAAGACAATGGTATCAACATGTTGAGTACTAGAACCAGAGCTATGCATTTTTGGACAGACGAGAACAATTATGTATGTACAAAATGTGCAGAGCTGTAAAGTTACAGATGGTTCGGTGTGTGACGTAATAGGCCAACCGGAAGAAGGTCCAATTGTAAGCAGCTGAAAGGGGGCATATCGTCACCTACAGTACAATGTCATTAAATGGATTCTCCCCCGGTGCTTGTACATTGGGACAAGGACTGTAGTCCAATGAAATGTCCTAATCGAGCTTTAACCATAGCTCGACTTAACTGTGCATGTAAACGTACTGAATGTGAAAGGGCAGTGACAACTAGGACTGTTAGTGTATGTGAATGTAAGAGTATGCGCCCGTGTCAGCTCCAGAGCACATTCACGGATAAGTTCTTCTGAGTGTCAGCAGGGTGAGGAGGTTATCAGCTGAGGCAGTATGTCTTCCCCCTCTATCTTCAACTCTTTGTTTGATCTCTTACAGAGTGTCCCTCGAGGTCCACACACAGCTCCCATTGTGCACACTCAGAGGAGAGATTCACCAAGTAAAACCATCTTTAGGTCACATATTATGACTGGACCTTTCATATCACCAATGAGATTATCCTGCCCATTAAAACGCATTCAAGACTCCTGATAGACAGAGGATCATACAGTTGAGCCTGGTTACAGACCTGCAGAAGCAATATTTTGCCTGTTCTGAACATGAATAGATACTTTCCAATAGCTGTTAGTACAACCACACTGATCAACGTCTACTCAAAGGTTGTTTAAAATACAGGAAAGCATTCTACAGGCAAAGGCGTACTACACAAAGTCCTTCACACATTTTAATATTGACCTTAAGTTTGCAGTTACATTATGCTGGAAAAATCATGCTACCTGAGTCACGATATGATATTATTGTGATTTGAAACATTTTGCGATATGCTGAGAAGGCTTGTCAAATCGTAAATAGAAATTTTAAAGAGGGAAGCACATTTACTTTCTTTAATTACAGAGCTGAAGGAAAATTCTCTTCAGATTCATTACTACATAAAATGTTGTCTTAGGCCCAGTGTCCACCTAGCGTTTTTTGGGAAAAGAGCACAATAGACATCAACAGCGCCTCTCTGAAAAGTTAAAAGATTTTCAACTTGAGCGCTAAAAGCGGCTCCTTTCTGCTCCAAACGCTTTGTATCCATTAAAAAACAAGTGAAAAAGACGCTGGCGCTCAGAAAAAAAAACGCTAGGTGGACATGGAGCCTTAATCAAGTTTTATGAAATAAAAAACTGTGAAGTGCAGCTTTGAAGATGATCCTGAAGAAGAGGAAAAACAAAAACTAAGAAGAAGAAAAAAGCCTTTGGTGTCCAGTTTGGAAAAATAGTTTTCAATCCTACCATCACTATATTTCCTGTGCTATTTCCTGTGCTATCCACGATGTGAGTGCACATCAGCCAGCATGAATGTAGCACAACAGCTATTCCTCCAGCCCTGTCCTCCTGACTAAAAGCCTTTTTGACATGAATTAGCATGTCTTCCTTAAAAGGTAGACGGGTCCAATTTTCCTCTGAAAGGTTGTCTCTAATAGGTGCTCCTTCACAAATTCCAGCCTGATCTAACCTTGAATAAAGACCCATGTACTTTATTTTTCTCTCCTTCTCTGTACCCCCTTTCTCTGACTCTAAGTCCTCCTCGCCCCTCTGTTAAAAAAAAAAAAAAACACATAACACCAGCAGAGAAAAAAAAACAGCTTGTCATATTAGGGCTTATGTTAAAAAAACACAGCAACAAAGATTTCATTTCCATAATGCATTCTAATGGATGGGCGATGTGTTTCAGCAGGTGAGACCAGAGGCCAAAGGCTTTCCAGACAAACACAACAATAAACCTGACAAGCACCATTATGCCGCAGATATTACAGGCTGTTAGGGAATGGAAATGATGATAATTAGCTAATTCAGCTATAATCTCATTTGTTTGGCCTCACCTTTTGCTAATATGACTTTGACCCTGACGCTTGAACGTTCCTGCGGCATAAATGAGAGTGCCAGGAAGCTAAATTAGCAGGCATACACAGGATAGTGCTTGTTGTGTTGCTATCACAATAACAAAAAATGTGTGTGTGTGTGCAGGTAAAGTTTGTGCCTTTAAGGTGCTTGTTAGTTGTTTATGATCTCTGTGATCAGGGTGAAATATTGAGGCATTTTATGCTGATCATTTCTATGTTTTTTAGTCGCTGCTACATGAAACATTCTGGATATACAGACCAGATGCACATGTCCCTTTTGAAAGGCAATTTATGGTTTTATATACTGAAGGGTGGTAAACAATAAGAATACATAAAATGAACATGCAATGCTTTCTGAAAATATATAAACATCGTTTATGGTTGAATTCCTGAGGTAACATCTGTATTTCATCAGCCAGCTAATTGACAATTAAGTCACACCTTAAGAAGAATCCTAACTTAGTTAAAGCAAAACAGACTGACACCATAAACACACTGTTAAATAAGCACATCACTTATATACCATGTCTATCCAGGATGGTAAAAATCCATAAATCTTTTAAGTTCCTAAAATGGCCACTTGGGGCTGGCTCAAAGGCGAGTCAATCCCTAAAGAGCCCCATGTGAGAACGTCAAACTTTGCATCAAAACAAAATATATTTTCAACCTGTTTAAAAACAGGTTTTGTTCAATTTCTCTATTGATGGAATGGGAATAAAATATATAATTCAGCCCTTCAAGTTAAATGAATGCTTATACAGACAGGTGCAGCAGCTGTTTGTCTACAGCTTTACACTCATACATTCTCATGTCCAAATACTAACTCTTGGCCTCAAAGAAACAAGATAACCACAACCCCAGAGCCAAACTCACGTCTCTAAAAGTGTAGTCTGAAAAACCATGGGTGACATCACATGGGCTATCCACTTCTGACATATAGTCTATGAATGTGATCTGGTCATATTGCATAATGCAAAATGCAGCTATAGCTTGTTTGAAGCCAAAGTAGTCCCCATGACAAATGCTGACATATTGCACATTTGGAGGTGGACAACCCGAGGTATTGACGTCATGCCACTTCTGCTCATGAAAACACAAAACTTACAGTTAAGCTGCGAGATCCCTCAGTTTGGTACAGTCAACAGCAGAACCGATTCTCGTGTCGGTGTAAAGCAGACACTCACAGTTATAGAAAGATCAATGGCTCTTGTGCCAATCTGGTGAAAACTATACAAACAAACAGCTTTGGTCTTTGCCTTCACTTGAGGCATTTTGTTGCGCTGTCCATTCTTTTTACAATCTATACTTTAGACCAACACATTATCATAATAACACACACTCATGCTATCTTTAGTGACACATTCATGTATGCCTTTTTTTTTCTTCAACCTTGTGGATGCATGTGGACACACCCAGCAGGATGTGTGTGCAAATACTGTACGCAAACACTATACACACAAACACAACACACACAAATCAGTACGTTCCTTACAGATACCTCCACACTGTAATCTGCTGTTGACCAGGCACATTCCCTCAGCCAGAGCCGCGGCACATGGTGCTCCGTCTCCTCTCTAATAACCTCTCCATAGGCGCTGGGCTGAGGGCCAGGGTCCAGGCAGGGGGCTTGTGGAGGGTGAGCCATGGTTATGTGCGTGTGTGTGGTTACACCAAGAATTTCTAGTTGGCCTTTCATCCCATGCCAGCCAAGACCGGGTGTGAGCTGCTCGAGGATCAACTTTGCAATTTGTTGGTTCCTCTGGTTCCCTGGTTCATATACTGCAAACCCAGGATGCTGGGATGGAAGCAACAGCTTACATACTCTTCCCACTGCATCGCCACTGGATGTGGGTCAGAAAACCACCCTCTCTGCCTGTCTCTATCCCTATTTGAGCAGGACTTAAGTATGTAGTGAGTCTGAAATTTGCTAAAATCAGTTGCTACAGCTGTGTGAGGCTGACATTAACAGTCCAATGTGACACTAGATGGTATCTGTTTACATTGGCTAGATAGAGTCCGCTGCTGATGAACGTCTGCAAGTTCCCTGAAATGTTCTGACTGTTTGTGGTTGCAGGTTAACCACTGTGTGTTGACTTTCAGGGCAGTTCTGTGGTTGACCCTGGTGGCCTCTTACGTTGCTTCCCGGCAGTTTTGTGCCTCCTTCTGTTTGGGAGAGTCCCTGCTCAGGCGTCACTGTGGCAGATCACTCCACCGCAAAACTTGTTTGAACAGCACAAGGACATGCAGATGTTAACAAAAGTCAATCAACTTCTTTTGAGAGGAACATGCCTACTGAGCCTAAAGTCAACAGGCCTAAATTGTACACTGTCTTTTTGACAACACATTCATATACTAGAGGCCTAATTTTCAATCAGAAGGTATTTGAAAACTTGCGCTTTTACTTTGAGTACCAACAATCTCACAATATTTTCTTACCTGAAATTGTTCGTACTCTGCCAAAATATTTAGAATGTACTTCACCTAAGAAAAAATACGAAGCTTATTATTGTGTTTTAATGTGTTGAAGTAAGTGTGACATCTCAAATACATGTTGAAATACAGGATAGTTTAACTTTGACTTTGAGAAGCCAATCAAACCATGATTATGCTTAGTGACATGGGTTTCATTTATTTTTAACTACCCATGCATATTTTTAGAATTTCCACAGAAGACAGTTGTTCTGAAAAGTTGTGTTCACAATTTATGACAAAAATCATACATTAATTAACGGCAATGTCACCATTTTTTTTGATTTAATGAACGATATGAGTTATGCGTAGTTAGCGGCGTGGCTGACCTGATTGACAGGCAGGCGTGGTGTAATGGTTTGTCAAGAGGCTTCAAACCCGCCTCAGCTCCAGCTCTTGGCCTGTCGTTGGGTTGACTAAAAGTTAGGTTGAAACGAAGCCCTCTGCTGAAACAGATGGGTGACATCTATCAGGCTTTGTCCATTAATATTTACAGTCTAGGGTGGCACTATAGAGGTGGGGGGGGGGAATCGATACAGCAAAGTATCGCGATATTTAGCGTGGTGATATTATATCGTCTCATGGCCGCCATGTATGGATATATTTAATATATTATTAGCAAATGTACTTTTTTTAGATGATAGTAGCTGAAGGGGTTATACAATCCATTTTGAACAAGTTGCATTGTTAAAAATGACTGCCGAAGTTCAGTCGACTGAACATGTTTGTGTCCAGTTAAGTTCGATCAGACTAAAATACTAACAGTTCAGATTGTGAGGTGCATGCAGCCTTTTACATGGTTGCAATTCTCAGGATATCGTAAAATGTTTCAAATCGCAATAATATCGTATCATGACTCAGGTATAGTGATAATATTGTATCATGGGGTCTGGTGATTCCCACCCCTAGGTGGCAACTTAGCATGTTTACATTGCCAGTTGTAGGGCGCTAAGTACATGCCATTGTGTTTGCGACAGAGCTAAGTTGGCCCTACAGCTAGTGCTAGCCCCAGATCTTCTGCTGCTTCCCTGACAGAGCCCCTGCTCAGCTCTTTCGCCCACAGTGTCAGATTTTAGTTTAAACTTGCAGTAAATCTCTAGTTTGGCTTTACTACCTGCCGTCAAACTATGCCACTTTCCCGACCGAGAACTTCATCCTGGGTAGAGAACCGCAGAACTTAGTAAGGGCTACTTTAGCAGTGCTAATCTTGTAAACACTACTACATTTTGTTTTTGCACAATGGACAGTGAGGCATGGTCCTCAAAGACACTCCAGCTGCAATAATCAAAACTCCATAGGGATCAGGATCAAACATGATCTTTAAAGTTCCTCCTGTGTACGAGGCATAGAGATTTCAAACTCTGTAATCTTGTTTTGTTTCAGAAAAGGATATACCTAATATTTTTTTATGCGTTGGGTTAGTATTTTATGTTCACATTGTGTTGAACTTATAAGCAAAAGAGGCTTTTGACTTAAATTACACCACCTAATCTCATCCGACCCTTTCCTCGGGCCAGAGAAGCAGACTCTCTCGGCCTTTTTGCCTCTACTTCCTCTTTGTGTTTCACTTCCTTCACACGCCTCACCTAAAGCCTCCCTCCACCTCTCTTTTATTCACTTCATCCCTCAGTCGTCTCCTCTGCTCCATCTTTGAACACAATCAAAGCAGCCCATGTGCCACTGCTGTTCCAAAACAGCGACAGGCCTGAGGAAAAGGATCCCATAATGCACCTCTCAACGACATTCATTAGCTAACCCCCACCCCCTCCTCCATTTACACATGCTGAACCCCTCTCTCGCGCCCCCTCGACCCCCTTCTCCTTTGTGCTGTGATATGAATGCACTTTGATGCCTAATAAGTGGCTCTGTCCTTTTTGACATAAGCAGCCTGTGCCTGCCCTGTTCAGCCAGTAATTAGCCTGCTCTCCTTACTTAGCAGCCATGTACAAATTAGACCGCTCCGCCTCTCTCTGCCTCCCTGACTTTCATTCATTTATGGGAACTGTCTGTTTCCCTCTTCTTCTCTGTCTTTTTCTCTTTTTCAGATTTGAATTAACTTTTTAGGCTCACTTCGTTTCTCGCCCTGTCTTTCTCTTAGTGGTCGCTTCCTATCCTGTCAGGTCAGGTGGAAGATGAGAAAGATGTATAAGATAATTAATTTTCTCAACACCAAAATCTCCCTGCAGAGATAAAGCTGTTGTCCATCACTAGTTGATACATTATGTCATGGGTAGGAGTGCCACATTTATATTAATACCATGTAAGGCAAATGGTAATCTTAACTAAGAGTGAGTTTTGCAAATCCAAGGACAGGACATTGGTAGGATGGGTCAGAAATGTGTGAGTTCATTTTACTTAAAAATGTTGGTGCAAATTTAATCTTGATAATGTGTAACAGTAGTATAGTAGTGTATAGTCGTATATTCAGGCCAAACAATGCAGGATATTTAGGAATGAGACACACTGCAGGGCTTGAGTGACTTGTTAAACCATGATGTGTTTCCAGAAGAAGAGGTGAATACTGTAGGCACTACAGTACATACATGCATACACACAGCTGCGGATGCACCCGATCTTTGAGTGCGTCTCCAGCTGCCCTGACGACCAACCTTTCACAACACATCCACAACAGGACAGCTTCATTCAGGTATACAGCCTCTCTGCCCACACCCCCTCCCCCAGCCCCCTTATGTGCCCCCAAATACATAGAGATGTAAATAAGTTCATGCACTTAGGGACCTTTGTCTGGGGTGCCCACATTGTAGAGGCCTGGCAAGTGCTTGTTCTTTGTCTCCCCACTCTCACCCCCCCCCCCCATCTTTCTATCTGCATCGAGGGGCAAGTCCCCCCCCTACACTCCATGCACATAGAAAGTCTGTTTATTGAAAAAGCTTGTGTTTACCCGTATGGACATGAAATACTGTTTGTGCATGTGTAGTTATCTTTGTTTTCATCAAGCAGTAACCTCCGGTGTTTTTAAAAAAAAAAAGGAGGCCGATGCGGAAGTGCAAAATCCTGCAGTTCGTCGGGTGTCCGCTTGAGGCTGGCTGCAGAAGCGTCGGAAGTCACATACACATCCATTCAAACAAGTCCGTTTTTACAGCAGTAATTAACATGTTAACAGACTGGTACGGAAAAAAAAAATGATCTGATTGGCTCATGTCTCAAACGGCACACAAAGTACGTGGGGTGAATTGTTTGATAACTCATCTGTTGGGATTTTGAGACAGCATTTCCAGAATGGCGACCGCAATCGAATGGCTTCCATAGCCCCCCCTATCCGTTCTCTTGAGTTGTGATTAGCATGACAAAAGACAAAAAAAAAAAAGAATGGCACATAATAAACCTATACACACGTGTCATCAGTCCCATTTAAACAGAGTGAACGTAGCCTAGCCTAGCCCAGCTTTTGGAAAATAAAGAGCAATTATAACACATCTGTATTTTAGGCACAGTATGGCTGCTTACAAACAGAGATGCAGTATCATCTCCAATTACACAGGCGACAACTCGCAGATCGCTAATTGAAGAGGTTGAATCACTACACATTGGCGATAAAAAAAATCAGATTTCATTTTAGAGCAAATTGCTTTATGTCCCTTTAATGGAAACTGCACAATAACTGGTTGAATTAACAAAAGCAATGTGAAGGGATTTCATAACTAAAAGCACCAGGCAATCAGGTGAAATCACCTCAGTTTGGCAGGCACACAACGTCCAAAGCTTTTTGCAGTAATGGCCAGAGCTATTATGAACATTAGTCCGATTCCCTCACATTTTCAAAAGTCTGTGGTTTTCAGGCACACTGAAATACACACACACACACACACACACACACACACACACACACTCAAATGCATCCCCCTGTGTCAGGTCCGGCTGGGTGCTGCGGTAGTGCTGGCAATGTTTGTAGGTTGGCTATTGAGGAAAGGCAAGAGGGCAAAAGGGACGTGCTGGCATAATGCATTTACTAATAACTGTTTATTATTATTGGTTCCCCAGGGGGAGCACTTTATGGAAATGGCTGTATATGAAGGGCAGAGGTGCGAGAAGGCCACTGGGAAAATTAGCTTTTAGATTCCCCCACAATGTCCTACCAGCTTCATACCTTGTCTGCCTGTGATGTGACCCCCTCCCCTCATATTAATGTGTTTGTTCAGAGAGAAAGGCAGATGCAAAAAAATAAAGGTGGATTATGAAAAAAACAAAAAAACGACACTGAAACCCAGGACTAGTTTTGACAAATTGTGTGTGATCGTTTTCTGTCTGAATCTTGCCACCCTGAACTCGTGTTCCTACAGTTCACACTTCAGGAGAACGTGGACCTTCCACAAAACACTAATTAACGCACACACATATGCAACACACACTTTGGCAAGGTGTGATCTCGCACTTATTTGCATACATTAATTAAGAGCTTTGTCTCCAATAACACAAAATGACAACAGCACTGCATTAATGAAGTGACTGTTCTGGTGACATGCAACACGTCCTTACAGTCACAGTTTCTTTAATTCTGTACGACTTTTCACATTTTAACTCTGACTTGACCCCACTGGAACACTCGAGCATGCAAAACACAGCAGGGCTGTAATGTAGGCTACTTCACACAATAAATACAATTTTACAACTATAACTGCATTTTGTTGCGTGAATGTGATACTTTATGTTCAAGTCCTGTTAAAAGATATTCAATAATTTTAAAGTTTATTTTTTCCCATTAAAAGAAAGCTGTGGATTTAAAAAGAACAAGATTTGAAGGATAATGAACCAAAACGCCCCGATGTCAACAGATGACAATCAGCAGTCTAATGTAAAAGAAGTGTATTGCTTAATTCAGGTTTATTTATCCATGTACATTAAGTCTATCACTTAAGTATGGAAGTATGAGAGAACGGTGAAATCTGATCAAATGTGTTTTGTCTCCTGTTTTTATTAATTGCAATAAAGAAACAACAAATCAGTAGCCCCTTTTCAGACTGCTTTTTTTTTCACTAAAGTGCCGTAACAAAGCTCAGATGTCATCACGTCTTTGTACATTCACATTGATTCCATGACAGCATTATATTGGTGTCCAAGGCTGTGAATTCACATTATGTTTCACCCCCAATTTCCACATACTCCGTGCGCACCGCAGTCCGTCAGCGCCACGCACTACGCCGCCGTTCGCTGCCACTCTAGTCAATCATTGTGTTTCCACAGCCAATGCCGCGGTCCGTCTCCGAAACGTGCCAACACCGCCACTACAGGATTGACCACGCCACTATTTTTGATGGAGTACGCTGCAGGCATATTCAAAATAAAACACAATATACGGTCTCATGATCGTACTTTTCATCACTTTATCAACATAATGTCTAAACAGGCACCAAACGGACAACAAATCATCTTCAGAA
Organism: Tautogolabrus adspersus; assembly: GCA_020745685.1. Classification (NCBI taxonomy): domain Eukaryota; kingdom Metazoa; phylum Chordata; class Actinopteri; order Labriformes; family Labridae; genus Tautogolabrus; species Tautogolabrus adspersus. The sequence continues at coordinate 5,776,382 of CM036541.1, read as the reverse complement.
AGACAAAGCAACATGTTGTTTACACGTTTTTCTCCTAATTCCCGTGAGATCTTGTAGTTCTCCTGTGATATGTGTACAGCTGCTCATGGCTGCGCTCCGCTGCGCTCACGTTCCAGTAATGGATCCGGTGGGGCAGGGCGCGCACCGTCCGATTGAGCAAAACCGTGGCGCTGACGGACCGCGGCTTGCACAGACTATGTGGGAATTTTGGGTCAGGGTTGCAGATGCACGGCACAGCAGGAGCTCCACATAGACACACAGTCAGACACGCACACAGCACTTCGCTCCCCCGCTGGCTCCGCTGAAACCGTCTCTCCTCTGTAACGTCTCTGTTACTCCCTCTGAAGACACAACGGGGGGGGGGGATCACTTCGTCCCCCCATAACACCTCTGCGACATTCAGATTGAAGTCGAAACGTCAAAGGGCTGTAAATATCCCGGCTAAACGGCAGTCTGAAAAGGGCTTAGTATAATCTTTCATGTCTCATTTGTCAAATGTCTAATTGAACATAATGAAATGCAAAAAACACCAACAAAAACATGTTACGTTTTTTTTACCTGTTTTCATTGAGGGAAAAATGTAAGTAAGTAAAATAATGACAACTTTTTTTCACAGAAGATATGATAGTATATGAAGTAATATATTTGTTCCAGTAAAAATACTTTCACATCTGACAGGTTCTTTTATGACAAATGTTTCTCAGATGAAAGAAAAAATACATCGGGAAATGTGGGTTACACTTTCTGACACATGAAAGAAGAAGTTATCTTTAAAATCCTGTTTCACCTGCTAAAAATGTATTTTCCCTTTTATTAGCACAAAAAATGTGAAGAAATCAACGTATATCTGACTTAAAGGGCAACAGCAATTATCTCACTTGACACTCAGCGTTTCTCTATCCAAATGTTTGTATTCACATTTTGAAATGTGATTCATGCAGACATGCTTTGCCTTAAATTCGTACGAGAGGTAAGTCTCACATACAGTGTGTCAAAACACAAATTTAATTTATTCTCTTTTTGTCAGCACAGACAGTACAAAGGGAAACATCATACTCTGTTTTTCATGAATTTAACAGGAAACCTACAAGGTTTGTGTAACACTGTGTACTAGCACACTGATGAATTTACAGTTTGCTATGACCTGGTATCACACCTCAACAAATCACCTCTAGGTTCGATCAAGGAGCAAGATACATACAGCGAACATGAGTTACAACAACAAGCGCTTTATTACAAAAACATACATATAAACAACCTTATACAACTATACAGCAAGACGCTGTTTTTCTTAGTCCTTTAGTTTCCGTTTCGTCAGTCCGTATACAGTTCAGTCTTTTACGTTCAAAGTTCTTTTTAGTTTCCGTTCAGTTCAAGTGTGTTGTGTGAAAGTTTATGGTTTCGCTATAGCTTTTACTCTACCCGGGTAGTGTGTATGAATTGAGATCTCATGTGCTTATCTGACAGAAGTAACGTTGTTGATACTCCAGGATAATTCTCAACAAGCTGGACTCTCTTCCTGCGCGTGGTTTGGATTCTGGCTCGCCTTCTACTGGATCACCTCGCTTCGGGAATAGTCTCAGACTCAGAAGAAACAAGGGATAGACAAAAAAACCAACCTGCAGATTGCAGGGGAAATATCTCTCATTACTTATTGTACAATAATTCTTTTATCACTCTATGTGACCTTAGTTCTTAATCTCGATCTCTTTAAAGGTAACTTAACTCAATTAACTTGTAAAATGAATTGAATGTATTTTAAACATACAGTGTACCTTTCCACATATGAATTTACTAAATTACACATGAGTTTAAGTTATTTCACTTCTTACATCTAAATGGTTTACATTCTGTGATAAATGCTAACACAGTAAAACACATTTATCTCCCATACATAACATATCTACCTCGTTACTACACGAGGGAGAAACAACATTGCGTTTAGCAAAGTCATTTTCAAAGACCGTTCAAGTTTACTACTCATGAAAAAACTGAAATTAAACTTAGAAAACCACTTCTACATGTTAACAGAAATATCTCCGATTGGTTTATGATATTCACAAATCAAATACACGACATAAAACAACACAGCGGTTTCAAAGTATAACAAGACGTTATGGTTAGCACGTGGCTAATCGCTAGCTTAAATGCTACTATTCAGAACGTAACTCACCGGAGATTCAATGATAGATCCAAAACAAAACATCAACGTCCAAAAGAAAAACAATCCTCTGGTCTAAAATCCAGGAATAGATGAGTTTTCACTCTCTTTAAACATAAAACCTCGGACAAAATGTTCACAAAACCTCCTACAACGTTCTCTGTTCAGCGCGCGTCTGGTCTGTCTCATTCACTCTGTTCAGACGGCCTGTTTACTTTTTCTTTCCTACTAGCATGAAGTAGAAACACATGAGCTACACAGTCTCATGGCGCCATCTAGCATCTGTTTTAGGTATCGCCACAATTAATTATACATGTCAATTTTATGTGGGTTACATCCCTCCCCCCCTAAATCTGGCATGCGTCCCTGCATGACAGCTATCTTAAACATCTATAACTCTACCAAGAGATGGGGAAGGGGTAGATTCAAGAGCTTGAGTAAAAACTTGGTCAAGACTAGTAAAAATAGAATGCAGCACTAACGTCAAGGGACTCCCAAATGTCGGGTAAGTCAACCTATGGGGTTCAGTTCTAGTTCTAGTTGATCTTCTCACTTCTTGTGTTTCTGGTTCTTTTCCTTCTTCAGCAAGGCTCAAGTCTTGCATTATTGTTTCATCAACATCGTTGTCTTTAACTTCATCTTCCATTTCTTCAGTGTCAGGTTGTCTTTGTTCCTTTGTTACGACATCAGCCACATCTTTTACAGGTTTTGTGTCATTTCCTGCATCTGGATTGTCATCAAAAGGTAAACTGTGAACAGATACGCTTTCATCATAATCAGGTGAGCTTGTTTCATCCTCTTGAAGATTACTCAATGAGTGTCTGTCACTTGCAGGAAGATCTTCACCTCCTTCACTGATGAGACTTTTGAGTTCAACATCACTTTCATCCAAATCTACTGGTATTGACTGAAATTCCTCAGCAGCAGGGTTTAAATCTGACCATCCAAGATGTGTGACCATTTCAGAAGATGATTCCTTCACTCTGGGGATTTCATGGACTGTTGTGAATGTGATTTCCTGAGGAACTGCTGGAGGAAAGTCATAAGACATTTCTTCATCATTGTCAGATTGCAGTATGTCCTCATACACTTCAGCTGAGGAACTTTCCTTGGGAACTTTGTTTTTGGTTATGTTTTTCTGTATTGTGTCACAATCTGGTTCGACTTGCACTGTGGGAGACAGGAATCCACAAGGTAAGAGTAGATCTCTATGCAATGTTCTTTCAGGTCCATCTGATCTGAGTGGAGCAACAACATATACAGGAGAATCACCGATGTGTTTCACAACTTTGTATACTGTCTGACTCCATCTGTCTGCAATCTTGTGTTTTCCTCGTATCCCCACATTCTTTACAAGAACATGGTCTCCAACCTCAAGAATGGATTCTCTGACTTTCAGATCATATCTGGACTTATTGCGTTGAGCAACTTTGTCGCTGTGTTCAACAGCACGTTTGTAACTCTCATGTAGAGTTTCTCTGAGCTTCTTTACATATTCACTGTGAGTGATTTTGTCTTGTCTTTTCACATTCAGTCCAAATGCTACATCAATAGGAAGATTCGGTTGCCTCCCGAACATGAGCTGATAAGGAGAGTAACCGGTTGTGTCATTTTTCGTGCAATTATAGGCATGAACCAAAGGTTGCACATGATCACGCCACTTGACTTTTTCTTCTTCTTGAAGTGTTCCGAGCATCCCTAACAACGTACGATTAAATCGTTCCACGGGATTACCACGTGGATGGTATGGCGTTGTCCTTGTTTTCTTTATGCCTAACATCTGACACAAGTTTTTGATGACTGCTGATTCAAAGTTGCGACCCTGGTCACTATGTAACCGTTCTGGTATGCCATAGTGAACAAGAAACTTTTCCCACAGGGCCTTGGCTACTGTTTTTTCTTTCTGGTCTGAAGTGGGTACTGCCACTGCGAACTTTGTAAAGTGATCTGTTATCACAAGAATGTTTTTTGTTCCTCGACTATCTGGTTCTAAGGATAAGTAGTCCATGCACACTAACTCTAGTGGTCTACTTGTTTTAATATTAACAAGTTGTGCTGTTTTCTCTGCTCTGGCTTTACGCCTAATGCATCTTTCACATGTTCTGATCTTTTCCTCAACATCTAAATACATTTTCGGCCAATAAAAGCGTGCTCGCACAAGGTCAATAGTTCTGTCGAATCCCATATGACCAACTGCGTCATGAAGACTTTCAAGAGCCGATTGTCTGTATTTTTCTGGAAGAACTAGTTGAAAAGCAGATTGGTTTTGTCTCATGCACTTTCGGTACAAAACATTATCAATGAGTGACAACTGATCTTGAACTCTAAGCATGAGTTGTACTTCTCTGCTTTCTTTTTGTCTAAGTCGATAAGTGAGGCGTTTTCCTGCACTAACAATGTCTATGACTCTACTAATAATAGGGTCATTTCTCTGTTCTGTGGCCCAATCTTGTTGTGACAATCTGGGAAGAGTGCTGGATCCAGTGAACATGTCAGCTTGAACAAACTCAGCTGGAATTGCACTGGCATCCATTGCCAAACATTCTACCATAACAGGTAAGTTGTTGTCTTCTTTGGTTTCAGGAAGTGTATGTACTTGATGTCTTTCACATACAGCTTTGAGAGCTTCTGCAGGAAAGGTGGTGTTTCCTTCTGCAGCGAACTTTGCAATGAACTGTTTAACTCTCTCATCCTCAGCAGTTGTGCTATCATCATTTTCAGCAGGAGCATGTGGACGTCTTGATAATCCATCAGCATCCTGATTTGCTTTACCAGCCCTGTACTTGATGTTGAAATTGAAGTTGGACAAGGCTGCGAGCCATCTGTGCCCTGTGGCATCAAGTTTTGCAGAGGTCAAAACGTAAGTTAATGGATTGTTATCAGTCATGACGGTAAACTCAGCACCGTATAAATAATCAGCAAACTTGTCAGTGACCGCCCACTTCAGTGCGAGAAACTCAAGTTTGTGAGTGGGGTACCTTCGTTCACAATTAGACAAGCCTCTGCTGGCATACGCGATGACTCTCAACCGACCTTCTTCTTCCTGGTACAAAACTGCACCGAGCCCATGTGTGCTGGCATCTGTGTTTAAAATGTATGGTTTTCTTGGATTAGCAAACCCTAGTACTGGTGCAGTTGTCAGTTTTTCTACAAGGGTAGTAAATGCTTTGTCACATAAAGGGGTCCACTTTTCATTGAAAGGTTTCTTCAAGTCACTGTCTGATGGTACTTTAAAATGTTTTGCCTTCCTTGAAGGAATGTAACCAGCTGTCAAATCATTTAAGGGTCTGGCTATTTTTGAATAATCTTTGACAAACCTGCGATAGTAACCAGTGAAACCTAAAAATGACTTTAGCTCGGATATGTTTGTCGGTCTAGGCCAGGAAGTAAGTGCAGCGATCTTATCTGGGTCTGTTTTTACTCCTTCTTCTGAAACGACGTGACCTAGATATCGCACAGACTTCTGGAAGAAATGACACTTCTCAGGTGATAATTTGAGACCAAACTCTTTTAGCTTGTTCAAAACTTGCAGAAGTCTTTCCTCGTGTTCCTCAAGAGTGCTGGAAAACACTATGAGGTCATCCAAAAAGACTAGGACTTCCTTGAGATTCATTGAACCAACACATTTTTCCATGACTCTCTGAAATGTGCTCGGGGCATTGGTTACTCCTTGGGGCATCCTGTTGAATTCCCAAAACCCCATAGGAGTGACGAAAGCAGTTTTGTGTTTGTCTTCCTCTTCGACCTCTACCTGATAGTAGCCTGACTTTAAGTCCATCACTGAAAACCATTTTGATCCTGTCAGAGCTGCAAATGCCTCCTCTATATTGGGTAGGGCATAAGCATCCTTGATGGTCTGGTTGTTCAGCTTCCTGTAATCCACACAAAGGCGAATTTGTCCATTTTTCTTTTTCACAACTACGATCGGGGAAGCGAAAGGGCTTTCAGACTCTCTGATGATGTTGCTGTCATACAGCTGTTTTAAGTGAAGACGCACAGCTTCATAATCAGATGGGTGTAACGGCCTCGGTCTTTGTTTGAAAGGTGTTGGGTCAGAGAGGCGAATCTTATGTTTCACAGCTGTTGTATGGCCAAAATCAAGCTCTCCATTGGCAAACACTTCAGGCATAGAGCTCAACTTTTTTGTTATCCTGTCTTTCCACTCTTCAGACAGTGGTGAATCTGCAAAGTCAAACTGAATGAGGTCTGGTTTCGCTTCACAGGCAGCGTAACAGCCTGCGACGGGTGTGTCTGTATGTTCTTGTTGTGAACTTTTTGGTTGTTCTTGATTTTTACAGGTAGATTCTGCAGGTGAAACTGACAGAGGAACAGAGATCTCAGCAAGGGGTCGATGGACTGACACTACAATGTCATGTGTGGTCTCATTCTTTAGGAGAACTGGAACCCTAAATGAAGTCTGTCTGGGGCTTGACATGATGTAACTGCAAAATATCAACCCACTTGGTAAACTAGACTGACAAGGGGGTTCTACTAAAAGAGTGGTTCCTGGGCTTGTGTTAACATTCCTCACACGTCCGTTTAATGCCATCTTCTGACCAGCTGGAATGACAATGTTACTTTTGCTTTGTAGTTTTACTGTCATTGAACATCCATCATGTCTTGTTTTATTTCTGTAAATGGCATGGAGGTGTCTGATGAGAGGAGCATAAGCACATTGTTCTGGAATGTCCATCTCTTCATCGAAGTCTTCATACAAGATGTCAAGAGCATTTGTACCAATAAGAACTGAAACCTCTGAAGTTGCTCTGTGATCAGGGACAATGAGAGCTAAAGTCTGAACAACTTTGTCTTCTCCTGTGAAACTTTGAGGAAATGTGATGTCTACCACAATGTAACCTAAGTAAGGGACAAGTTGGCCTGCAGCTCCTTCTATTTCTAGGATATTACATAATGGGAGGATAGGATGAGTAGGCAAATGAGTCTGGTGAAATGATTTTGAAATGGTTGTTACTTGTGACCCTGAGTCAATGAGGCAATTATGCTGAACTTCTCCAACTTTAACTTCTGCAAAAGACTTTGATCCAATCAATCCACGGGGAATCTGATCTGGAACAGTTTCAGCATTCTGACATTTATTATGATACCTCTGTTTTGACTTGGGACTCTTTGAAGTGTCTGCGGTTCCAGTATGTCCCTTTACCGGAACCTTCTCCAGTTTAAAGACTGATCAGGCTGCTTGGCTTTCCATTCCTCCTGTTTGGCTTTAAGTTCTTTGTACTTTGCATCAACAGCAGCTTTGTTAATGGCATTTTCACAGGTTCTAGCGATGTGGCCATCCTCACCACACCTAAAACAGAACCAAGCCTTTGGCTGAGGCCTTTCTGTGACTTGTTGTGTAATTTGGTGTACCTGAGTTTCAGCAATAAGTGTGGGTGACTCTGGTGTCTTCTCTGTGTTCTTGAGTTGTCGTTTTTTCTGTTTCTTGGTTGTCTTGCCTGTAAGTTGCATCTGTAGTTGAGCGATTTGTTTTCTCAAACTTTCAGTCTCAGTGATGTAGGCCTGTAAAACACCTGCACCTGTTTCGGGATAGTTGGAAACGTCAGACACAGTTTGCATGTTAACCGTGGGCTTTGGCTTTGAAGACCCAAAATGGCGGTGCATACGATCCAACTTAGAAGCTCGTCTATCTTCCTCTGTTCTTAACTGTAAAAGTAGCTCTGCAAAGTCAGGGATTGTCTCTTTTTGCAGTTCTAGTTGTAGGACTAAGTTGTGGTCCCAGCAACCTCTTTTGAACTGTTTTATCAAATGTCGAGCTGCATCTGTCTGTTTAACACCCTTTCTTTTTACAGCTGTGCTCAAAAGGACTTGCAGTCTTTGCAAGTAGTCAGATGCCTTCTCACCTTGGTTCTGATGTGTGTTCAAGAATCTAGCAAATATCTCCTCTCCATCTTCCACAAGACCATATGCAGATTCTAGAAGCTTTACATACTCCTTTGGATGTGCTGAGAATCCAAGTTGCTTTACAACATCTGATGCTGGAGAAAGCAAACTCTCTAGGATTTTCCTTCGCTGTACCTCTACTGGGCTACCATCATTAAACATTAGCTCAACATGTAGGCACCATGTTTCAAAATCGGATTCGCCTGGTGGCTTTGGGACTCTGCCTGAGAATGCACGTAACCACTTAGGCTGACTTTGAGAGGTTGCAGCGTCATTTTTGATTACATGTTCCACGACAATGCGCTGTATTTCAGGTGGGTTAGTCACTTCACTTGACAGCTCTGGAGTTTTAGTCACAGTAGTTTTGTGTCGAACTACACTTGGTGTCTGGGGGTTAGGTGACTGGCTATCCGGCTGAGGGGAAAGCGTTTTGCTGAGGCCAAGTGTCTGTCTTGACCTTCTAATCAATGGTGTAGTACTATGGTCAGAAGAGTTATCACTGTCAGCGTCATCACTTGAGTCAGTCAAAACTAGATCTCGACCTGGAGTCTTGTGTTGTACTGGCATTTTTAAACTGCTTACCTGCCACTTAACACTCCTGTTGGCCACATTCTCTATTTCAAAGGGAAGATCTAATTCAAGGTTAGCCACTGCTACTTCTGACTCAAACTCGACAATGACAGTTTCCCCACCCTCCGTGTTTGTTATCCTTAAGATCCTTACTACCGTCCCATATGTCTTAAAAGAAACAGTAATATCATCATTTGAACAAGATTTGGTAACACCAGAAACAGTTAAGGACCGTTTAACGTCCAACCCATAGTTCTGTATTAGATCCATTGTCTTTTTTTCCTTTTTTTTCCACAAACCGAATGTTTTTAAAGACTTTCAATCTCAAAATTAAATGACACTTTCTCAAAATAAAATGCGCTTGTTGATTGTTAGCTGTATATCAAATGCTCCTGGCTAGCTCGCCACAAATAGAATTATGTAACACTGTGTACTAGCACACTGATGAATTTACAGTTTGCTATGACCTGGTATCACACCTCAACAAATCACCTCTAGGTTCGATCAAGGAGCAAGATACATACAGCGAACATGAGTTACAACAACAAGCGCTTTATTACAAAAACATACATATAAACAACCTTATACAACTATACAGCAAGACGCTGTTTTTCTTAGTCCTTTAGTTTCCGTTTCGTCAGTCCGTATACAGTTCAGTCTTTTACGTTCAAAGTTCTTTTTAGTTTCCGTTCAGTTCAAGTGTGTTGTGTGAAAGTTTATGGTTTCGCTATAGCTTTTACTCTACCCGGGTAGTGTGTATGAATTGAGATCTCATGTGCTTATCTGACAGAAGTAACGTTGTTGATACTCCAGGATAATTCTCAACAAGCTGGACTCTCTTCCTGCGCGTGGTTTGGATTCTGGCTCGCCTTCTACTGGATCACCTCGCTTCGGGAATAGTCTCAGACTCAGAAGAAACAAGGGATAGACAAAAAAACCAACCTGCAGATTGCAGGGGAAATATCTCTCATTACTTATTGTACAATAATTCTTTTATCACTCTATGTGACCTTAGTTCTTAATCTCGATCTCTTTAAAGGTAACTTAACTCAATTAACTTGTAAAATGAATTGAATGTATTTTAAACATACAGTGTACCTTTCCACATATGAATTTACTAAATTACACATGAGTTTAAGTTATTTCACTTCTTACATCTAAATGGTTTACATTCTGTGATAAATGCTAACACAGTAAAACACATTTATCTCCCATACATAACATATCTACCTCGTTACTACACGAGGGAGAAACAACATTGCGTTTAGCAAAGTCATTTTCAAAGACCGTTCAAGTTTACTACTCATGAAAAAACTGAAATTAAACTTAGAAAACCACTTCTACATGTTAACAGAAATATCTCCGATTGGTTTATGATATTCACAAATCAAATACACGACATAAAACAACACAGCGGTTTCAAAGTATAACAAGACGTTATGGTTAGCACGTGGCTAATCGCTAGCTTAAATGCTACTATTCAGAACGTAACTCACCGGAGATTCAATGATAGATCCAAAACAAAACATCAACGTCCAAAAGAAAAACAATCCTCTGGTCTAAAATCCAGGAATAGATGAGTTTTCACTCTCTTTAAACATAAAACCTCGGACAAAATGTTCACAAAACCTCCTACAACGTTCTCTGTTCAGCGCGCGTCTGGTCTGTCTCATTCACTCTGTTCAGACGGCCTGTTTACTTTTTCTTTCCTACTAGCATGAAGTAGAAACACATGAGCTACACAGTCTCATGGCGCCATCTAGCATCTGTTTTAGGTATCGCCACAATTAATTATACATGTCAATTTTATGTGGGTTACATTTGCAAAAGAGGTTACTGTATATATAGAATACAATCAAATGCATAAAGCACAGCTAAATGGAAAATTAAGTTTTAGTTTAAAAAGCTTAGAACTCACCAGCTAACCACGATGTCACTTCACTCACTGATAGAAATAGCTGGAAAGATATACAAGCACATTTTGGCTTCGGAGGTATTTTGTAGCCCTTCCCGGTCATTATGTAATCTTTTTGATTTAAGGAACCAGCGAAGAAAGCTTAATGATGTTTGGAAGAATTAGAGGAAACACTGTGTCGACTACACATCTGTCAACTGCGAAAAATACTGAGTCAAGTATTATGTTTGGACTCCTCAAAACACCACAGCAATTTTTCACTGCAGGATTATTGTTGGAAGATGTGTAGTTGCCTATTTAGAGATTGAATACATATAAATCAAAGACATGGTGGGATCAAACACAACAAAAAAGCATCATTTATCTAAATCCTAGAACCTAGGGGAGAAAATGTAAAATGTTAAAGTAACTTACAATGTGTTTCGCTACACAAATCTTTGTGACAAACTCTCAAACAACTTCTGGAACCAGAGCAGGACGCTATTCTGCAGGATGCTGAGGTCATTTTGTTGAACTCGTGTTGTATTACGCCTTGCTTAGGTTGACTGTATATGAAACTGTTTGTCAAGCCTGATATTTTTTGCAGAGCGTCTGCTTGCGTGTGTCTATGTGTACTTTGTAATGTCACGGCTGGGTGAGCCGGCTGACCTCACAGAGAAGCACAGAAAGGAACTTTTTTTTCCCCCCTCCTTCTTCAGTGGAAGCTGCAGTCCAAACCCCACTGGTTTTGGCCCATTGATTTGTTTGTCTGCTGTGTTTGTCTTCAGCCCGTCTGCCGATGCTGTTCTGTGGTCGGGACGAGTCTGCATGAAACCCCCATTTGCTATGATCCAGTCTTGACTGAGCTGCACCACATCATCGAGAATCACAGAGATTATTGGTTACACTCATTATACGTGTCTAACTCACTGTCTGTCTTGATGTGTATAAAACAGAGAGAGACATGAACTAACAATAGGGTGCCAGTTTAACACTCAAGCTGCCTCAGAAAACATTCATGTGATAAATCCTCTATTCAAAAAGGGAAACATCAAATAGTTACTGAATTGCAGCTGTTGTTGATTGAACTTCTATTCTCACAATCGAGTCAGTTCTCTGTTTTTGTAGCTACCTAATGCACTCGAATGGAGACTGACTGACTTTATAACTTTGAACATCTTGCAAAGTGAAACAGGTACAAAGTGTAAACTCCAATGTTCAGCTGCACAGGGGTGTGTCTAGAGGGGTGACCAGGGGTGGTACGGCCCCCCTTGAAATCTGATTGACCACCCTATGTACCACCTCATATGCTAGGATAGGGAATGTTCCTTATCAGAGACACACATGGGTGGACCCCAAGACTAGAGCTCCAACAAGAAGAACATTAACTTGTGAGCTATTGCCCAAATGTCTTGTTAACCTCCTCCACACCATACAATTATTTACTGATGTCAACCAACAAGAATTTTGGATAATCAGGCAATCAAAATGTTACAAGGTATTCTTGGGGCTTCTTGGATGTTAAATTGCCTAACACATTACACCATGTCCATTTTGCCCTGTTTGCTTATTCAAACCTACAAACATGTGTTATCCACTAAAGTGGGCAAACAGCTAACTATAAAGAAAGACCTAATACTTACTTGACTCGTGGTAACCATGGTTACAGCAAACATTTTGTTAATCAAAATGACAAAGACTCAGAGGAGGAATAAAAAAAGACAAAAACAAAGAGTCTAACCTCAGAACGCAGGAAGACATACCTTAAGAGGAACCAGCGACCAGGCAGGCAGGCAGTCTGCCTGAACTGTAATTAATGAACAAGTTTCTCATGATTAACTTTTATTAAGCGATACTCCTGAGTCCTCCAGCCGGCAGGTAATAGGAGAGGCCTGTGGAGAAGGAGAGAGGGATGGAGAGAGGGAAGGACGAAGGAGGGAGACACTCGACCCCATTATTTCTCCTCAGCCGCTCGTAAAAACAGCATCCCGTAAACTCATAAAATCCTTTCCCACTGTAACTGGGCCCTTAAGCTGTGGCCTGGTGAATTAGAAGGGCACGCAACGCAAGCCTACTATAGAAGGAATGTTACACGTCTGCTTTCTGACATGTTATTTCTCATGTGCAACTATTCTTTGGTGTCCCACAAACTGAAGATGATTCTTTTTTTAATGTACATGCAAGTGAGAGGGAATACTGTGCATGGTTTACTGACAATAGATTTTCATTATCCTTGATGTTCTTGTCTCTAACATAAAAACCTTAAAGTCCTTGAATGAAAGAATAATACAGCAATTCTGCTCTAATAACACACTGAAAGCCTAACACTGCACACACACAATGAATTCTTCTTTAGGATGTACTTCCCGCTCATCAGTCTTTAGCTTGACTATGTCACTTTTGACTCAGCAAAACCTCTGGCATTTTTTTTGTTTTCTATGATCCTTCACTTCAATTCTGGCCACTCAATAACATTTTGGGATGTTGTCAGTGAGGATGTAGAATAACTTTGATTTAATTGGTAACCCCAACAACTCAAAACATAACTTTGTCAGTGACCAACTCTTTTAAATATGATGCCATTGTTATAACAGCAGTTTGATTGTTCCCTGTGCCATTTAAGTCAGGCGACATAGTACGAGAGGCAAAATAGTTCACTTTAAACAACAGTTGTTGGCAACAGATTGGTCACCTAACCAAGGTTTTCTCACAGGCGTCAGGGGTTTCATCCCAGAGTCAAACTAACACTTATGTTGACTTCTTTTAGGAAATCCACTCCTTTACACGACATATATTTTTGAATTGCAGCTGATCCAACCAGGACTCAGGGGAATGGGGAAGTTCACCAGAGTCAGTGGGTGCATCCGAATTGCAGAGTACCTACTCAGTCTGTCAGTAGGCAGTAGGCAGTAGACAGTACCTACTATACCGTTAGTACCTACTATTCAGTAGGCACGCACAGTAGGCAGATATTTGTGCCTACTGCGTTTGATTCATTCAGTATGGAAGTGACGTCAGTAGCCCGCCTCATGTTATTGACACTCCAACTCAGATGAGGGCGCTAATGAGCCCTCTGGCCAAATCATGAATGGTCCTACGGTTGACAGAATAAAAGCCAACTGTCAACATCCGAATTCTGAGTTGCATTCACCATGGCGCCACAGCGTGTTGTTATGGAGTTGATGCTAGCGAGAAGTAAGCGAGCAAGGACAAGGGCCAGGAGAAGACGCTTTTTTCTCCTCCTGGCCTTGATGGAAGAGGTGAGTTTATGTTCTTTTACAGGCAGTAGTTAAAAGTCAGGTTGGTTATTGATTTGGCGCTTTGGTCACTGTATGAAGTTGGAATACAATGAGTTCATATCAGAATGAATATACATAAAGTATCATGAAGCTAAGCACACGTAAAACTCTGAAGCAGGGTGAGGTTAGAGCTATATCGTCAGCTGACTAAAGTTCGTTATCGTATTATTTACCATAATGCAGTTATAGTCATAAAGTGTTTATCTTGTGTATGACATTTTCAAGTCACATTTTCATGTCATACACCAAATAAACACTAAAACTGTGTGGCATTGGGAAAAAATGTTACTCATTCATTGTTTGCAATTGACAAATAATTTAAAATACCGTAATGTGCAATTATTATTGTCTGAGTGAGTCCAGCTAAAAAGAACTGTATGTAATGTCTTCAGTCATTTGGTTTTGCCGTTGATATGATATACAGTACTTGCATGAATTTACCCTATTGTAAACTGAATTACTACACAGATTCTAACACAGAACCTTCTTTTCCCCACAGAACACCAGGGGAGCCAGAGGCATATACTGCCAAATCAACCTCCAGGTACCACTCCTGAGGTTGTACTTTGGAGGCGAGGATACAAAGCCACATTTCCGCCTGAGCAGGGGTGCCTTGAATTTGCTCATGGCTACTTTTGAGGAGGACCACTCTACCCACGGCTGGGGCAGAGAAGTGGAGATGCTGGTGTTCCTCTACTGGCTGGCTAGTGCCACATCCTACCGTGTCGTGGCAGAGGCCTTTGCTATACCCAAGCAAACTGTATGTGACATGGTGCACAGGGCCAGCAGGAGGATCCTGGGCATCGTGAAGAGGGTGATCCGTTTCCCTACTGGTGCAGAGTTGGACGGAGTTGGTGCTGGTTTTGCTCACCTGGCAGAGTCGGCAGCGTTTAATCGTGTGGCTGGCAGCATTGATGGCTGCCATGTGAGAGTGGTTGCACCAGCAGCACACGAGCAGGCCTACTTTAACCGCAAGCTGTTCCACTCGATCCAGTTCCAGGCCATCTGTGACCACAAGGGGAAGTTCCTGGATGTCTTTGTGGGCTACCCTGGATCAGTCCATGATGCACGTGTCCTCAGGCACTCCGATGTGTATGTTCATAGGCTGTATCCCCCACAGGCATGGTTCCTCATTGGAGACGGTGGATACCCCTGCATCCACGACCCCATCACCCTCATCACACCCTATCGTGAGCCAGTGCAGAGCCCTGTACACCGCAGGTTCAATGCCAAGCTCTCCAGAGCCAGGGTAGTTGTAGAGCAGGCCTTTGGGGTGATGAAGACTAGGTGGCGGACCATCTTCCTCAAGGCGATGGAAGTGAGAATTCCATTTGCTGTGGAGGTGATAACCTGCTGTGCTGTTCTGCACAACCTGTGCCTGGGTACAGAGGACCTGGAAGCCCCAGCTGATGATCAGGATGACCCGGATGAGGCTGACCCTGATGATCAGGACCCAGATGAGGTTGACCCTGATGCTCCTGGTAATCCTCAGGTGGCTGATGGCCTTCGGGATCGGTTAGCAGCGGCAGTCTCAGCACCTGTAGTCTGTGTTCCTGCACTGTGTGATCACGATTACACCACTTGAAGAGCACCTCATGTCACCTGAACCTCACATGCACATTGTTTGTCACTAAACACATCATTACACCTGACACATTTACACAATGCACTATTCACCCTCCACTTACCACTGTCAAAGCATTTTTATTTATTTGTGTTCACTTTTTTTTTTTTTTTGGGAGGCCCTGGATCAGCGTTCTCGTCGCGCCTCCTGTCAGTACCTGTTAACAGGGAAGCTAATGATCCAACACAATTAACATTGAATGTAAACAAAACAAAACATGGCTGGGTGATGATAAATACTTTGTTTAAAGAAAAATGCTTGAATGATGTGTTTATATTTAGCTTTGTATAAGTATGCTGTTTATCATTTAAAATTTACGGTCATTGTGTGTATTCTGCAACCGAATTTACCATTCTCATCTACCTGCTTCACAAGGATGACATTTAACACATGGAGTTTGTATTCCGCTTACCCTAACCTCAATCACAAGAACAAAAGATTGAAATGTGTTTAGAGATTTAATCTATTTATGCTGATTGGGTTGTTGGGCAGCAGGAATTCTGTATGAAGAACACTGGGGATTTGCTTAGCTCTACAGAAATCCTTTGAAAGCTGAAATTGTCATGTGCTATGCAAGAAGTGTTACTTCCTACATGAATATTTTGTAGGGGGGGAAGTGCCAACTAGAGTTTCCAAAATGATTTAAAGGGTCCTTACATATCTCACAAATGATATAACTAGTCCAGAAACACTGCTCAACCATGGTTTAGAAATGTCATGCTGAGAATCGAAGAAGAATTTCCCATTACTTTATTGTCCCCTTTGGTTTCAATAAAGTATCATAATGAATTTAGCAGATGAATTGACACACTTTGCTTTCATTACTGTAAATTGATGAAGGCACCAGCAAAAATAAAGAATGAGATTCACCATCAAGTCTAATACTGGCATGTTCTACATTTGTGAAATATCATTCATTATTAAGTTATTTACAATGTGCAATGCAGAAAAACAAAGCAGACAAATACAATATGTACAAAATAAATAATTTATTTCAGAAATGACAAAGTAAATTCTTCAGTTTCACTGGATGAATACATAACACAAAGTGGGCTTAAATGGACAAATAAATAAAACAAACTGGCCAACATAAACTTCATTTCAAAAATTTACTCAAAATATTCAAAAAACGCTCCTCTCGGGCAGCCGCCTCCTGAGCAAACCGCTCATCCCTCTCCCTGGTCTCCCTATCCCTCCTCGCCTGCTCCTCTCTCCTCTCCCTCTCTAATCTCTCCTCCCTTTCCATCATCTCCCTCACCAGCCTCTCCTCTCTCTCCTTGGCTTCCCTCTCTCTTTCCTCATCCTTCCTCTCCATCTGCTCAAAGAGCTTTATCCACGGTGGTGGCCGTCTCCGTCTTTTGGCAGGTGGAGAGGAGGTGTGGGAGTCAGAGAAAGTGGAAAGAGAGGAGGGGCTGGGTCTGGGAGAAGAGCCAGTGGCAGGAGAGGAAGCAGAGGTGGAGGCAGAGGCAGAGGTGGAGGCAGACGTGGAGGTGGAGGCAGAGGCAGAGGTGGTGGCGGAGGTGGAGGCAGAGGTGGAGGCAGACGTGGAGGTGGAGGCAGAGGCGGAGGCAGACGTGGAGGTGGAGGCAGAGGCAGAGGTGGAGGCAGACGTGGAGGCGGAGGCAGAGGTGGAGGCAGAGGTGTAGGTGGTGGCGGAGGTGGAGGCAGAGGCCGCTGTTCGCTCTTGTGAGGGAAAGGACATGACAGCTGCTCCCTGGGAGGATGAGGATGCCAGGGCCAGCGGGGTAATAATGTGGCTAGCCCCAAGCACCTCATCCATGTAGCTATACCACTTCCAGGAAGCAGCTGTCATCTCCCCTCCCTCTGTACTAACCCCTGTTTTGGGGGTTTTCAGCTCCTGAGGAAACATGATAAAAACACAAAATTG
Source organism: Tautogolabrus adspersus (assembly GCA_020745685.1). NCBI lineage: Eukaryota > Metazoa > Chordata > Actinopteri > Labriformes > Labridae > Tautogolabrus > Tautogolabrus adspersus. The sequence continues at coordinate 5,759,045 of CM036541.1, read as the reverse complement.
TAGTTAACAATATCTATTCAAAAACAAAACCATATGTTTCCATTGTAATGTTAAGTAATATGAGGTGTATTTTTATTATGTTCAGTTCAAATTCTATTGGCATATTGAAGATCTTAATGTTGTATGGTGTGACATTTGTTTATTGCTTTTGAATCCTGCATAAGAATCTTGTTTGCAGCACCAATTTCCACATTTGGCTGTGCCCCCTGGACCAGTAGCATGAATGGTCAATTACATGGCATGTCAGTCTTCATCATGTAATGTGCAAGTTGTATGAGTTACATACTTTGTATTTCTGTTTTAAATTCTCCCACCGCTTCTTGAGGGCAAGGATGGGGACTACACCCTCCAACCCCATCTCTTTTGCACATGCTCTGATGACAAGTGTAATGTAATGGGTTAATACAAGGCTCATATCACCTTTAAGCAGATTTTGGAGTTAGATCATCACATGACATAGCACTGATATCGACTTTTAAGGCACAAGAGTATATGTTAATAGATTGTATATCCTGTAGTAGCTCATGACAGCTCCTATACATGAAATCTACAGATGGAAATGTTATAACTTACTCGAAACCCTTAAGGGCAGCATTCCGCTGTCCGGTGAACAGATTGGCGTTCCGCGCTCTCCACCGGATCAGCTGTCGCGTATGGTCGTCTGTCCCTGTACAGCAGAAGCACTTGATTTTCAACATCCATACATTAATGATAGGTAAACATTGTTGAGCTTCCAATAACTCAAGCAGATACTTTAAGTAATGTGCACGACGGCTCAGTAAATAATACAAAACGTCACATTGCATGTAAACAATTTAACAACTTCACATTTGAAAGGAGCGTTGCTCGAACCGGCCGAATCCATGCTTGTTTGTTTTGATTTGGAGGCGCACGTGAAGTGACGTTTTATGTTTAATTTCGCACAGCATTGTGGGTGGTAAAATACAATTCATTTCCTGAAAGTATGCATCCGATCCATACTGCATAAAACCCGGAAGTTAGTATCCATACTGAAATGTTCAGTCTACTGCGGTGGACACAAAAAATGCATACTGAATGACCACGAGAGTTCAGTCTACTGAAACTCCCTACTGAATAGTACACACTGCATACTGAACTGTGGTAATTCGGAAAGGGCCAGAGTCTGGTTTGAGTCCTAAAGCGGGTCAATTCTACATGTTAAACATGCCCATTTTGGGCAGGATTTCCCCCTTCTCACAGAAGTAAGAAAAGTCCTGGGCCCGTATTCTCAAACATTCTGAGAATCCTCTCAGAGAGCTCCTGACTTGGCTTAAAAAATCCTAGCAAGGAGTCTTAGCATAGGAGTGATTAGGAACACTCTCAGAGCAACTCTGAGCAAGAGACAGAAACTTTGGGTGCATCCGAATTGCAAAGTGCCTACTCAATCTGTCAGTAGTCAGTAGACAGTAGACAGTACCTACTATACGTGCTGTATACTGTTAGTACCTACTATTCAGTAGACAGCACAGTAGGCAGATATTTGTGCCTACTTCATTTGATTCATTCAGTATGGAAGTAGCGTCATTTGTGTTACCTGAACCGGCCGCCTCCATCCTCGTTTTTTTTTATTTTTTTTTTAGCTTTATTCAAGAAGAGTACGGAACGCAGCATATACAGTCAGTAAATAAAAACGAAATCACAATGTAAATAAAGTTAAAAACCGATCAAATAATAAAATAACATACAGTACATACAGGAAAGAAAGTAATATACAGAATATAAAGTAAGATAAACCAATAAAGACGCAGATATAAATATGTAAATCAGTCTTTAAATAGAGGGGAAAGGTTTAATAATCATGCAGACATTTGTTACATTTTCTGTTCTTAATTAAAAGGAGCGATTTTAGAAGGGACTCTAATTCTAGATTAAAAATTTGATTCAATGAATCCATGCTTGTTTGTTTTGATTTGGAGGCGCACGTGAAGTGACGTTTTACGTTTAATTTCGCAAAGCATTGTGGGTGGTAAAATCCAATTCATTTCCTGATAGCATGCATCCGATCCATACTTCATAAATCCCGGAAGTTAGTATCCATACTGAAATGTTCAGTATACTGAGGTGGACACAAAAAATGCATACTGAATGACCACGAGAGTTCAGTCTACTGAAACTCCCTACTGAATAGTACGCACTGCATACTGAACTGTGGCAATTCGGAAAGGGCCTTTGATCTCAGTGAGGAGGCGTGGTTGACCCCGTTGCTGGGTATGACCATTTTTTTCAGAAGCTGTGATTGGTAGATAAAAACAATGGAGATATAAAGCCAATCATAGAATCTAGTCAGACATTGTGTAATTATGAACACTATGAAATTATCATCTGTGTGATAATGTGTAGGTCGTACTTTAAAAGTATATAGCCTACACAATGTTTAAAATCACATGCCCACTGGTGCAGCAGCTTCTTCACATGCTGAGAGTTATATCAGCATGTGAAAGAGCCTTCATTAATGATTGGATGCACCTGTGGAGGTGAGCACATGTAGAGAAACTCAACATGTGTCAGATTTTTCTGTGGTGTGAGGTGTTAAGAGTGATAATAGCCCCTGGTAGCCGCACAGATTTTGATCCAATATCCTGTTGTGTGGGGGGAACCCTGGATTTCTACATGGAACAGAAAAAAAAAATACCTTGAGTTCGCTCAGCGTATAGCCAATGTTCCAAGTAAAATGTTTCATAAAAAGTTGTCCATAAACTTCAATTGCCAATACCTGTCTGTCATCTGCCATGTTTGTTGAGCCCAAAGTCTGGTTTTAAGAGATTTTAAGAGATTTCCGGTTTTGAGAGTCAGGACTCTAGTTGTTTGTGAAGAGTCTGTTAGTATGTGTTTTGCTGTTTTGGTTGATCTATGCTCTCCACACCCTATAGGAACAAAACTTATCAATCTATCATTACTTGTCATTCTGTGTGAGGTCTCTTACATTTTAAACACCTGTAAGGGGATTACAATTATTTTCTTTTGGGCAATGCTTAGGTGACAAGACTTTGAGCAACAGTCAGTGCCCAACTCTGGAGGCCTGCATGGAGTTAATGATGGGTTAGCCATAGGGTACCATGAGCAGAACCCAGCAAGAATCAGTAAAAACAATCCACCTCAATGAAGAAAAGAGTGACCTTGTGTAAGGCCAGCAATATGAACTCCACAGCAACGGAATACCTTCAACTATTGGTCAAAACCCAATCTCTGTTTCAAGAAGAAAAAAATGAAAGGCTTTAAAGGGATGTTAAGACATTGGACGGCCCAAATGTAGAGAGTTAGGTTTTTTTAAGACAACAGAGAATAATAAAAGACAGACATGAAGTCAGAAAGATGCATGTTGGAAGGAAAGGGAACAATGTGGCCAAGAGCAATCATTGGTCACTGATATAAATAACTGCAATATCCCCTTGGAAAAATCCTCTGGAAAAGTTTTGGATATGATAAAGACCAGACAGTGTCAGACTTAAGTAACAGTGGGTCATCCCTCACTGTAAACCCTTATTTCCCTTGTCCAACAAAACTCCACCAGCACATCAGGCTCGGGAGAGTATATGGAAAATCAGACCAAAATCACAATAGAGCTCATATTTCAAAATATAATAAACAGAAATCCAGGCTGCTAACACCTAGCAAGGTCTTAGACTCTGTTGTTGGAATCACACGACTTAAAGCTGCTGTAGTCTTCATGTAGGAGCGTTTCATAAGGCGAGCATCCTCCTCAGACGCCAACACTTCATAAAGGAGCATTAGCCGCTAGACACAAGGGCTCACACCTCATCCCAGCCGCTTTAGGACTGCCGGGTCTCTTAGCATGCCTGCTAGCATATGTTATTAAAATGACACCTGCTTTATGACAACTCCACATAGGGTCAAAATGACAGTCATTGTCTATTACCTGCTCTGTGTTTTTGAAGAGAAGGGTGCTTTATGTAAGGTCAGGAGAACAGAGGGAGTTATGAAAAATGTAAAGGGAAGTAAAGAACGTCTGCAGAACAACGGTGAATCTACTAAAAACACAAATGTGTCTTTCTCATTCACATTGTTACAACATATTATCTATTTGTTTTAGGTTTGCTTTTTGTCTACTGTTACCTCTGTGCTGCTCTCTCACACTGCATACAGCCTGCAAACAATAAATCCCACTGTGCATAACATCAGAAACAGAGGGACATCAGTTAGTTTGTGTGTGCATGTGTGTGTATGAGAGAGGAAGGTGCATTGTGAAGGTGAGGGCACACAAAGAGAATGCGAAAAGAACTCAAGTGTATGGATGTGTGTTTGCAACTGCATGAGTCGTGCATGCATGTTTTTGCACAGGAAAGTACACAGTAAGAAAATAGAATATGTATGTGCCTATGGTTTAGACGTCTGTGGTCTTTTGTGTTGTTGAGTGAACTTGTCCAACAGAGGAATACATGTTTATTAAAATGTTTGCATTTGTGTGTAATGCAACATGTTCTTACGTCCAACTCGGGCGGCTGTGGCTCAGCTGGTAGATTCGGTCATCTCTCAACCAGAAGGTTTTGGGTTTGATCCCCAGTTCCTGCAGCAACATGTCTGATGAGTCCTTGGACACATAACACAGAATTGCTTCCGCTTCTTCATCGGTGGCGTATGATTGCATGAATGGGATTAGTTTCGTCTGATGGTCACTTTACAGAGAAACCTCTGCCATCAGTGTGTGAATGGGTAGGTTTGACATGTGGTGTAAAAGCGCTTTGAGCAGTCAGAAGACCAGAAAAGCGCTATACAAGCTCAAGTCCATTTACCATTTACATAACTTTTGAAATGCAGCAGCTCAGTCTGTGGATCCACACTTAAAAAAAAATATCCAACTCCATTTCCGAAAAAGTTGGGACACTTTGTAAACTGTCAATAAAAACAGAATGGGATGATTTTCAAAACACTGAAACCCCATATTTGATTAAAAGTAGCACAACACGTCAAATGTTGAAACTGAATAATGTTATTGTTTTTGGAAAATGACATGCCTATTTTGGATTAGATGCCAGCAACACGTTTCCAAAGAGTTGTGACAATTGCAACAAAATACTGGAAAAGTCATGAAGTGCTAAAGAAGACACCTGGTGGAACATCTCAGCGTTAATGAGGTTACCTGCACCTTACCTCTTAATGCAAAATTGCAAATAAAGTAAATAATCAGAATCAGAAATACTTAATTAATCCCCAGGGGGAAATTCGGTCTTTACCAAATTACAAATACAAAATATCATTAAAAGATTCAGAGAATTTAAAAAAAGCAGGTGAATGAAGTCGACAAGGCCAAAAAATCCAAACACAACATTGATGCTGAGTGGTATATACAGGTTTTGGAGCAACATAGGCTGTCATTTAGAAAACGTCTTATATAGGAAGGCATATCTTATTTTAAGGAGACAATGCCAAACCACAGTCTGGACATATTCCATGAGCATGACAACATAGTGAAAGAGTCCCAGTGATAAACTGGCCTTCCAGTAGTCCTGACTTGTCAGCCATTGCAAAAATGTTTGGGTGTTATGAAACAGAAAATACGATGAGAGGACCCTGAACTTTTGAAAAGCTGAAACATTAAAATTCTACATTTCATTTCTTTTTTTTTAGCAGACGCTTTTGTCCAAAGTGACGTAAATCAGGGAGTAAGTACAACATAAGCAAGGATCCAGAGAGGAGGAAACAACGTCAGTAAGTGCAATCCAACAGCCCTAAGTCTCATGGGACTCACAGGTGCTGACAGGCATTGCACAGAGGCAAAGCACGTTAAGCAAGTCTGGTAAAACATTCCACTTTCAAAATTACACAAATTGGTCTCCTCAGTTTCAATGTGCCTACTGTGCTGTTAAAAGAAAACATGATGCAACAGAGTGGTAAACAAGGCCGCCCATAAAGGGGGAAAGCTTTCTAGGGCCCAGTCACGTAGGGAGGGCCCATAGAGGTTAGCAAAAAAAATTCGGCCCATCCTAAATTTAAGCAATAACGACCACATTTTATTTTACACTTAAATACTCACCATTACCTCTTAAATCAATAAAAAAACACATTTTATTTATTGTTGCTTGAGTACAATGAACCCTGTTTCAAAATATAAATGTATATAAATCTTCTTCAAATGATATGAGCCTTTTTTTTTGTAACGTTGCCCGCTTAAGGAGGCCCAGTGAACCCAACTCTTACGCCAGTTATGGCTGAATCAGTATAGCCATTCCAGGAGTTAGGATGCCAGAAAAAAAAGAAGAAGAAAAGGAGGGAGCTGGGTCAGGTGTCTGACCACAACAAGAGCTTGTTAACAAACTTATTTCAATCAGCTCCAAAGGCTGATGGAAGAACTAATGTTAGCCAGGAGGCTAGTGCTAACAGTACTGATCCAATGAGCGTACCTTGATTTAAATCATATCCTGGGAGGGTCCATTCACTGCGCTTTTTAGGGGCCCAGCCATTTCTGCGGGCGGGCCTGGTGGTAAACATGACCCAACTGTTTGAAAACATATTGCTGCCATCAAACTCAAAATGGGCCTTTAATTTTTTTTTTAAAGAAGGCATTTCTCACTCTCCACATTTGATATGGTTTCTTTGTGTTATATTCAATTAAATATGAAGTTCCAATGTGTTACCAATCATCGCATTATATTGTTGTTCACATTTTACATGACATCCTGACTTTTCTGGAAACTCAGTTGATAGGGACTTACGCACATAAGCTGTATGTTTTCATTTATAAAAAAATTAAAATAATCTTGCATAGTGCATTTGTCGTACACGGTAGGTTTTTCCGACGAGCTCTCGACTGAAAACGCTTAAAACTCGTAATTGTTCCACTTCTCCTTTAAAAGATTTGAACAGGTACAATTGCAAATTTGACATTTTTGTTCACATGACCTGTATTGGTTTGACCCATCCATTGCCCTCACTGCCATCCTGAGCAGACTTTGAAGCTTTTCAAACTGCTTCATCTGACCTTAACGCCAACTCTAAGCAATAAGCTAGCAGACAGAAATGTTGATATAGAGGGGTATTCATGGGGTCATTCAAAGCATTGAGACACTGACCAAGCTGCTTTTTTTTTTTTAGAACTTGGGATTGATAACCAGTTGTGCATTCTTTGTATTACATGCTTCATGCAGATGCAGTTGCAAAATGACGATAAAGGAGCATATGAGAGAGAGAGAGGAGAAATGAATGAGTCTTTCTTGCCAAATGTTGCATCTATTCAAAATAAACCCTACATATCTTTTTTTAGCATCAGAGAAATATAGTTCAGAATCCCGTCCCGACTGTATCTACGTGCACCATGCAGAGGATGAGAAGTCAACCAGTTGTTTATGAATATAATCAGGGAATTGTCCATCGCCGATGCTACCTGCCAGTGTTAGACTCTGACAATAGCTCTGAATTTACTCTCATATATTTCAGGATATCAGTATATGAAGTGAAGACACACAATAGGGCCGGCAGCTGCGCTGATGTATCAGCTTCCAGCCTTCCTCGAGTCCGGCTGACACCTCTGGAAATTGAAAACGGCAAGGGCCTTGTTCGCCAACGAATGGTCCTCACAAACACACACACACACACACATACATCTAGGCAATTCCCATTCATGGAATATATATTCCCATGCAACCCACACGCAAGAGATATTTTAAAACATGAATGAAATCTAAATGAAATCTTAACATACTAGCACGGCGCTGCGCATCCCTCATGCCTCGTGTGGATTGCACACGCTCAGTGGAGAGTTCACTGCGGGGCAACCTCAGTAATGGAGGAGCTGTTTGCAATGCAACATGGGTTTAATGTGAGCGACAGCAAACTCTTGATACATAGACACCTATCTTTTGAAGTGATACAAGCACCGATGCAATGGGGGAGAGTTCAGAATCACATGCAAGGCTGCACTGAAATTTAACCTGTTTTGCATTGTGTCAAATTATACATTGTGTTTTTCATCTCAGTTTAGCCAATGATGAGTGGAATAGATAGGCCTGTTTTTGGCCTTTACAAATGGAAACCCTGCAGTACTTTCCCAGAACATCCTGTACTTAAGTCAACCTTTACATTCGCCTCTCCCATTAGCAGCATGATTTGAATCAATTTGCTGTTTCTCTATTAAAATCAATGGAGTAAGCCTTCAGTCCTTATTCAAATAACATAGCATGTATTAGTGTCACAAGAGTTTCATACTGACATGTCAGAGCAGCTTCAGCTTATTGCGTATAGCCATTAATTGATTTTTTTCCTGCACATCCTATAATTTAATATGTCCAGCATATGTCAAAGTTTTCACTGAGCAAACATGCTCTTCTGGTATGGAAATGTAAAAAAAAAAATCAGGACATAATATTAAGTCAGACAACTTAATTCCAACAGTGCAAATTGCATTCTTCTTCTATTGTTTCAACTAAGTGGTTTCAAATGTGGCTGTGACTGTTTCCACTTATGTGCTCTTAAAGGGATGACTCATCTCAAATACCTCAGCCAGTGTGCTTAAGGACAGGACGACTTGATTTGGGTTTTTTTAATGAGTTAATACTTGCAATGCAGAGCAGAGTGTGACATGTCTAACAGTTTCGCGTCACATTTACATTACATTATCCGTGTTTAACAGCTAGAGAGCAGCGCCAAGTACCCTTTTTATATGGTTTGTGAGCATGGACGCCATAGTGAAACGTTCACAGTAGTAAAGAGTATAAAAGTGAGGAACAGGAGGAACTTAAAGCTCCCGCGAGGAGTCTTTACTTGGTTAAAAAAATACATTATTTGTGAATCCTCTTTAAGCAAACGAGACCGGTAGCTTAAAGATTGATTATTTCTATATTGTTACTTTAATCCATTAAACCGCTGCCACAGGGTAGGTGTCAAAAGAAGTGATAAACAGCATGATGCAGAAACAGGAGGACCAGATTCATAGTTAATGAAACATTTGCCTACTTACAAATTCACTGGCGAAAAGACAAGAGGTACGGCTTACCGACAGGGAGCGCCAGAATTGTCACAACGAAAGTTCCTCACAGGAGGTTTAACATAAACATGATGGTTATCTTAAAGGTTAGTTGCATTTGACTTTGTTATGGCCCAAAATAGCTCAATTACTTTCAGTTCAGTAAACGGTATCAACACAAAGGAATAAGCTTGGTGAACAAAAGAGGTGAATTTCGTGGCGTTGGTTGGCCAAGGGGTTAGTTCACACGCCCCAAGTACAGAGGTTGCAGTTCACAAAGCAAGCAGCCCTGTTTAAACTCCGACCCTGGCTCCTGTCCTGCATGTCATTCCCCAATTTTTCTCCCTGGTTTCCCAATCTATCAGCTGTCCTATCTCAATAAAGCCCCAAAATAAATCTTTAGAAAAAAGGTGAATTTCTTAAAGAAGTCAAACTGTCTGGATGACAGTGTCCTTGTTGCTTGATCCATCAAGCCCCCTCTTTGGCCATCTTGAGTAGATTGGTTTGCACTTCATACCTTGCTGGCAGAAATTTGCTGTGATTTCCTAACTGGGAGGCTCAACCGCAAGGGGGGCCCCCTCTTGAAATGTAACAAACTATGTTTGACAACATGTGTATATAGTTCTATGTCACACCCTTAAAGGTTGATTATTTTATTTTCATCTACGAAATGGGGGCCGGGCAGAGAAAGTTTGGAAACCACTTCACTCGAGGATGATCTACAACTTAATATTTTTCTTATTCCACTAAAAGAGGGCTGACAACGCCAGTGCCTTTTTTTTTTAACTTTTTACCCATGTGCCTCTGAGGAAGCTGCAGTATTTGACAAGTCATGATCATATCACAAATGTGATCATGTGCATTACTACATACTGATCAAAAATGTACTGAAGATCACTTTTCTGCCTTTCAAAGATTATTTCATGAATGGCACTTTTATCTACAAGTATCATTAAGTCAGTATTTGAGCTAACAGATTATATTTAGCTCTCTCTCTCTGCCTCTTCTCCCCTTGTTTTTTTCTTCTCCTTGCTCTTTCTCACTCATCACTCAAAGTGAAGAGGCTCAGCCGATGAACCAGAGTCGGGGAGTCAGGCAGCAACACCGGCTCACCGATGTCGCTCCGCGGTGTCGTCCGCCGTGTTGACGAAAACAAGGATTTACACATATTAATGAATAAGACACCGTGACACTTTGGGAGAGGTCTGGGAGACAGAAAAGAGAAGAGGGGGAGTAGGGTGGGTGAAAATGGAGAGAGAGGGAGGGGTTGGGTTCATTCGGTATCAATTTAGTTGGTATTCCTTAGGGGATATGCTAATATTTTCTGAGTAGCTGTGTTCTCTCTCTCTGTCTCTTTATTTCTGTCGCTCTCTCTTTGTGACCGCTGTACCTTGTTAGGGCTGTGGCCTCTTCTGTGCCACCGAACGGTAGGCAGCAGCGGAGAGTTAGAGATGAAGGAAAACAGGCAAATAAATAAATAAGTGGAACACCACGAAAAAAAAGAGAGGAAGAGTGATAAAGGGAAGGAGGGAGGGACGATAGCACCTTGACGCCGATGTACAGCTGCTCTCTCTCGGCGCGCTGGTTTCACCTTTCCAACCCCCTCCTGTCTGTCGAGTGACGCGTTTGATTTCGCCGCATTCATACATCAGTGCGCCCGTGCAATGCTGACACCTCATCTCAGCCTGCCGACTTTGGCTACTGAGGCCCTGCTTTGCATAGAGCATACCCCCGCCTCCTCCTTCCTCGCTTCCTTCTCCTCCTCTCTTCTGTGTGACACTCTGCCCATCTTTAAAGGGAGAAAGATAGATCAGGAGTGGAAGCCGGGTTTTGGAAGGGGAGGGAGAGTGAGATTGCAAGTGACAGAGGGGAGCGGAGAGGGAGAGGGCATCTGGAAGAAGAAATCAGAAGAGAAAAGAGACGCTTCTCGCTAATTTATGCTATCGCTACCACTCATCTTTTCATTGTTGCCGCCTGTCAGTTAAAAAAAGACTTTCTCACAGCTTTCTTGTCCATATTTTTTTTCAGCCTCATTTTCTTTAGCCATATGCTGTGACTTTTACCTTTAATTGACTGCACACGTTATTTTAAAGAACGGGGATATGCGATTATGACGAATTAAGACAATGCCCATCTCCTTAGAGCTCAATAATTATGTTTGTCCAATTAGTAAGCAGCTCTAAATGTAAAAGCACTTGGAGCTGCCTCCTTCAGAGAGCCGGTCTTATTATAATCCTGGACCACATGGTCAGCATGGAGAGCTTGGCACGCGCTCAGGACAATATGACAGCTCTGGTGTTTTTGATATGCATATTTTCTCCGCCACGTGCTTGGTAATTGTGTGCTTATTAGTTTTAATGGGTTTAGTGAAATAAATCTTGTATGCTAATGTGAGGAAATTCTTGCGATGCCCGAACTGGAAGGTGTTAGGTTAATAACTGCTGCGCTAACAATAAGCAGCAGTTAAATAAGCACTGCTGCACAACGCCAGAGTGATAAAGGACTGTTTGAAAAGAGATTGGAATGGTTGTGCCAAGACTTTGATTTATTTCAAAAATCCAGATGCCATTAAACAAACTTTATCCATGTAGCCAAAAGCTATTATGGCTGTAAGTTACAAACTTTACATCACCAGTTTAGATTTGCAGCTCATTCTTGACCTTGAAAATGGGAAACTCCATTGAGAACCCATTCTGGAGCTGTTAGTCATATCTTTATCTTATTTATGCATTTAGGGTAACAACTCCTTCAGGTCTACATTATAGATCTAATTTAATACGCAACATAAGTAAAACAATATACTGAATATCCATGTTATATAGGTTTTATTGGTGACTAGTCTTTATGTTGCTACCAAGGTATTTGTATTATGTAAAATCAAGGGTCTGTTTAATCTGTTTAGGGCCAAAGATGAATTGTCAAAACTGGTGTCATCTAAAAAGTTGGTTGCGTCCAAACTGGTGCAACCAAAATACCAGTATCAAATGCTGGCACAAGCACTATCATTACTCAGAGTACAGCTGTTATCATTACATAATGCCCATGACCTGAACATTTGCACCCATTCATTGTATTTTGCAAGCTTTGCTGGGATAACAATGCAGACCAGTGCCAGTTTTTACCATCAATTTTCCCACATGAGGTCATAATCATGCATTTAAAGAAAACTTTGGTATATTTTTCTGTATACTGTTTATACATTGTGGAGTGATGGTGGTGAAAGACTCCTCAATAAAAGTGCAAAAAGTGACCAGCGGAGATAAGCAGCGCAACTCACAGGCCGTGTACTTCACAACTTTCACAGCAGGCTGAGAGCTCAACTACTGTACTGTAGCTAGTAGGAGTGCAAACTCCACAAAGCAAAAACAGATGGTACTGAAAGAGCAACACAGAAACTGCACGTTGTGGACTTTGCTGGACGCAATGGAAATCATCGAGCAGGAAGACAGAGTTAAAAAATGTATCTCTGGGAGAACCGGAAAACAAACTGCGTCTTACTAGTGCAATTTATATTCCAGAGTTAATGGTTCTTCTTTTTTAACCTTGCGTTCATGTTAACAATCAGCAGGGTGATCAGGAACTTGGCTATGCACTAAGCGTGTTTCTGGAGGATTCCTCTACCAGAGAGCTCAGTCTGTATGTCACTACAGAAATGGCGACCCTTGATGTGGATAGTATAATGTCAATTCTGAGATCAGAACTAACATAATAGTCATTTGTCATTTTTCATGTGACAGTCCAATCAGTTTTTAAGGTAAACATCATTACAGCAGGTAAAGCTGTGTTCTCCTGCCTGCAGAATTGGCTTACATGTACACGTTCTGTGTGCAAGCAGACGTGGTCTCAGCTTCTCCACCTGCATTCTTTGGGCAGTATGCTCTGGCTCAAACAAAGGCTTGATGTCAGTCACCCAAAACAATGCAAAATATGCTCATCAATAACTGACTCTGTACTCTTACTTCAGGAAAAGAAGTTAATGACATTAAATCCACCAATCCACCAACAACATGAAATGATGGGAAAGGCGGCTGTAAGGTATTAGCTGGTCATTGTTGGATCAGAGATAACACAAATAGTAGACGTATGCATGGACACATTAGGGGAACCCCTCATATACACTCCCTCTCTTTATATCACCTCATCACACTTTGCCATTTTCACAACATTGCAGTGTCATTTAGCCACATTATTTTTATCCTCTTTTCAAAGAGGCAGAAGTGAAAGCTACATTGAAGATGAACAATTAAAGATAAAAAAAATACAAAGGATAGTAGCTGGCACAAAACAGAGTAACATATATATTAATATGGATATAGATAGCCCTACTAATTCCAGTAAGAGTTTGGCCTAATTTTTGCGAGGTTAAAATGGAATTTTAGAAGCAGCTGGTAATTGGTACAGTGTAAAAGGGCCATACATTATTCCTGGGGGGGATTCAGAGTTCAGAGTTGAGGCTAAAAATGTGCCTTAACTACAGATTATCCAAAATATTGAATATAATATAAAAGATTTTTCCCAATCCTTGGAGATGAAAAGTTGTCCAAACTCAACAAACATTTTCTTCATGCTCACGTTCATCTGAGTAATGGGGAAAAAAAACCAGGAGACTGAATTGAGAATACATAAGATTTATGCTTGTGTGTGTGTGTGTGTGTGTGTGTGTGTGTGTGTGTGTGTGTGTGTGTGTGTGTGTGTGTGTGTGGGTGGGTGTGTGTTTGTGTGTGCGTGTGTGTGTGAGAGGTGTACTAGTGGATGATCCTGGTTTTGCAAACACACCAGGTTATCATATACAGAAGGCATCAAGACTAATGTCACATATTGACACCTTTCCCCCTCTTTTCGTGTGTGTGTGTGTATGTGTGTGTGTAAAAGTGAGAAGGAGGACAGGAGAAAGAGAAGGGAGTGTGAATGTCACTTTGAACTGTCACACTGTTGCCCCCCCCAAAAAACACACACACACACACACACACACACACACAAACACACGTCCTAATGAGACGAAGAGGAGCTTCCACTGTGCCAACCCAGGGGCCAAGGTGGGAGAGACACTTCCTTCTTGCACCCATTGTAAACACACCAAGAGCCCCTCCATAACAAAAAAAAAGAAAAATAAATACCCCAACAGACACACACACACACACACACACACACACACACACACACACACACACACACACACACACACACACGCACACACACACACATATAAACACCCACTGAGGCCTCCCAGGGCCTGACAGGCTCAGATAAATCAGGCTCTCGACACTCCTCCGCCCTCCCCGCCTCTCCATTCCTGCTGCCCCTCCCCGCGCCACCTGGGGTGGGAGGCGAGTGTTAATTTTCTTCAGGGAGACATGAAGGGGAGGGGACGAGCGATGGGGAAAGGATGAGTGTGCGGTGCTGGGGTGTTAACCCAGACTTCTAAACACCTGCTTGGAGGAGTGGGAAGTCCTTGGGATAAAAGAAGAAGATCAAGGAGATGTAGTAATGTGACAGTCAGGTTTCCCCATAATGATGCTCCCGACTCTCAGATAAGATCAACTTTATTGTCTCTGCGAGGACACAATGACAAAGCTACAAAATCAGCCAAAATTAAAACTGCAGAAGTCATCCTAAATAAATTATCAAAGTAGTTGTGTTTGTGCTCTTACTTTTTTCAATCCAAATCTAACTCAGTTACACCACAAAAAGTTTGCAAGTATAGAAACAAGTACAGTATGTTTGGAATATTGTTTTCAAGTGTCCTGCTTCTTTTTCACATCTCCTTGATCTTCTTCTTTTATCCCAAGGACTTCCCACTCCTCCAAGCAGGTGTTTAGAAGTGGACACATTTACAAAATGAATGATCACAGTAAAATGCCAGCATAGCTCTAGTGTTACCTGGGGACCTCTGGTCATTTTGGAGGTTGTGTGTAAACTAATTTTCATGCAAATCTGTACAGTCTTTATTGTGTAAAGTAGAAAAATCCACCACAAATGGCCTACAGATTTCTAATTTATTGGGATAATGTTTATATAGAGGCGATTTGAGCTCCTTATTTGTTAGTTATTTTGTGTTTTCTGTTCCCTCCTATTTCCCTGGCAACAATTATTGAGGATGAGTTGGTGACTATAAGTGGAATTTTTGACTGCTCTTTTAGATCTCAAATCCAGCAGACTCTAGATTTGCAGAAAGTGCAAACTTGACTGTAGTTTGTACTTTCAACATTTTTTTTACGGTAAGGCTCTGGCAACAAAAGCTGCCAGTTTATTACCGTAAAAAAACGATACAACTACTGTAAAAGGATATCATTAGTGGGAGTTTTGTTCGAAATTCTACCATCCAAAGAAAAGTTGTTTTGCCATTTACTAAACAGAAAAATACCATATGGATTCCTTATATATAATTTACTTTGGAAAAAGTGTTCCCTCGATAAAGGTTATAGTCATCAAACATGACAGTGCTTTACTGTACTGTTTATGGTCTGTAGTAGAAAATACTGCTTTAGTCCATATTCATTCCCTTGAAATGCTGTATAAGTTAAGATAAATCCATGTTCTATTATAAAATGTTTCTTTTGATGGTAAAGTATTTTATTAATTCAGAATTTGAAATCAAACTCCAAACTTAACAAAATCAACAGTTCTGAAATCCTTTAACCGTAATAGTAAATAAAGGTAACAGATATTATACTGAAGTCTATCAAACATGCAAATTACAAGAAACAATATAACAGACAAAATAATACCATGAATATACAAACACCTTGACTGATTATAATAAAACTGAAGAGTCTCTTTTTCAGTTCAAAGAATTAGAAGTGTCCAGTAGCTCAACTTAACACCAGTTTAAAAGTTCATGAATTTATACAAGCATCAGAATTGTTTTTATTGTCCAGTACATTTAAACATACAAAGGATTTATTAGACGTGGTGTTTTGGTGCAAAACAATCGGCAAAGAAATTGAGCAAAAACAGTAAGAGCAGAAATATTAGGAAAAGGACCATAAAACATTACACCTGTATTCTTAACTGTTTCAGTTGTTTGCTGTAGTGTTCAACATCACAATCTCAAGATCTGAAACTAGAATTTTAACCCACAAATTTCTCAGCCTGTGCTTTTTAGAGTTTGTCTGTCAAACCTCCCCCTGGACTCCTCAGCCCAATTTTAACCCCATCATAAGTCAGAGCTTCTCAGATGATCAGAATATCGCGCTCTGCTTAAGTCCAGCCATAAGTTATATAAATGAAGCAAAAATACATTTGTTGATGATTGTCAGGACTTTGTAAACTACTCCTGAAAGACACGATTATAAAAAAAAACACTTGCACACTCCATCAAACCATACAGGATAAATGAACGAGTGTCACAAATGATGCACTTGAAGCGTACGAAAGTGTTACCTAAGAGAAAGAAATAGTTCTGAAATCCGCCCTTTGTGTTTGTGGACAAGTCTTCAAAATCTGGTTATCCTGGTCTCACATGACCTTTGCTCCCTAGTGAAATAATAATAGCTATGACATCATATTTGTTCTAACACAAACAGTAGAAAAAGTGAGTAAGTAAGGGGTCAACAAACAATGTTGATGCCAGCACAGTCCCACTGCTATCTGGTGCAGAAGACTCAGTGAAATGCTGTTTTCCGTCCTGCTAAACTGGCCTCTGGGGCTAATTATCCCGTTGGCTGGGTTCAGATGCCACACATTGAGAGGAGCATTGGGGGTGGAAGGGGCAGTGGGCAAGGGCAAAGACTGAGGGGGGTCGAGGGAATGCTCACACCCAGGTGTTCAGACTCCATGCTTGTTTCACTTTGACCCCGAGGTCAGAGCCACTGCAGAGTCGAGCCTTTCCTTCTCACCTGGATCTCCACAGCTTGTTTTTTTTCGTGTGTGAATGTTCTTCTGCAGTCGCCTTGGAGCTTAGATCCGCTCAGTAACTACAACTGCAGTCGTCCACTGGTGGCCAATGAGCGTCTTGACTAGAAAAACAAAAGGCTCAGACCGACACGGAAGCAAACAAAACCCATCTGCGTGCTTTTGCATGACGGTTAAGACAATGACTGTTTCAGATTTTTAATTGAAAGGGAGATACGGCCCCTCATGGCAACCCATCTGTTCAAAATTGATATCTGAGCGACAGTTGCCCTCTCATCTCCATCGACGAACAAGCGTGAGATTTTCAAGCCCTATTTCATTTATTTCAGGTAATTGAAATGTGAGGCACGATTGCGGGTCGATAACGACGGAGGGAACTAATAAACAACACAATGTGTTTATTGTTTTAATCACACTGGATGATTTATCATTCTCTCTCTTTTTTATGAGTTTAAAACTTCAAACTCCCGCCAATGAAATCCAGAAAACAGGTTTTAAATTCTAACAACAAATGGAAAAAAAAGGTGGAAAAAAAGGAAGCTCTTTTGTTGGACAGGTGGAGGAGAGCAGGATGAGGACTGACAGGGAATCTGTTCGTGGTCTGCTGAAGTACAGTACAGAGTGATGATGGAGATGAAAGCAAAAAAAAGAACTGCAAACAGATGGTGGAGGTGCAAGAGAGGAATAGGATGGGCAAGACAGAGAGACAGTAGAAGGGTTTAAAAGACAAAGAAAGAAAGGAATAATACACTGGAGAGAAACTAGGGATATGACCTGCCATAGTTAGAGGAGAGGAGAAATAATGCTTGCATTGTTGTTTTCATTATCTGGCTGCTGTCATTCTGCAGCCTTTGTATCTGTGAAATGAAAGAGAGGGATGAGCGAGAAAGGAAGGATGAAAAAGATAAGAGAGGAGGAAAGAGACGCAGGTGAATGGTGAGAGGAAAGGATGGAGGAGAAAGAAGAAGTAAAAGAAGAAGAAGAAGGAGGGGAAAAAGCTGTGAAATTAATCTTTTGTGCCTTGCCTTACACAGCCACAGACATGCTCAGACAAAAGCCTGGACCTGGAGAAGCTGCCTGGGTGTGATTGATGAATAAAGTAAAGGTGTCAGAAGTGTATTATGTAAATTAGCCCAGGCAGGGACCATTTCGGCGGCGAATGAAAGAGCGGGACGTACGTGGGTGTGAGAGAGAGAGAGGAGTGTGTATGTGTGTCACAGAGGGTGCGATCGTCCCCGAGCGCCACAGCCGTGCCATCTTTCATCTTGCAAGACAACCTCGGACGGCAATCTCTGCCACGGCTGCTGGTTTAAACCTGAGAGAGAGAGAGAGGGAGAGAGGGTGGACAAAAGGCACAGAGAGGAGGAGATGGACAGATGAGACATGCATGAAGAAGAAAGCTTTAAGAGAGAGAGAGAGAGTTGAAATGAAAGATGGGAGGATGTTTTGAGTGAATACAGCTCTTATGATTGACCAGTGCAGGACATCTTATGTATGCTCTTCATTCTTTCTCACTGTAGTAAATGTATACAGTTACATTTTCTACCACCACTCTATCTCCCACCGGGGAATACAGTTATTTCAGTCGGAGTCGTAAAGACCGCCATAAAGAGCCTGTCTGTCTGATTCTCAATGACAGTGTACAGGCTCTGTGAGGGCAGATTGAGCTGTTGTGTGAAGAGGCGGGGTTGTGTATCCGCCAATGATGTTATGGACAGAAGCAAGCTGAAAGTCTTTTGTGGTATAGAGTGTGATTTGCATTGGATATCAAGGTCTGTCATGCCAGAGACGGCGAGTGAAAGGGACATAAATTGTGAGAATGGGGTGTTTTTCTTCTTTCCACTCTCCAAACAGATGCAAACACAAACACACATCCTCCACCTCGAGACCCAACTGGGCATGTTCCAACCTTTGCCGTTATCGCGCCCAACGTCACTTTTAATAGGCTGACAAAAACAATCTATCATGCATTCACCTACACAGAGCAATATAAAACAGGTTAAGGGAAATTGATGGCATCCTCGGCCCTAATTCTTACCTTGAGTGGCGTCTCCCCGTGATTGAAACAGACAAAGATGTATAGGGTTACCCCCACACCGTGGATGCGCTAATTGCCGGCACTTGTCGTTTGCCGAAGCATTGTCTCAGAGGCTAACTAGAGCGCTAGCCCCCTCTTTTCTCCCCTCTCCATTGTGTTTGTGTTTGTGTGGCGGCCGAACAGGCAGCTGAGAAAGCTGTTTTCATCACGGCAGCGGCACCCGGTTATTAACGGGTTCATAAGTAAGCCCAGGCCCCGGCTATTTCTCTGCGTTAGTATTTATTAGGAGTCCACAAAGAGAAGCCAGGGCCCATGTCTATAATGAATGAAAGAACCTCCGTGTAATTGAGCCTTATTAGGCCACAGTTGAAAGAGGGGGAGAGGAAAATAGGACAGCAGGGCTGAGAAGAAAGGCATGTGACGAGAGAGAGAAGAAGAGAGAGACTTGCATTGTCGAAACCCGTTCCGCTCCCATGCTGGCGTTTATTAATTTCGTCACCAAGGCACGAGGCAGAGTAATTTTCAGATCCCTTCCACTACACTGCTTCCCATATTTACAGTGTAAGTATGAATGACAGTCTGAACTGTGCGCCGCGCCATACACAGTGGTAAACACTGGCAAACATGTCAGGCTGGCAGGCTCTTCTATGGCCGTCCGCTGAGGGGGTCACAGCTCAACTTGTCCGTATAAAATGTATATGGATGGAAGTAAAGAACTCACACTAACATGATCAGAATGGGAGTTAGCGCTAAAGCTGTTCTAGAAAGTTGAGAGAGTTGTCTTGAATGATATGACCCAACCAGGAAGTAAACATTGGTTTTCATTTGCCCAGTACACACTCAAATGTGTTCTTTGACATTTTAATCCTAAACAAGGTCAACATTCCTTCTATCTAGGGGAATGCCACTCGTATAACTATGACAGTTTTCAGATTTAATTTGGAAAACGTACTACCATGAATATGACGTAAGAAGCTCAATTGAAGTATGTTCATTTTGGAAATTGTTTCCCGGAGAGAGAACAACATAGTTTGATCCCCAAAACGCCTGGCCCACGCTAAAAGAGTTTTAGAATCTTAACAGATGTAGAAAAAAAGACCCGACACATGATGACAAATAATGTTGGACTAAACTGTTTTGTTCCTGTAATGTGTGGACTCTGCCAAAACATCACACCAAACACGTAAAGATTCCCTTCACTAACAGTGGGAACAGAGTCCCCACTCTAAACACTGAAAATCAAGTGGTGAAATGTGACTTTAAAGTAAAAAAAACATGGGGGATGATGGGCAGGAAGAATCTGCAAAAGTTTTGGACTAGTTTTTACTGAAAATTCATGAAGAAAAATGGATGGAGGCATGAAGGCATAATCAAGGGCCGTACATGTGCAGGTGAATGTTAGGAAAATGTGATTTCCTGTGGTTGTTGTGCTTCTTGCTTCAGTCAGCTTGCATCCCAATTGGCTATTATTTAGTTCAATGGGACAATCCTCAGATTGTGGAATCTGCTGCCCTTAGGATTCCCTTCAGCCGAAAGAGCCAGCTCCTATTATTTAACTGCGCCAAATGATCCAGATCTCTAAAAAGAGCTGGATTTCACATCACTACCCAACACAACTGAGTATTGGATCATAAATACTGAACATAAATAATACTTAAAATATAAAATATGCCAAGTACATTGGATCACTCCTAGCAAACCTCACACCAAAGATAAATCTGGCAAGATCATCTTTAGAACCATTAAAACATTGTGACTTTTAAACTTTTATCTATAGGGGGTCATCAGGACCAAAATTAGCTTATACTGTACAGTAGTGTGTACCCCACTTTAAAGTATCAAAACTCTCCAGCAGCCATCGGAACTATGAAATAAAGATGTCATATTGTATGATATAATGGTAGAGCAGTTCTTCTACTTCCTTGTCCTGCCCACTTGGTTATGAAAACAGTCACGCACAAGGTCGAACATTTGGTTTAGAAATGTAGCGAATAACCTCGTTTCCACAGGTCTTGGTCAGATTGACATGATCTTATATGACCCAACAAACCAAACTAAGGTGGAAAACCGCTCCAGGGTTTCAAAGTGTTGCTTTAAGCCAACTTGGTGTGATGATACTCTGAGCATGACCATTGAGGTCAGACGGTCCAAACCACACTCAGGGATTTTTTCCTACTGTTGCTTCTTAAGACGTGAACTGTAATTATCCATTACAGAACTGAGTCATCTTTGAACATCAGCTGAAGACAGAAAAGTTCCCAATATATGGACAATTCAAAAGCGTGAAAGTTTAGTATATTTATAATTGATTACTTCAAAATGTGGTGAAGTACGTGTGTCTGGAAATGCACTTGCAACGAGTACCAAAATAACTCT
Source organism: Tautogolabrus adspersus (assembly GCA_020745685.1). NCBI lineage: Eukaryota > Metazoa > Chordata > Actinopteri > Labriformes > Labridae > Tautogolabrus > Tautogolabrus adspersus. Next base: position 5,737,839 of record CM036541.1, on the reverse strand, counting down.
CTAAAGGCTTTTTTACAACAATACATTTTGGCATGTCATAACAGGAACTGCACAGGTATAATTGATAACATTAATTAATGAAAGCTGCGTTAGCTTTAGCTGTTTCCTTTCCATGTGCTATTAAGTATGCTTTCTCAACCACATGGTTTAATGGGATGCTTTATTAGAGCAGAATCCCCATTAGCTTTATCAGATACATCTGGTCTCTTCCTGCTATGACAAGTCAAAATGGCAGCAGAAAGAACATGCACGTGTCTACCATCAAACGTCTTTTAACGTTACAACAGTGTTATGAAATAGCTCTGTTACTAGAGGTCACAGCACACATCACATATTCGCACATTCACAGGTAGAATGGTAATTTTCCCTCGGTTCCTTTTATGAGTCTGCACGGCTGTGAGGTCAATGCTATCCTCAGGCTTACTATCAACTCTCCTTTCTCCACATATTCACCTCTTCATTTTCTGATTCCTTTACAATTTCTTTTTCTCCCTTTTGTTTTCCTGCCAAGAGCTTTCAGCAAAATGTCATTTTATTTCATACATGAAGATAAATGACAGTGAATATTAATGCTGTAATACATACACTGTAAATGCATGAGAAATACCTTTGAAGGAGTTGTAGTCGAACATTTTTGCTAATTTTTCTTTCTTGAGAGAGTGGTATGAGATGATGATTTTGGCAAACACCATCCAGTCTCGCCAAAGTCTTGTTGTCACGGTGGCGTTGCTTTGGTGCCTCTCATTGACTTAGTGATGTCATCAATTGAAGCTTAAAATGGTGGACGCCATATTGGAAATGCTATCTCCGCCTAACTTTCAATCAATCTACAAACAGACAAAGAGGTGGAGCTGAGGTGGGCCTTAACCCCTTTAGCAAACAGCTACAACACCACACAGCTTCGACCTTAATGATACAATTTTTATTAAAGATATTTTTGGGCCTTTAACGTTTTAAAAGATGTGACAGCTGAAGAGAGACAGGATATATTGGGAGGAGAGAATGGGGGATGACATGCAGCAAAGGGCCAGGGTCGGATTCGAACCTACGGTCGCTGTGATGAGGACTATAGCCTCTGTACATGGGGCGGGCAACATAACAGCTAGGCCATCCAGTGCCCCTAATTATGCAAATTTAAGCATAAATCTTAGTCTCAAGTGCATGATTTAACTGAAGTTTCCTCAGACTTTCAGGATGAGCAAGAAAAAACATACTTTATGCTTTAGATTATAAAAGTTTAAAAATGGAATCATTCTTCTCATTTTTTTCTCCGAGAAGGACCCCTTGACCCCACTCTAACTTTAGACCCCTGAGCAGTTTGGTTTGCATGACGCCCCTGCTGGCAATAGTTGCAGTGCTGAACCATTTGTATCGTAAAGTTGTCAGGGTTAATTTCTTCTGATCACAAAGGAATAATGGCAGACTTCATTGGTTAATGGACTGCATTTAGTGCTTTTCTAGTCTTCTGAATAATCAAGTTGCTTTTGTACTACATATCACATTCATTCATTCATCCACATTCTGAACCACCACTTTCAAGGTTTGTAATCATCACTTCACTCTAAGTGTATGCGTACCAGGGTTCCCATTGTGTTCACGCTGGACATTACAGTGACCTTCTTCCTTTGCATATGTGTTTGTGTGTTTTAGTGAACCTGAATATGTGGTGAAAACCTTGGGAGTTTCTCCTTCTCTCGCTCTCTCTGTCTTCAGGATCTTCCAAAAGGCTGAGCTAGTCATATTCCCCCACCTGGCTATTTTTCAAAGACAGACGACATCTTTCTCTTTATTCGAGGCCATGCACACACCGTGCTCCTCCCAACACACACACCTATACACATTGTTCTTCTTTGTTTTTATGCTTCTATGTCACACCCTCACCAATTTTCCACACATATTTCCCTTCTTCTCTTACACATTTACTTTAACCCTTTTTTATGTTTTTGTCCAGGAACAGACAGACATTTCAAGCTGTTACCATACAGTATTTCTCTGTATTTTAAAACTCTGATTATCAAATCAGTGTCTTTGACCACCATTGTAGTGCAGTGCAGGTTTGTAGTTTAACTCTGGTCATACTAGAGTAAAATAACAACAATCTTTAATCCCAAAAAATCAGTGTTCTGCCTAAAAAGTCCCGTATGAGATGAGCCTAAATTCGCTCATTTTCCACTTCTCTTCATTCCCTCTCCTGCTCCTCTCCCCCTGCCTCTTCATTTCCCCCTCTCTTTCTCTCATCTCTCTGTCTCACTATTCTCTGTCTCACTCCCCTCTCTAATTCTCTTTCTCATTTGCCTCCCTGTTTCTTCTTCCACATGTGGGAACTGTCATTATATGTTATGGCGTATCGGTTCTCTGCATGCATATGAGCCTCTCTCTCTTTCTCTCTGTGTCTCTTTCATGTTTCCCTGGCAGTCATACATTACTTTGGAGAGACAATACCTCCTCCAGATAATGCCCTAAATGATGGAATTTACATACATATGCTCGCATATGCAACCACAACCTCTCATATCTGCCACACTCGACACAGGCAGGATTTGAACGTGTGTGTGTGCGTGCGTCTGTGCGTGTGAAGTGGCGCTCCATTGGGACCATCATTAGAGTGGATCTAGACTAATGACACAGGAAACTGATTCACACTGAGAGAGAAGTTCTGTAACCCCCCCCCCCCCCCAACACACACACACACACAAAAAACACACACACATACACACACACACACACACACTGGCACACTGCCTCTACAGAAAGCAGGAATTTAGTAGGCTAAGTAGGATTAATAGGGGCGGCTGTAGCTCGGTGGTAGAGTCGGTCGTTTCTCAACCGGAAGGTTCAGGGTTCGATCCCCAGCTCCTGCAGCCACATGTCTGATGTGTCTTTGGGCAAGACACTTAACTCCAAGTTGCCTCAGCAGCTTTATCAGTGGCATATATCAGTGGTCACTTTAAAAAGCAGCCTCTGCCATCATTGTGTGAATGGGTAGCTGTAACCTGCGGCGTAAAAGTGCTTTGAGAAGACTAGAAAAGTGCTACTGTATAAAAGCTCAAGTCCATTGACCATTTTACCCATAAATCTCTCCCTCCAAAAATGTTGTGGCCAAATAAAATAGCATATCTAGCTGATCAGTTATCTTCTATATTTTACCCCAAGACAAAAACGGACTTTTTTGTTTATGATTATAATATATTATTTATATATTTTCATGGATGTAAATGGAGCTTCTTGGGCTTTTGGAGCCTGCCTCATATGGACACTCAAAGTACTGCACTTTTTTTACACCTCCGCATTGACTTCATTTTTTGACAACCGAGGTTGCAGCTCGGTATTTACCGAATTCTTTCATTTATTTACTCTGAACACAGCCAAGCTAACTGTTTCCCTCTGTTTCTAGACTGTATGCTAAGTTAAGCTAACCACATCCCGCCCCATCTTTTTTAGGTGCAATAACTCAAAGGCAGAGAAAACAAAATTAATATCATATCGAATAATTCTCTCCATATTCTCTCATAATTTCTAGTTTCCAATCAAATATGTAATTACCAACAGTGTGGAACTAAATAAAAACTGACCTGAGGTTTTACAGTAACAGAGAAGAGAAGACAAGACATGGGACAGGAAGCCATTCTGACATGTTGTTTCTCTGATTCAAGGGACAAGAGAACGGTTCTAAGTCTGCAAGTCTGGTTACAATAGATGACTTTTCATTTATTGCATTCCACTTTGTCCATACTCATTTCAAACTGTATTTTGCTGGCTGCTTTTATGTTAGGGAACAGAATATCAAACCCTCCAGATGAAGTACAAGGATCTCAGGACTCTGAATTCACACTCAAACAAGCATGTTAAGAAAGTCAGAGGCAATAAAGTCTGCTTCAAAAAGTATTCAAACACCAGAGAACATGCTGAGCATGCAGACTGAAGTAATTTTCCTTTGATGGTAAAAAAAAGAGAACATTAATTATTTAATTCTTTATAGTTATTTATCATGTTATTAACAGACTTAGCAAGGTGAACCGTCAGCGTTCAAAACAGAAGTCTGCCATTGTTGTTTAAGGAAAAAGCTCAATACACAAAGTAACAAAGGTCCAAACACAGAAGCTTGACTAAAGACATCTCCATCTTCTGGGGAATTTTAAAAATCTCCAATCTCAGTGACCTTGAATGCAGTTTGCTTTTTGCTTAAACTCTTAAAAAATAAATGGAAAGAAGCTTCATTTTTTTCAAATGTGTCTGGTTTATTGACCCAAACAGAACACCCTCGCTCTGGAATCGTGCTTCAGACCGGTGCACACAGGTAACGATTTCTTTGGAAAGGAGGACCCAGCTGACTTTTGAAAATGAGGTATCCTACTTTGCACAAATAAATTTGGTATTTCAACTCAACAGCCAAACGGAAACATGTCTTAAAAGCACCGCCCCCTAAAAAAAATCAGGAATAAATTGGCAAAGAAAACACTGCAACAACTGGGCATTACAGATGGAAGCGGATTTTCCCCTGCCCATTTTTTTTAGGCTCATTAGTACATTTTAATTGCTAGATGATCTGCAGATTGCTTGTGTGTGAGAATGTCAAAACGAGCAAGTGAATGTGTGGATAGTTTCAGATCACTTTGGCATTGGATTGAGAAAACACACGCCACCTATGGCAGTGGTTTCCTAATTTTCTTTGAGCTCCCCCTTAGAAGATCTAAGAAAAGCTGGGTCCTACAGGAACCCCCCCCCCCCCTTTTTGGCAGGTAAATTCCTGCCAAAAAGTTACATCAATTTGACTTGTTTTAATTGATAAAAATCAACAGAAAAGGCCCCCCACACACTTGTTATTGCCAAACACCATTGTACTAACTATTTAGTCAGTGTGTTATCATGATTTAAGTTAATATTTGTGAATCTAATTTTTACAAACTCAGAGCAAAGTCTCAAGCCCCCCTGAGATCTTTGGCTCCCCCCAAAGTGGGGCCCTGACTCCAGGTTGGAAACGACTGACCTATAGCATGAAATGTTAGACTCATTGAACCGTTTAGGAAACGTTTAGAAGCAACAGAAAGCAGAGTTTCCGTCTTTCTTGGCTTGACTGTATTCATTAATGTATTGGTTGTCACTGTGTGTAGAGACAAACTTTAATTTGATGATGTGTGTTTGATGGCTGCACCAACTGTTGTGTCTGCATTGCTTTTACATTTAATTGCAGACTTCCTTGTTGAGGCTTTAGCCTGCTGTTTATCTATCTAATTAAATCATTTATGCATGTTTGAACCACTGCTGTGACTATAGCTCCATGGATCATTTTTTTTAATACCTATTGGTTTAATGGTTTGATTTCAGTACTCTTCTCTAATAGGAATCTGAGTCATTAGAGGCAGCTTGCAGAGATGGAACTTTCAGGTTTAACATTTGAGCAGGATGAAGGGGTTAGGTTATGTGTTTTCATCCTGTGCTCTCTGTGACATTTTTTTTTTTTTTTTTTTAATTTTATATACTTTATTAATCCCCTACGGGGAAATTGTGGTTCGCACTCTGTTATTTTTTGGACATGCTTCTCACACACACAGGCCTGAATCACACACATGCACAACGAGACCTGTGGACATGCATTAATGGAGAGATGTCAGAGTGCGGTGGCAGCCCCTTGGGAGGCGCCCCCTGAGCTGGTGGGGGTTCGGTGCCTTGCTCAAGGGCACCTCGGCAGTGCTCGAGAAGTGGTCTGGCACCTCTCCAGCTACCAGACCAACTTCCATATTTTGGTCCGCATCGGGACTTGAACCGGCGACCCTCCGGTTCCCAACCCAAGTCCCTACGGACTGAGCTACTGCCGCCAAAACATGTTCTGACATGGTTCTGTGTGTTAACCTGTGACAGCAACATCCATGTATGATACACTTTGTGTTCTGTGTTGTTCAGGGATTACAATGCATGTTTTTTCCAGAGTATTTCTGCAAACTGAGGGATCTCACAAAGAGAAAACACAGAACAGATGTTTGTTTTAACACTAAACGCTCACTTGTGGAATCGCTTTAATCCCCATCTCCCTCAACCGCTGCCTAACAAGTAACTGGGCAGAACCTGTGAATTAGCTCAGAGACTAATTGTGCCGTGTTGTAAATTTCTCCCCCGATGGACTGTAGTGTGTTTGTTTAAAGAAATCCCTTCTGGGGTTTGACCACTGAGGGATTTTAACGCCTACTCATTATAAACTGTTGCAGCTTCTCTTACGGCGTGAGCGATTTGTGCCTTTCAGTGTTGAAATTTTCATTGTGCACCTTCTTGCCTTGTTGCAAGCATGCATAGATCTTGTTCTGGTTTGCTTATCATTAAGAAAGGAAAAAAGACAGTAATATTTTAGCAGACCATCTCCTTCTTCCTGTTTGGGGGAAAAATGTCCAATAAGACAAACTTCAGATATCTTCTAATTTATGTTCGACAGTCAAACAACCTCCAATGACTCCACCAAGCAAAAAAAAAGAAAAAGAAATCGTCAATGAACCTTTTCACAAACTCTTCCATCTCTCTTTTTCCATCTGACTCTTCTCTTTATTGTTTACTTTTTAATTAATCGCGCCGGTTCATTCTAAACATGTCAGAATAAATACATTTTTCATCCCCATGATACCGGCCCGCCGCTCTGTTATTAATGCTGCAGAGAATTCAGCCACTGTTTGCAAATAATATCCTCAAATTGAATCATTGTTGCATGAATATATGCAAAATATTCATTTCAGGCGGCGTGAGGGTTGAGTGCTTTTAAATTGGAGAGATCATTCATGGCTTCACCTTTTCAGGCGAGATAAAGTCGTGTGCAGTAACATTACAATGTCAGCGGAGGGGGGGACGGGGGGGAGGCGGGCGTGATGAAAGAGAGAGGGATGAGAGAAGGAAAAGGTAGGAATAATGACAAGAGAAAAACAGCGTGAGTCAATAACAACAACTAAATCCGAGGCGATTGAGAACAGAGAAATGTAAGACAAAGGAATAAGAACAAGAACAGAGTGAAATAAAAGGCGATTGTTTTCCTCAGTCGTGTTCATCACTTTGTAAGCTTCACACAGCAGGGATCAGTGTGTGTGTGTGTGTGTGTGTTCTGATATTACCTGCTGATGTTATTAATAAGGCAGGTAAGTGACTAAATTAAAACTATTAAAGACTTGCTGTGCAAGCATCTCCAACAAGGCTGCAAAAGCTCAATGTTTGAAATGTAAGTAATTGTTTTATCTGAACTGGATCAAAATGCACAAAGGGATAAATGATGGAGGGACATGCTTCCTTCTAGTAAATGTTGGAGTTCATGAGAAAATAGCAAAACTGTCCAAATATAAGAGCTGAAAGAATTATTTCTAATCGCGGTTAATCGCTTAATTTCAATAGTTTATCATGGTTAATGGCATTTTAATGGCATGTTTGATATTCCATTATTTTGCACTGTCTATAAAAACCGGCTTTAATTTAGAAATAAAATAAAGAACTTCCGGAAGAGGCTGCACAGTGTTGCAGTGGTAAACGCTGTTGCCTCACAGCGAGGAGGTTCCTGGTTCAAATCCCCGTCGGACAAGAGCCTCTCTGTGTGGAGTTTGTATGTTCCCCCTGTGCATACATGGGTTCTCTCCAGACACTCTGGCTTCCTCCCACAGTCCAAAGACATGCTCGTTAGGTCAATTGGTGACTCTAAAATTGCCCTGTGATTGACTGACGAACAGTCAAGAGTGTACCCCACCTCTCGCCCAATGACAGACGGGATCAGCTCCAGTCCACTGTGAACCCAAGAGGGAAAAAGCGGTATAGATAATGGATGGATGGAAACTTCCGTTAGATCAAAGGTTATGACATTATCGTGACCAAGGAAAAAGGAACTCAAATCAAAAAGTAAACAGCTAAAGGCAATGGTGAACTAAAAATGAAATGTTTGATGTCACAAGGCGGATGTAACTTACTTATGACTTGTCAACTGAGCCGCAGTGGAGGTTTTATTAAGTGAAATGACCAGTTCAAAGGAGCAGCCGGCTCCTTTTCCATCACTGTGACTACATGGAGACGCGGGGGTGGCTTACCACGGTGCATCTACAGGGACAAAATAGCACACAATTAATGTCATTTAAAAAAAATAATGCATTCATTTCAGACCATAAATCGCACTGCAATTAAGCCCTACTAAAAATGAAATGACTTCCTATGAGTTAACCTTAAAACAGTGCTTATTAGTTGACTCCCAACAATCCATGACTTGGTTGTTGGCACATGATCCAATATTTCACCAGAAATTACAAAAATCTTATCAAAAACTTTGCAATGTTCTCTCACAAAGAGACAACAAAACAGAACTGTAACACAATCACTGAGGTACATTTTTCAATTTTAGGCTCTGCAGTCAATTTGTCTATAAAAAGCATGCAACATCCAGAGTTACTTTCAGTGCTTGCTGATATTATTTAATATTTTATGAGGTTTAGACGTGCAACGAAAGCAGAGATTTTGTAGAAAGTATTTTATGTGACTTTTGATCCAGTACATGGTGCACTTTAGCACCTATCTCTCAGATCAAATCATAACTCCCTCAGCACACTGCTCCCCCTCTTCCCCACCCCTCCCTCAGTGTCCCGACCACGTGCAGCTGTTTCAAGGACTGATCTCCATTCAGGTATGCAGCCCAAAGTTGATTCAGTTCTTATTTCTTTGAGGTACTTTAGAACAAACACAAACTCTTTTCTTTAGTTTAGAAAGTCCCTTTGTTCTCCTAAGTGTTGTGACAAAACTCTGCCATTGTGTGAGTCATTGAGTGGGCAAGGCCATCTCTCTTCTCCGATGTGGTGACAGGGGTAACTTTTGAAGAGGAAAGCGGCCACTTTTAAAAAAAACATCTATGACACATGTTGTGCCTCAAAGTGAAACGTAAACAAGCTGAAGGAAGCACCGTACTGTCATTGTGAACACAGAGCTCAGAACAACAAATCCAGAGGGAGTTTGACTTCACTCTCCTTTTAGAAGGCATTACGCATCAATATATTTAGTACGGATATATTTGATATCTGCTATATTATAGTTTAAAAAGTCACGTTTATACCTTTAACATTTTGTAAAATATGATGTACGATATGTAACTTCAATAAAAGTTGACTTTTTAAAGAAGTCACGTTTGACTTTCGGGTTCAAACTCAAATCCAGCCCCAGTCTCCTGAGTGAAGGTCCTGTGTTTATTTGACCCATCTTTCTCCACTGACTCATCTTAAAGTGGACGTTCATCCTCATCTGCTGCCCTACCTGATTTACACAAAATAATCTGGTAAAGAAAGGCATCCCGAAATGGTGTAGAGGGGTCATATGCATTGGGCCACTTTTCTATTTGCCATGTTTGGCAGTGGTACTAAAAATGTAGATCATTGTTGCAGCTAGGGGTGGTAATCACCAGAGGACCCACGATGCGATATTATCACGATACTTGAGTCATGATACAATATTATTGCCATTTTAAATATTTTGCAATGTGCTGAGAATTGCAATACAGTATATTGCGATTTAACTTTGTTTACTGAATATTGTCCACAAAATTAAACAAAATCAAGAACTGTTTTGTCAAATAAGAAAAAATTGTCAGTCTATTTATCTCACTTCAGTCTTTTTCTTTCTACACAATGAGAGTCAAGCCCACAGACGAACCAACACTGTGATAAAAGTAAATCCCTGTAATAGGCTGCATGCACCTCACTATCTGAACTGTTGGTATTTCAGTCTAATCCAACTTGATGAATTTTGAACAAAATGAATTGTGCAACCCCTTCAGAAATTAAAAATTAAAAAAGCATATTTGCTATTATTACAGTATAAAAATGCCATGAGACAATATAATATCTTCACACAAAATATTGCGATACTATGCTGTATCGATTTGTTCCCCCACCTCTAGTTTCAGCTATTGGCTTTTTTTTAACATTCAGTATCTGACACCCAACACAGCTTTTCAAATGACATATATACTGATGCTACAATAAACTATTAACTATGGTAGCAAAACGGCAGAGCTATTTTTACCTGAAGGTTCCACCAGTACTAATGTGACTACAATACAGTTACAATTCTGTAAAAATAAAAGCTCTTATGTGCTATCCTGTGGGACTGTAAGTTGTCAGCCATAAGTTTGTTGTTCAGCATGACTATCTTCCTTATCTGATGTGTATTCACACAGCTGATATTTCATTCTGGCCATAAACAGAGAGCAGAACAAAGTCCATACAAGGGGCTTCATAAACAAAGAGGCCTGATTTGGAGGTGGGTATTTTCAAAATGGTCTAACTTTAAATATATTCCTTCAGCTACTTTCATCATAAAATGTTACTCAGTTTATAGGCAGGGGTTTAATTCCACCAGGTTCGGGGGTGGGCCACATGTCATCTTTACTTCTCAGATCCTATTTTTGTTCCCTCACTTGTACAGTTTGGCTTTGATTTATTCACTGAAGCTTCTCTGAAGTGTCTTCTTACTGTCCAGCTGCCAAAATCCACATTAGAAAAGGGACTCAAGATGTTTAAACACGCTCATGAGTCGCGTTTTGTTACGTCATTTAAGCTTTACAAGCAGCAGTGAGTGATTTTCTGCCTTTTTATTTTTGCCCTCATTTTTACCTTCGAGGCAACATAAACATTGTCAAACCTTACTCTTTACCCCCCACACGCTGAATAATTATTCGTATGGAAAATAATTAAATTACATGTATTGAAAGCCAATGAAAATACATTGACAAAGAGTCATAAATAATGTAGTAAAGCACAGTGATAGACGTAGGACATTGGGAAACACAACATTATTTATAAGACATTATCAATTCTCTATTGAGAACTAAGTGTCTGTAGTCTAATGTTTTTATAATACTGATCTTCTTGTCATTTAACCAAAAATATAATTATGAATATGTTAATTGCAAGGTGTATAAATGTAGGATGAATAACCTGTTTTGATTGCAGAGTTCGTATCGTTCTTTCATGAGTCTATTCAATATACAAAACAACAGGAATTCTTTCAAAGACTTTCAAACGAAGAGGCAACGTCCAGTGTTGATTATTAATGAAACCAGTGGGGGTGCTAAAAACTGCAGTTCCTCAAGTGTCCACTTGAGGCTGGCTGCAAAAGCCAAGGAATCCCCATTAGGTTCCATATTAAAGTTAGAAATTTTACAGCAGAAATAAACGTGTTTATAGCCTGGTTCAATAAGTGAATTTGGTATCAATAGCTTACATCTCTCTACTATAACTCATCTGTTTAGATTTTCATAAGCCAATGAATTTTTCAAGCATTTGCATAATAAGGGGTGGACGCGTTGTAGCTGTTTGCGGATAGGGCTTATGGCCCGCCTCCGCTCTACCTCTTAGATGATTTCTAGATATATCTGATTCCTAGATAGCATTTCCAATATGGCGTCTGCCATCATTGGGCTTTATTAGACCTCTACAGAAACCAATTGGTGTTGTCACTGAGACTACTTCCATGTTTCACACAGTCCATGTTTTAAAGATGATACAGAAAGTAAAAAAGGAAAGCTTTCATAGATTAAGGAATCAAAACAGGTATAGATCGTTTTACTTTACAACTTTTGATTTACAACAAAGGTCATGTTTTGAAAGAAACAATTCAAACGAGTGAATTAAAGTACGAACATTTCATTACATAACATACACAACTTTAAGAAATCTATGTTAGTTCTCATCCCTGGATGCTTGTTATGCTGATGATAGCCACGTGTTTGTGTGACAAATCCACTACCCCAACTTGGACTCAGAATGGACTGAATTGCTCTTCATACTATGTTACCCGACTTTCTAGATAATTATTTTGATCATAATGTTGCTATCCAGTTATTGTTAACCACAAAAAAGCATCTACCTTACTTTGTACTCAGAGGCTTTGGGACCCCACTGTAAATGGTAAATGGACTTGAGCTTTTATAGCACTTTTCTAGTCTTCTGGCTACTCAAAGCGCTTTAACACCGCATGTCACACCTACCCATTCACACACTGATGGTAGTGGTTGCTAAGCAGTGAGACCATCAGCAGTAACTAAACCCCTTCATACACATGGATACGCTGACATAGCAGCGGGAGCAATTTGGGGTTACATCGGACATGATGCTGCAGGAGCTGGGATCGAACCTCGACCTTCTGGTTGAGAGACGACGAGTCTACCAACTGAGACAAAGCCGCCCCAAGTGTGTACTCTGTCTCCATACTTTCAAATAACAGAAACCAAGAGACCAGCTGTAACAGCTTCACCAAACCTGTCAACCTTAACAGCCATTTTTTAACCAGTGGACCATCAGATAACCATGCATACCATTTGCATATTAAGAGGATGTTCCCCACACTCTTCTCTGGCTTTCTTTCACAATTTAAAAGTTTCTGTGTCCTGTATCTAATGGGGGGAAAAAACTAATATACAAAAGCAAATATTATTCTCTCCCCCCACCTCTGCCCCCACTTTTCTTTCTCTCTCATGCAGCTGCAGATTAACAAGTCTAAACGCAGCATAATCACCACCAGAATCAAATTCCTCCGATATGAATGCCGATGCCGTGCTCCCACCAATATTTTATGGTAATACAATAAAAATGTAAAGTTGAAAATTGTTTTTTTTTCTTCATCGTCTTTTTGTTTTTTTTAAATGTAAAAAGGTAAGCTGAAGAGTAGGGTAGGGAGGTGTGTGGAAGGGTTGGGGGGGTGGTTCATCACATGGCCGGGGCCTCGCCGAGGGATAGGCTGTCGCTAGGAGACAGAGGCAGGGAACGGACCAGTGGCAATGATGTATTAACTGGCGAAGGTGGCTGACAGTAATCTTTGTCACTAGATGCAGTGGCTGTCTAAGTCCTGTCATTTTATGCATCTCATGCAAAACAGATGTACCCGGATACTACCGGCTCAGGGAGAGGGAGAGAGGGGATGGAGGATGGAGGGGGTGGAGGGGGGAGAAGGGAGGGTTGAAAAAAAATCATTATACAGCTAGAGGTTGGAAGGGTTGTCACAAAGAATTTCATTATTTTTCATCCGGTATCGTGAAGGTGGATTGTGCATATTGTAATTTTTTTTCCCGCCACCATAAGCCTCTAAATAATTTGGGAAGTTTCCAGGGCAGAAGTTTTCCCTTTTCTCTCCGCTCATTACCCAGAGTTCAGGGCAGAGGTGCTCAATCACCCCGGCTGAAGGAAACGCTTACACATAGAAACACGCCCTGCCACCGCCGCTACTGCCGCCACCTCCCTCTCCTCCTCCCTCCTGTCCTCCCCTCCGCTCTCTATCCACACTCCATCCTTTACCACTTCATCTCCCATCCTTCCTCCTCCTCCACCCGCCACCCCTCGCAACCATTGTCCTTGCCACTCGCTTGGTACTTCCTTCATTTCTGCCTTTTTTCCACTTTCTCTTACTTCTGCAACACTGTCCTCGTTCTCTTCCCATTTTCTTTCTCTGTTCTTGTTTTTTCCTCTGTTCCTTGACTTTCATAACCTTTTTTCCTTCTTTGACTTTCTGCCCCCCCACAGCTTCACATGATAGCATCATCATCTCTATTTCTTCTTCCTCTACTTTTCCTGACCATTATCCTCAAGCAAGGGACAGAAAATGAAGTAAATCCATTGTTCAACTGACCTCGACAAGGGTTGGACCTGGACCATATTTGTGTCACTTTTTGACAGATGTCTCTGATATGTGTATCAATGTGTCTTTTTTTCCATTGGATTCATCAGCTTTCATAGCTTGTTGCAATAGAAACATAAACAGGATAGAAAAAGATAATTTCCTTATAGTTATGAGAAACCTTAAAAGTGACCAATCTAGAGTTTCTCTTTTCCACAGCGACAGCTCCCTCATTGGTGCTGCATCCCATTGAAGTTTTTTGTTTGTTTGGATCAAGTCTAGTATTCCTTGGGCATCTCAGATCCGCTCTGACAGTCCCTGTTTCCATTTTAAATAAGCTCTCTTTCCTCTTTTTTTTGGTCCATTTTTGATCTGGTCTCCCTTGTTGGATAATTTGTTTGCAAAACTATTGTTAACTATTCTGCTATCTGAATATGGTAAGTGGACTTGAGCTTGTATAGTTCTTTTCTAGTCTTCTGACTACTCAAAGCGCTTTTACCCAGGTCACACCTACACATTCACTCACTGATGGCAGAGGCCGCTGTGTAAAGTGTCCATCAGCAATAACTAATCCCATTCATACACATTCACACACCTCAGCTGCCGCCAAAGAAGCGTGAGCAACTTGGGCTAAAGTGTCTTGCCCAAGGACACATCGACATGTGGCTGCAGGAGCTGGGGATTCAACCCCTGACTTTGTAGTTGAGAGACAACCGACTCTACCCCTGAGCCACAGCCTATATGTAGATTGTCATTTCATAGAGGATGAAAGAACGTAATATTTGTGTTTTCAGTCAATGTGTTCATTATCACAGAATACCTTGTAAAAGTGAATGAAGGTTTAACTAAAATGTCAAACATGTTGTTTTAGGAGAAATTCAATATCAACCAAACAGTTATCGTCTGTGCGCGACAGAAAAACTATGAAATGGAAATAACTATGATAGGACACACAAAGACAGATAAAAAACACATATTTAAAAAGACGCAACATGCCTGGAAAAAAAATCAACTGCAAGCTTTTCTTAAGTGTTCAAAAGGGAGGTCTTTTTACATGTCTTTGCCAGGGAACCATTTTATAATTGGCCTTTACTAAAAGTAGATTATTTCAGTCCAAAAGTTATGCCTGTAGTGTATCTTTATACCTCTCCAAGACTATCTCAGTCTAAAGGTTATGACTGTGGTGTAAGTTTACCTTGTTAGGGGGGGAAAAGGTTCAGACACAAACCAATGAAACACTTTATTGGAACCTATATAACACAGTTACTTATAATACATCATCAATAGTAAAGGTAATGACCTGTATATGTAATGACAACAAAAAGAAACATCATATTGGCCAACACACACACACACACACTCACACTGCCTGCATACATCCCATTCCAACTGTACTATATAGAGCACACTTATATTTTACTCATTTTCTTCACGCTAAAGGCTCACTGTTGCAGTATCTTAATTGCACATCTATTTGCTGCAGAGAAGCACATCACATATTAACGACAGTGTACATAGTGCATGTAGACAGCAGCAGAAGGACAATATCTTTTTATCTACCTGCAATAAAACTCACCCTCTGTCCAAGCCATGAATAACACTTATACTGCCAGCTCGTTTCTTTACCCTGGAGAGAGCGAAGGGGGCGGGTTAGGGAGGAGGAGACAGCGAGGAAATTAAGAAAAACTGCATGTTTATACACTAGGAGAGAAAGGAAAAAGCTTCGGAAGAAAAAGCAGATCTTGTTTTATCTTAACTACAAGAGCATTAAGGGCCAACATTGATGTTGTGAGATGGTCAACTTCCACACATAACTGAGAATCAACTTTTGATGGAGCTGGCTTTGTGACATTGTCATTAGAAGTACAGCAATAAATGTATCATTGGATTAGTAGAGGCCATTATGAAGAAGCCTTTTTGGGTAATGTATGCGTTTAACTTGCATGACGGGGTTGTTATGGGAGGTCAGTCACTCATGAGTGAGTAAAAGAAAGCACATCCTTCCTATGTATAAGGTCAGTCAGCAGAAGTGTCCAGTGAAGCTCAGGTTCAAGTTTTGTAATTACAAACAGGGCCCTGTGTTGGGTTAGTTGGCTAGTCAGCAGCTATGAGCCAGGCTGAAGCCAACTGACTCAGCCTGGAGAAACATGCAGTCTCCAAAGGAATGAGGCTGCAGGGGGACAATGTTTGGATGACATACATTATCACAATCTTCAGTTTTGCAGAGTCATTATCACTTTAGCTGTTACGAGTGTTGTCAACAAGCAGCTCATTTCAGCAGCTCACATGAAAACATTCTTATCCTAAAACCTGCATTGACTAGTTAACCAATGGCATGAACTAACTTATTGACATTTGAGAATATTTAGGGGCAACCCTATTGGGAATCGAGAAATTCTGGGGCCTCTGAGGAAGTTTACAAGATGTCTTTATCTTTTCTTGACGAACATCTTGTAGAGGGTCTCTGTGTTGAAACCTGTTATATCCATCTACTGCATTAAACATGGACATAGTCTTTGTGACATCACCCATTGGTTTTTGAAATGAGATTTAGAAGCCCGATGATGGCGATCGCCATATTGGAAATGCTGTCTCTAACTGGTCAACCTAACAACAGGCAAAAGATAGAGCTGAGGTGGGCTTTAAGCCTCCATGCAAACAGCTACAAAGTGCCCACCTGTCAGTCAGATCAGCCACACCCCTAATTAAGCATAATTGTTAGTCTGAATATGATCAGGACGAATGAGTTATAAAAAAAAGTGCCACCCCCCTACAGTGTGTACCAATGAAGATGTGAGCTATTTGGATGAAAACCATAATTGAACAAGGCCTTAAACGTGTTTATTACTGTTTTGAAAACTGACATTTTAACATGGGTCTTAATGGGACCTACGGGGCTGTTGGAGCCAGTTCTTTGCCCTTTTGTATTGGCTTTATTTACCAACACTAGAGGTTGGCGCTTGGTTTAACATCTCCTTGCTTTAAAGTTTATTTTTGGCTCCAAAACCCTTAGGCACAGTTGTGTTCATCCACTGTAACAGCGTGCTGGTTGTGTTCAGTACAAGATGGGGTAATAAGGTCAAAAGTCACCCAACAGCAAACTTCTGTCTCAAGGCCTTCTTAGAGATTTACCTAGCCATGTAAGTGTCCATAAAACTTGTGACAATATTATTTCTACACATATTTTTATCCACTACACTACCTTGAAAGAGGAAGAGAAAAGCAAGGTGAGTTGAGTTAGATAGAAAATATGTATAGTCAAGTGAGAAAAACTCAAGGCAGTAAAGGAAAAAGGAGGTAAAAAAGCATGTGGAGGCGACAAGGGAGAGGAGAGGGTCAAAGAATAAAGGGGTGATAGAGAGATACAGAAAGAGAGAGAGGGAGAAAGAGATGTAAGTGGGCTCTGTGGAGGCCCCGGTCGGTGGCAGTCTGTCTCTGATTTCCATTCATTGTTAAGATGGATGAGATCCCAGCCGGACCGAGAGCAGACCGCCGCATTTCTTCTTCTTCTACTCTTTCTATTTTTTTTGGGATAGAGGGGCATTATTCAAAACAGAGCTTATTTTTGGTGGCCATTATGCATGCACACCTGATCAGCATGTCAGCCTGGCCTCCCCGCATCGCATGATGGAACGGCCCAATTTACCTCTTTCACCTGCCTTGCATAAAGGCACACTGAGCGCACACCGGCTGGCACTCGCTGTTCTGTACGACACACACACAGACGCCCTCCACTTCACAGACACACACACACACACACACACACACACACACACACACACACATTGGAGTGGATGTGGGAGGATGAAGTTCAGTGTGCATGATCACACACTGATGCAGACACACGCACACACACACTGCTGTTTATTTGCAAAGTGTGTATGAAAGTGTGGACTTATACCTTATACAGCTATCGGAAGCGTTGTAGGTGACATACTCTCACCTTCTGTAGACCCACACATATACACACATATACACACACTGGTCTCCCACACAGCCTCCAAACTGTGTCAGTTGTTTCAGAGTCAAAACTGAATTCATTACCCAGTCAAGACTCTCTCTGTGTAAGGCTCACCCTCTGTATCTGATACTAAAGCAGCTGGACATATAACATCTAACTTTAACAGATATGTTGTGTGCCATTAAAACAAATTATAATACTAGAGTTTTTTCTTTAAACTTGGTTCATGGTCTAAATGTTTCTCAGTTTCTCAATAGTCCTTTTCAGACTGTTTTTTTTTTTTCTGCAAAAGTGCTGTAACTACGCATAGCCGTCATCATGCCTTTGTAAATTCATATTGATTATGTGACAGCATAATTTTGGTGTCCCAGTCTGTGAATTCACATTGCCTTTCGTTGTTGCGAAAGCATGGCACAGTGGGAGCTCAACTTAGACACACAGTCAGACATGCACGCACACACAGCACTGTGCTCCCCCGCTGGCTCTGCTGAAACCATTCTCACCTCTGTAACACCTCTCTTACTACCTCCGAAGACGGTACAGAGGGGGGATCACTACGTCCCCCCGTTAAGCCTCCACGACATTCATATAATGTAACAGGGGCGTAAATATCGTGGTTTGAAACAGCAGTCTAAATACGGTTAAGGTGGGACATACTTTCATTGTATGTTCACTCGTGTATGTGAAGCAGTGTCGCTGTCAGCGGTAATAAAACACGTACTTTGCATACATTTTATTACTGTTATACTGGTGTTATATCAAAACATTTCTGGCACTAAACTTGGGGGTGGCTGTGGCTCAGTTGGTAGAGTCGATCGTCTCTGAACTGCAAGGTTGGGGGTTCGATCCCCAGCTCAAGCAACAAGCGATATGTCTGATGTGTCCTTTGCCAAGAAGACATCCTCAGTATGTGCTACCTCAGCTTCTCCAGGTGACATCGGCTTTATTACGGCTGAAGAGCTAAAAAAGGCCTTCTGACTCTGTCAAACTAAATATGTTGGAGGCTAGATTCAAGCTCAGTATGGACTTTTACTTCATGTTTCACTTGAATAGCTTTAATTGGTACATAATACTACAGCCAGTGCTCCCAATTTTTAGCTGGCAGTTGTTTTTAAGACCAAATGTCTGGCTACTTGTGGTTAATCCGAGTTTCAGTGTTGTATAGGTAGCGTCAGTGCGCTGTCTGTCTCTCTCTCTCTTGCTCACTCTCTCTCTCTCTCTCTCTTGGAATGGTTCTTGTGCGGACTATGAAATTTAATCCTGGCAGCGCCGGACTGACTTGAAGGACGTATCCAGTATGGTCGAGTATGTCCTCAGTGTGACCTCTTCAATATTAGTCTGAGATTTGTTATTTCTTCCCCGTATGAGTTTTTCTCTTTAATTTGGTTTCATTGTGGCTTGGCCAAATTAGCTACAGCTTTCCTGAAGCTTTGCCTGAGCCTGTATTTATGTTCTTACTCATCATATCAACACTGGCAGACCTAAAGTAGATGGTGAAAATGTGTAATACTTAATTATATATAGAAAACGAAATCGGTTTTCTTTTTTATTCATATGTGGATTCTGCTAACTGTGCATGAAAACTCTCCCGTTGACAGTGATCGACCAATCATAGGATGGCAGACTAAACGCGATACATCAGGTCTGACAAGCTTTGATTTGTTTTAAAGAGTTATTCACAGGGCTTTATCAAAGACAGACATTTTTAGAAATAAAAAGTTTATTTTGAGGCATTTTACGCCTTTATGTCAGAGATAAGACAGAAATTGAGGAGAGCCTGTGGGGAATGACATGCAGGAAAGGAGCCACAGGTCGTATTCAAACCCGGGGGCACTCACCTGGAGGACTATAGCCTCCATACATGGGGCGCGTGCACCAACCACTCGGCCACCAGCGCCACAATGCAATTTCTTCAAGCTTAGATTCTAAAAAAGTACTAAAATGAAATTATAAGATTATAAAGATGAGAGAAAATCAGTAAGATCTCCATTCTGCTTAAAAAATGTAGTGCATTGGTTACAACAAAAAGAGGAACCCATCTTATTGTACATAATGTTCAATAACGTATCAGGTATCTTTTTCCAATTAAACATACTGTCACTGATGTTGTTGATGTTTCTGTGACGTGCCTGCTGTAGTTAGTTTGAACAGTAATAAACTGTCACTTATATCTTTACAATTATGGGCAATTACTTTGTTGTTATCGTTGTCAATTAAGTCCATAAACAAACCCTGGAAAAAAAAGGGTTTGCTATAGGTTTGATATCTTTATAGTCTGGTTTTCATAGCTTCCCTTTTACCCCCGTGTCCTGGATGGATCTCTGTCAAACCATCTGAGAGTAGTAGTACTATACCTCTATATTTTTTACCAAATACTTGCGGTCCAATGCCATTGCAATATAACTCAAACTTTATCAAGCGTTG
Source organism: Tautogolabrus adspersus (assembly GCA_020745685.1). Classification (NCBI taxonomy): domain Eukaryota; kingdom Metazoa; phylum Chordata; class Actinopteri; order Labriformes; family Labridae; genus Tautogolabrus; species Tautogolabrus adspersus. The sequence goes on along the minus strand of CM036541.1, from coordinate 5,717,849 downwards.
GTAATAACTTGAAAGACTCCCGTAAGACTTCAGTGAGCTGGAGCTGGAAGACAAAGAATAAATCACAGTTTTTTTTAGGGAGAGAAAAACACCGATATATAAAAGTTTACTCTTCCTTTCATTGTCATAATCTTGGCAACTTTAAATGACTGAAGAATGTCATCCTTTCGAAGTGTTATTTCACGTTGAATGGTTAATGCAATAATGAAATGTCACTGCTAAGATATTCTTAAATGACAGCATCGGCTTAAAATTGCTTTACCTGACAAGCATGATTTTACCATCACAAAACCTTCTTTCCAAACCTACCCTGGTGTGGGTATTTGTCAACGCAATATCAAAGGATTTTATACTATGATGAGCAGCTGTCAGCATATAAAGTGAGTTAATTAAGCCTTCCTTGATATTAACTTTCATGTAGGTTGAAGAAGCATTGCTTGAAATGACAATAAAACATCTTTGTGATGCTTAAATCAGTTTTTATGTTTAATAATACTATCTTGAATTTAAATTGCGCATTTCATGGGACAAAGATAAATCAAATAGGTGGGTTTACAAAAGTTTTTTGAATATGTCCAAGGATGTAGCATTGCGGATAACTGCAGGGAGAGAGTTTCAGAGGGTGGGGGCTTCCACACTGAAAGTCTGCAGGTTGATATGGGGAATGGAGAGCAAACCAGCGTCATTGAATCGGAGGTTCCGGGTCGGAGTGAAGGGTTGGAGGAGGTCAGAAAAGCCCTGTTTTCACCAAGCGGTCCGGTTTGGTTCAGTACAGTTTGGTACAGTTCGTCACGGTAAACCACGATCTTGCTTGTGTTTCCACAGCCAACCGTACCCTTATTTGGTATGCGGAGTGTAAGCCAGATGGAGATAGACGCGTCAGCTACTGTATGTAATAGAGTGACATCTAGCAGCCCAACACAGTGTTGCCCGCTATTAATTAAGTTCAGCGAAGAAAAAGAAAGGGACACCGTAAACAAAGGGACCCTTTAGGGTCGGATCGGTACCCTTGGCATCCCAACAGAAGGGTACCAAGAAAGTAGGACGGTACAGATCCCTTATTTTGGTACCATTCCCAACTTTTGACGGTGGAAATGCCAATAAATGGGTACCATACCGAACCGAACTGCTTGGTGGAAACGGGGATAATGGGACTGGGGGGGAAAGGCCGTGCTGAGATTTGTAGGTGAGTAGGAGGACTTTGTATGTGATGCAGGACTTAACCGAGGGCCGGGGAAAGTAGATGAGGGTGGGGTTGATGTGCTGCCAGGGCTTAAGTGCGGGTGAGAATCCAAGCAGCCGAGTTCTGCCCATACTGGAGCCTGTCCAGGGCTTTGCTAGGTACCCCGGACAGGACTCCATTGCAATAATCTGTTTTTGTGATGTGCTTCGGCGTAATTATCTCTGTTGTGCATCTGTTGATTTACTTTTCTAGCATAAAATACATAAAAAAGGATAACTTCCCTTTTCAAATGTGGATGAGAGTCTGACAAATGATCAGTCAGAGTGGTTAACATGTAGAGTAATAGTACGCAGTATGCGGTAGCAGCCAGGATCACACTTAAATCTGACTATATTTCACTCAGTTGGAAGTTCATTGCTTTCAGATGAGAGGATCTGTTCCTGTTAAATAATTCAGCTGCAGATGCATTGTGCTGGAGGTGCTGCGACTGTGTTTGCTTGTGAGCTGATAATTCATGTATTAACTCGGATAATGTTTGGAAGGATTTGTCACATTTTCTTTCCTTTTAAGAAGGCAGAGGTGAAACATGTTGAGCATTATAGTTAAACAATGCATGAGAAATACAAAGAGCCAGTTTTAGACAACCTAAAAGAAGAGTAATTTCAATAGCCGTTTTCACATATGCACTCCGGATAATATCTAGATAATTTCAGGAGGACTGCTCTGGAGATTCTCCTGACCTGGCTCTTCACATACACTCCTCACAGCTGGAGACTATCCCTGTCAGACGGGAGGGGGGGGGCAGGTGGTCTCCTGAGGTAAGACGTGACTTAAAAAAACAACGCGGAAGTAGCGGACGAACCAACAGAGTCTGTATGCGACGCTATAATGAGAATATTTGCCTTTATATCAATGATACGTGTAGTCCAACGGAATGACAACATGAACAAAAGAGCGGAGAACAACATACTGGCGAAAAGAAGACGTAATGCAGCCGTTTAATTACGTGCACCGAGATCGTAGTGATCGTGTGCAGACACTATGCACTATGCAGCAGTCACAGTACGGAAGGGTCACTTTCCCTTCTATTGGCTCGAGCTGAATTTTCCAGAGAATATCCTGCAGTGTTCCCACATCAGCTCACTCGGACTTTCTGCGGAAAAAATACTAGGGGTCTGGCAGGAGAAACTCCGGGTGAAGTCTGAGCGAAAAATTCGGCAGTTTTTCAGGAGACTTCCATATGTGTGAAAAGGGTAAATGTCTCTTTTTAAGCTGCTATACTTTTTCTATGAAATGCTTTGCCTTTGATCAAACTGGTATTGCACATTTGAATTATTGGTTTAAAATGTTATTTTGTAAAATTAAAAGCGATGTTTAAACAGAAGGCTGCACGGTGGTTTTAGTGGTTAGCGTTGTTGCCTCACAGCGAGGAGGTTCCTGGTTCAAATCCCTGTTGGACAGGCGCCTCTCTGTGTGGAGTTTGCATGTTCTCCCTGTGCATGCCTGGGTTCTCTCCAGGTTCTCCCGCTTCATCACACAGTCCACAAAAACATGCTTGTTAGGTCAATTGATGACTCTAAATTGCCCGTAAGTGTGAATGTGAGACAGACAACATAGGTTGTCTGTCTCTATGTGTCAGCCCTGTGATTGACTAGCGAACATCCAGGGTGCACCCCACCTTTCGCCCAATGACAGCTGGGATCGGCTCCAGCCCCCCCCCCCGCGACCACTAACGGGAAAAACCGGTTACAGATAATAAAACAGAAATAAAAAAGAGAAAGAGTGAAATAGACCTTTAACCCTGTCTCTAAGCCGGGGGTGTCAAACATACGGCCCGCGGGCCGAATCCGGCCCGACAGCAGCTTTCATCTGGCCCGCGAGACGTTTTGGGAAGAATGGGGAAATTTTTGAAAAATATTTTTTGTGAGATTTTTTTCTTAAAATAAATATTTTTAATAAATATTTTCACTGAGTTGTAAAATAAACTATGTATATCAACGTTAAAGGGTAACATGCTGATACGAATTGGACTGAAAAAAACACCCCTCTCCGTCATGCGTAACGGCCCGCGCCGTCTCCACACATCCTGACTATAGGTCTCGGTTCCGGAGCTCTGGCATCTCCCGACTTATTTTACCTCTGATTATGGTAAAAACAGTAATTTAAAATTAATATGAACTGAATTTATTTACAGATGGTTCATTTTTAGGTCACCCAGAGGTGAAAGTGTTGCACTGAGCACTTAAAAGTTTCAGCGCGACATCACTTCTAAATAGAGTCCTTCTGTCGCGCCTTTATCACCAGCTCTCATCAGACTGTAAAAATGTCATAATAACTGAACATTTCCTTCTTATCCGAAAACAAAATTCCGCACAGGCTGTCCGATCATACAGAGGTCCGCTGCGGTTAAGTCGCGGAGCAGCGCTAAAATGCTTCCTTGAATTACGCACAGAGATGGCACAGATTCATGGCGCATACAAAGTCAGTGACAGAGTTAGATTACGATGGTACGGAAACGTAGAAGAACGGACTGCCGGGCTCATATCAAAAGTTGTTTTACTAAATTAAGCCCAGTTAAAGAACGTGGATCTCCACACGGAGCTGATCAGACTGCAGTGCGCAACGCGGAAGGATGAGTTCACGTCTGTTCGTTTGGAAACATTTGATCTTGTTATAATGCCTGGCACTAAAATACCCGATGATGACAGTGTTTGCATTAAAGACACTCAGTGTGTTTGTGAAACCTGTCTCTCTCTCTCTCTCTCTCTCTCTCTCTCTCTTCACTGTACTCTGTATTATTAAAGCACTGATCCCAGGGCAGGTAGAATAACCCCTGTGTCAAGGTTTTTATAAACTTGAACAGCAATATTAAAAAATATAAGTGAGTAATCTCAAAAACATTTAAATACACAATATAATTATTGTTGTTTTCTTCTGTATTGAGGTACATTTCATTATTTCCAGTTTGTAATGACAGAGATTTTGTGTTTAAATCTGTAACCTGCAGTCTTATAAACTCATCTGTAGTGAATGCCAAAAAAAAATCAAATTTGAAATAAATCTTTTTATCTGATGCAAGGATTGCATAATGATTAATTAAAAACATTATACAGCAGCCTGTATATTCCATGGGTTGAGTTATAGTGATGTCGGCAAAATTAGTCCGGCCCACTGGAGGTCTCATTTGAACCGATCCGGCCCCCGACCCAATATGAGTTTGACACCCCTGCTCTAAGCAGTTCTTGAACTATAGTTGCAGAAACTTAACATAAAGAATCACGTACATGGACACATACTTATGATACATTTTCTAAAATCATGATTATTTGCTTAATTTAAATAGTTAATCGCGATTAATCACCTTTTAAACGCCGGATTGAAATTCCATTAATTTGCATTTCAGTTATATTTTTTGTTTTTATTATGCTTTTATTTTGAATTTTAAAGGTACTTTATTTCCTGTTTGGATACCAACACGTTTTAATAAAGATAAAGTCAATTTATGTATCTTACAAAACGTACACGAGTGCAATATTTTAACTTTTGGCCTCCCAAAGCACTCCCAGTGTTGTTTCATGAATTGCAGGCTTGCTTTTGTTTAAGTCCTGAATGACAAGAAAACTTGAACTTTTTGGACTAAATAAAAAATATTTACATTTCAATTTTGTAAGTATATCACAAATTGCTGTGAGACAAGACGATCATTTGATATACACTCGGTCAAACTAAAAAACAGTTCAAAAGAAACAAATAGGAAAGTTATGTGGATATAAGAAGTGAAGCTGGACAAGGCACACAGAAGTTAGAGAAAGGAGAAGAGATGAGAGGGCAAAAGGAGAACACATCAGTGAATCTGCAGGATGAGACGAGAAAGAGGTCAGGCAGAGAGATGGTGTGGAAGTAGATAGAGAAAAGCTGAGGGGTCGACAACATGGAGATGAGAGTGAGGGGAGAAGATGGAGGTAGAGGGGAGGTGAAGTGAGACTGAGACAGACGAGAGGGCATGAATGGAGGGAGGAGGAGAGGGTGAGAAGGGTGGGGAAGTAAAGCCCAGGGGAGCCTCCTCCAGATATTTACAGCATCAGACTCAATCTCAACCCGGCCAGCTGGGGAGAGCAGGTGGACCAAACAGGTCAGCTCATTAACACACAGACGCACACACACTCACCAACGTCCTGTTTGAGCTAATGTTTGAGTGTGACATAGTGCGGCCGAGGGTTACTGCTCCCCTCCCCTGTGTACAAAAACAGCTTGACTGTTCCACACAGGCCTGGCCAGGTGTGTGTGCCTTTAAGTGAGAGTGTGTGTCATTGTGTTACATGGGGTTAAAAAGACATGACCTGAGTATGGGACGGAGAGGAGAGAGGATTGCGTATGTTTGTGTGTGTGTGTGTGTGTCCATTAATCATAGCTGTGCTCCAGGCCGAGCCCTCTGTCCCACCCTTTCACACAGCGGACCACACTCACCTCTCTGTGCAGCACATCTCCACGTCCACACACACACATGCACACACACACACACACACACACACACACACACACACACACACACACACACACACACACACACACACAAGCTCTCATTCAGTGTTTAAACTTACACCTATGAAAAAGTAATGTACTATAATGTGTAGATAACAAACATAATCTTGGCAGTATTAAGGGAGGCTGCAACGATGATTCAGCCAACTGATCACTTATAATTGTGTAAATTCAAAACATTCTCATTTTAAAGGTTTCCAATACAGATTTGTTCACATCCTTTGGCAACTTACAAACATACAAGGACACCTTAAGCATCTGCACAAAACAAGCCATGCTGTCAACTCTCTGCAATTTAAACTCTCCAAAGGAAAACATCAGTCTCTCAAGGCAAATGCATCAGTCACCCAGCATCTGGTGATTTGGTTAAAAAGGCTACTAAGGGTGTCCATCCCAGTACTGTTAGGGGCGGCTGTGGTTCAGTCGATCGTCTCTCAACCCGAAGGGTGGGGGTTCGATCCCCAGCTCCTATAGCAACATGTCCAATGTGTCCTTGGGCAAGACACTTAACCCCAAGTTGTTCCCGCTGCTTCGTCTGAGGCGTATGCATGTGTATGATTAGGATTAGTTACTACTGATGGTCACCTTGCATAGCAGCCTCTGCCATCACCTCTGTGTGAATGGGTGTGAATGGGTAAGTGTGACCTGTTGCAGCAGGAGCAACTTGGGGTTAAGTGTCTTGCCTTAGGACACATCGGACATGTAGCTGCAGGAGCTGGTGATCGAACCCCTACCTTTCGACCGAACACTGAGTCACAGCTGCCCAATAGTACTTGAATAGCAGATTGTCCTTGCCATTCCACTTTCTATTCACTTTTGTGACCCAAAAATAATTATTTTAACATTAACGTAAAGCACTAGCATGGTTCCTGAGTCTAAAACTATAAATGTTAAAACAACAAATATATTTTAAATGGTTTTCTCATCAAATTATTTGTTTTCATTTGAAGCAGTTGCACTGGATATCATCATCCAAGTGTTTTAACCCCGCTTAGCCCCTCCCATCTCTGTGTATCTTTTCACAGGTAAGGCTGTGACAGTGTGGCCAAGGGTGTGAAGCTGCCCCCCATCTCCCACCACACCCACAAACCCACTCCCCTCAGGGTTGACAGCTCAGGTGTCAAAGCCTGGTAATTGGTGGCAGTGTAAGGTGTAAACAGGGTGATGGTGGCGAGGCTATAATCGCCCCTGCTGGTGGTGTGAGCGGAAGGGAGGAGGAGGATGAAGAGCCCCTGTGACAAGGTGTGAGGCCGTCATACAGTCGCCTGCCCAAATTAAAGTGAATCATAGAAACACACAGAGCTACATGTTCATGCACACATTTAGAATCCCATCTACACCTACAGAAACACATATCCCTAACCCTTAACGACAGGTGTTTATCCAGCCTGTTCTTGCTTACAACACATAGGATTGGGCAACTCACTCAGGGCTTGAAAATATGACGAACTAGCTACCCCTCCTGTAACATTTCTTCTGTTTCTGTCATTACCAGCAGGCTAGATTTCAGTAATGAAAACAATTGCTAGGTATAAGAAATTAAACTTGACAAATTAAGCCGTAATCTCTGCTCTGGGATGTTGTGGGCGTGCCTGTTAAATGTGCCAAAAGAGTGGGGTTGGGGGTTTTGGTGGCCCTCTCTCAACTGTCAAAAATTGCTACGACCTGACAATCATCTGGCTGCTCTGTTGGTCCTGTCCAGCCCTTCATTTTTGAACCACCAGAGCCAGAATCAGATTCTGAACCTGAGGACACAAACCTCCTTCTTCCTTCTCATTCTTAAGGTATTAGAATATACAGACCGAGCTGTTCTTCAAATGTTGGCTGCCATGCTCTTGCCCAATGAAGGCATAGCTCGCTTGCAAGACTGCAAACTGCAATGTTGAAACTTGTAGTAGCTCATGATGGAGTAGGAGAACTTGAGATTCTAAAGCGGTCAGTGCTATTAAAATATTGAAGTGCAAGGAGGGGCGGGATTCTTCTGAGGAACCACAGTATATCATCAAGCCCTCCATTGAGCCCCGCCCAAAAAAGCCCAAACTTGAAAGAGATGAAAAACTTTTCCAACATTTAAAGTGTGTTTAAAGACCAATTTCTGATTTACTTTTACATTAACTTTAAAGGAAAAATGTGCAACATTTTACACATAAATACAGCTGAATTTAAGTATATCCTATGTAAATGTCACATGACTGTCTTCAATGAGTGAGAAGCTCGAGTCCCGTCAGCTGTGTTGTTGTCGGGCCGTGTTTACATCATGTTTACATGGACGGGACGGCCTTGCATATAAAGCTGTTTTAGTCAAGGACTAGAGAAAAGAAGCCTACTCATTGCTTATTTGGATGTCACGTAAGTGTGTTTAGATCACGGCCATTCTGTGTTAATTTATTGTCAATGTGTAGCTATGAGTTAACATTAGTCTGCTAACACAACAATGCAGGAATCAGGCAACTGCAGCTCGAGCACAAGGACAATTTTGTCCGCCCCTTGCTCTTAATGGTGCTTAATTATGGTGCGTTCTAATTCATAACTTCTTTGTGCGAACCACTTTAATTTAGCTGCTTAATTTTGTATTTCCATCCTTATTGCATATTCATTTTTGCTAACCTGACTGCAGCGGAGACCTAGACTGTCATATTTTGAAGCTTGTTAGATGACAAGTTGCCTATAAAACATATAGGCATTTATATGAAAGAAAACATGCATAAAAACTTGCACGCATACACTCAAGTAGACACAGTTTTTTCATGGATTCTTTAAATGTTTACATGTAAAACACAGAAACTGGGGGTGTAAAGATAAACCAATCAAAACCAGTAAACGATGTTAACATTGCAGATCAGAGTGCATTGGTCAAAGGAGCCCTGGATCGGTTAAAACAAGTCGGTCGATTGCATCGTTTTACCTTTATAACCTGGTTTACTGACCTCTGCTGATTGTTCTGTATACTGTGAACAAGTGCAAGTGAGGCCATGTCTACATGGGTACATGTACTGTAGGACTCTAAGAGGGCCTCGATGTACAACAGGAAGTAGCAGAGCTTCTGTGAACCGTACGCTTACATTTATAATATTCGAAAAAGTGTGCAAGTGTGTGTGTGAGAGAGACATTTTTGTCACCCAGAGCAAAGATCCTCGGCCGTGCATTAGTGCCAAACCAAATTACCCTCCTGCCCGTCTGGTGCCCTCAGCCCAAACCAGACGCACAAACACACACACACGCACACACGCACGTCACACACGTACATGGATTTGAGAGGAATGGAACATCGCTGCAAGTAACATTTAATGTCCGACAGTCAGTCACACACACACACACACACACACACACACACACACACACACACACACACACACACACACACACACACACACACACACACACACACACACACACAGACAAACATACGCACACACACACCACACCAGTGACTATGACAGAGTATGACAGGCAGCAGTAGCCTGGCCTGCCCTCTCTCCCCTCTAACCTTTTTCTTCTAGTGCCTGCATTCTCCCTCCCTGTCCCTTTCTCTTTTGTCCTCAAACTCTTCACTTCAACTCCTTTTCACTATTTAACATACTTAAGTAAAGATCTGACGAGAAGAGAGAACATTTAGATGAATGTGGGTTTATGTGGTTTGTAGGAGATCTTGTTGATGCTGTCCCCTCTGGCCCTCCTCACAGGCCTGCAGGCATGTTGTGCAACCACAACCATACATTTCATTTCACACACTGATGAGGGAATTCAAGACGTCTTGATATCCCTCACCCTTCATTTGTGTTTCATATTTTTTTATTTTAATGTTGAAGTTTTTTTGATCACCCAAATGTCATGATTCTTAACGTGTGCAGCTCTTGCTTGTTGCTCTTTTTTTTTCTAGATGTGTTTAATTTTCTTTTAAATCCTTAACTGGCATTATACATGTTATTTTCTTTGAGGTACAGAGGTATTGTTAAGCAATGTCAGTATTAAATTGAAAAAAGAATCACGATGACGTCAGGTTCTGCCGACGTATTAGAGCAAAGCATGGTGCAACGTTGTAGGACACGCCCACCCCGACAGCTCTTTAAAGGACACGCCCACCCAGGAGCTCACTCAGATTCCCTTGCAATTGCAAACAGAGCTACAGGGCCAGTCGGAGGAAAGTGGGCACGTGGGAAGGGGTGTGTAAGACAAGATCCACAACAGAATTGACCCAATCTCTATGCAAATGAGCCTCTTTGCAAAAAAACGTCAAATTCACAAACATGTGCGCAAATAGCCTCATGCGTTTGCAGAGTTGGTGGTAACTGCACCCCCACTGTCACCCCCTCTCCATCTGCTATGCTTCTCAGGTGATCAGCTGTTAAGGGGCGTTTACTCTTTAAGTAAATACACACTTAATACAGACATAGAGCATTATCATTTTATCCCATCCAACTGTTTTGGTTGGAATCTTGTTAATCTCGTGTTGCTTTTCACGTAAAACTTTTTCTAAATCTAGCGGGTCCTTATCTTCTTTCAGCATTCTTAATTCTTACCTCTTCAGTTCACTATTTTAGATCCCTATATATGAAAAATTAAGACCAAGGATTCTATAACCAGGAATATTTCTTTAAAATTCTTTCAAATTGTTCTCTCTCTTATATCTCCCAGCTTTCTTCCTCTCTTTTTGATTTGTTTAGTTTCATCTTTGTTTTTCCTTATCTTCATCCTGTCCTCCTTTTCTTCCATCTCCCTCCTCCTCTCCCTGGCATTTCATGTCAGGCTGCTGCTGCTCCTGAACTCTTTGTGTCTTGTCCTGTCCTTGCAGAAAGCCACGGTGCTCCTCTCCAGGACTGTGCAGGGTGACTCTACAGCTAACCCAGATGGACTATCCCTGTTCTGCCAGAGACTAAAATAAGAACGAAGCATGTAAGCATCGTGGGAGGAGGCGTCATGTGCCCCCCATAACATCATCTACTGTATTATTCAACACATTGAGCCCTCCCTCTGTGCAACACTGGTCCCTGACCTTTTCATATGAGCCTCTTACAACCAAGCTAAGCTCTGTGATCCACAGCAGAGACACAGTGCTGGATTTTTGCATTATAAATTGATGATAAACTTTTGTATTTTGTATAAATCCTACAAAGAATATACTAACTTTTTGTTACTTTTTGATATCACCATACTCCTGAAATACATCAACCTACATTTAGAAATTTAAGGACAAATCACAACACCAGAATATGTAATTTGAGTTGAATTTTTCCAGAAAATAATGATTTTACGGAGTTTCACCATTTGAACATCTGTTTTAGGAAGACAAGGAGTGGCAGGGGTACATTAGACAGAGCTGTATGGGTAAATGCATGGTCAACAGCCTGTATGAAGTTGTCCCTGACACCCAGAGGCCTCATCATCAACCATGATCCAGACTCTGATGCATCGACCTGAGGCTGAGCTTCGCGTCAATAAATCCATCCCTCCTTCTCAGACTCCACTTCATTCTTCTGTTTCTCTCCCTCTCATGTGACCGGGGAGGTGAGAGGTGTCCTGAAAAAGAGCAATGAACGCAGTGATAGTCTATCACAGCAAGGTCAACTCATGTCCAAAACTGAGGATGTAAGGCAAGTAAAAGATGGAAAGATGTGAAATAAAGACAGAGAGGCGGAGACTGTTAGAAAAGATAGATAGATAGATTAATAGATAGATAGATAGATAGATAGATAGATAGATAGATAGATAGATAGATAGATAGATAGATAGATAGATAGATAGATAGATAGATAGATAGATAGATAGATAGATAGATAGATAGATAGATAGATAGATAGTTAAGCATCCTTGACTCTGCATTTGCTGGACAGCTGTGTCTCATGCAGATGCTAAAGTGTTTCTTATACTGTATATCTTTATATAGACAGTCCATCATTATAGGTGATTAACACACCTTCCCAAAAATTCCCACATTATTTTTCACCATTTAATTGGTACTTTTATTGATCCCCTGAATTTGAAATGGCACCCCCATTGGGAAAAATGTGTCCAAAACGTCAACCAAATACTTTTCAGCAGTGTCAGCTGTACTTCTTGTTAACTATGATAAACAACTATTAGCATGCCAGTAGAAAGTTGCCAGCATGGCTTCTAGGCAGGACAAATATATGATGAGCGTCATGACACTTGCAATCAGTGTTTACCTTGTAAGCCTGCATGTATTGAGTTGATGCACATTGACTAATATGTGAACTCTGAAGATTAGAACGAAGGTTACCATATTTGCTCCCATTGGCACATCGTTGTACTCTGATTACTTTTTTGGTGAGCAGAAGTGACAACTTTGTTGCCCCAAACAGACCCTGCCTGGAGAGGCTGCACATGGCCCTCATCAGGCTCCACCAAACAAAGAGTTTGTGTTGAGGCTTAGGGTAGATGATTGAGGTTAGGATCAGAGCCATGTGTGGGTCTGCCAATACAAGTGGAGAAGTCAGATTTTGCTTTCAGCCTGAGACACATTTGTTAGGGAAAAATGAAATAAATATCCCCAATGAAATTCAATGTTACAGAACTAAACAGTCTGATTTCTGTCAACTCAGCAACTATTCTTATCTGGATTATGATTTCTGGGAAATTTGACTTTAAAATATTGATCCAAAATGTGACTTTTAAAAGGAATGTTATTGTTCCGTACCAGGAGTAGAATAGTGTTGGTCTAAACCGACATGTTCAGAACTTTATTTGAAGTGTTTAACAAATTATAGAAATTATCTTTACTTCGAAAAAATATTGTGGAGACAAAAACAAATATTTGTATTATGTTATATTTTCAAATTTTATTGTATATGGACCAGTATGTAGCAAGCAAACAGAGAGCACACTGTTATATGGGGTTTAAAAAAACAACTTAACAACAGATAGAGAAGAAACAGTACCAAACAAGCTCAACAATAAAAAGAGAAAAAAAACTATAGAGGATACAAAATACAAAAATGACATCACATTTGGGATCTTAAGATTACTTACTTACTTTTTAAACTAAAAGAAAAAGAAAAAATTGAGCAGAATTTATTCAACACGGCTAAACAAAGGATCACAGCGTGAGCCCTGCAGCTACATTAAGTCAAATAAGTTTGTCTAGTGTAGCTAACGTTAGCAGTGCTAGCACCACCAGCTTTCGGCCTTCTGAAAGCTGAATGTGGTTTCACACTGCTCGATATGTCAGTTTAACCTGACACAGCCGACGTACAACTTTATCCCTCAAAATACTGCCAAACAGTGCTGCTCCTATAGATACCATCCGTACACTGTGCTTGTTTACATCTGGGCAGTAGAGCATTATTATTGCAGTAGCTATTAAACAAAACTACACCCCAGCTGGTGGCAGCTGGCTGCAATTTAGTTTAGACCTAGCCTTTGACCTGTTTAATTGATAAAGATGTTAATAATTAGTTTAACTGACTAGTAATTGTGGTTCCGTTTAGCAAGAGTGCTGATTTCAACCGTTTCAAAGGCTAATCACGCACATCTCTAGTTATCTCTGACTCCGTCTGTAATGATGTCAGACACTAAGAATATCAATCTAACCATGTTAGTAACAAAACAAACTTTCTTTTTGGGGATGTTTGTTGATTCCATGATTCTGGGCTAGTGCAGCTGCTTGTTAAAGAAATCTACTGAAGAAAATCCAAACGTTTTTGTACCTATAAGTCATTTTGAACTCAATCGTAGGGACTAGTTTGAACTTGTCTGGAATAACCCTTTAGTCAGTTAGTTATTGGCCTCACTGGTGTCTCCTCACTTACAGTGGAGAACTCTACTGTTCATTATGATTGTCAAATGTTTGGATAGAAGCACATCAAATGTTGTGTTCGCAGCCTAATTTGTGTTTCTGCCTTTGAATATTTTTAGATTTGATGAAAAAAAATCACAAAGCCCATCTCTGTGGTTCATCATCTGCTGCATAAACGGCATCATTTGATCCAAGAGCCACACCTTGGAGATAAGAAATGAAGAGTAGTTGTCATGAGATGCAATACACTCACACATTCATACACACATACACACACACACACACACCAAAGCACACACACTGGGCATAAGGATGGGGGCTTAGCCAACTTCTGCGAGTCGTCCCGACTTAACTTGAGCTCCAGACCGGGTCTTAATATTCCGTCGGAGTGGCGGAGCCGTTCTTCTGCACGACCAATCCCATCGTCAAGTCAAATTTGCATTAGCAAATGGGAAAGCAGCGACGGCCTATTTGTTAATCTGATCTTTGTTTACCCAACACTCTTGTAATCCACTTTTAATTAAATAGCCGCCCAAATATGTGCGAGCAGCAGTTTGACTTTGTCTGTGCCCACATAGCCAGACTGAAGCAGACAGAGAGAGAGACGGGAGAAAAGAAAGAAAGAAAAGAGACTTTCGTTGTTACTCTCCCTGCTGGGCTCGCTTGAAAAATGCAGTTTTGCACACAGCACACATCTAGTTTCAATGCAAAGAAACTTAAATTGCACTGTGAATTATATTGTAAAGCACTTCCAATGATACACACAAATACAAGCAGTTCCTATACACTATCCATATACACCCAAGGTTTATGCGGGTCACTTCTGGAAATGCAGCTTATCCCATTGTCTGGTCAAATATCTAATTCTAACCTCACAATAGATTTGTATATCCTATCTGTCATAAACCACACGCTGTGTACTTTGAATAAATCAAATAACACACACACACACACACACACACACACACACACACACACACACACACACACACACACACACACACAAGTAAATACACTTTCAAAAATTCACATTGGCCCTATCACCCACCCACCAACCCACACTCCTCCCTCCCTCCCACACACATACACACAACTGACACAATATGGCTGCATAATGTCCTTTATCTATTTATAGTTAATGCCATCCCGGGCCTGATAATGCAAGCAGATACCTGGTAGGCAATTACATCTTCCCGATTCTGTGTGCAATAAAAATGCACTGGTAATAGAAAAAAAAGGGGTAAATAACAGCGAAGTGAATGAAGCTGCCCTGGCCTGCACTATACATCTCCAATAAGTCAGCCTGCACTGACACAAGCCGCATTGTCATTCATATGCGCCTCCTCCGCTGTTTTTACATGTAAAGGGAAAGGCACTGGCAGGGACAATGTGTCTCTACCTGGGTATTAGAGGTGACATCACATTATCCTCAGCCCAAACACATACTGTATCTAAATAACTTACTTCTCGGATATGTGTGTGTGTTTTCCTCCATGGGGGTTTGTATTCTTGCATCCGTACGTGTGAGTTTGAAAGAGACACAAAGAGTGACGCAGATTGTGTGAATACGTGCGAATGTGTTTTGTGCTGTAATTCAGTGCTAAAGAATTGCTAACGTTAAAAAAAAAAAGCCACAAAGCTTCTCCAAGGTGTTTAAATCAGGGGGTGACGAATCCATTAACTGGGAAATGTTGAATGTGTTGGAAGTAAAAAAACTTCGACAAGAAGACTACAGTAGTTTTAAAATGCATGTTAGTGGAAACGAACGTTTGCTATTAAAATCATTGGTTTAGTTGCAGCCACTGAAAGCATTTTTTAACTTTTTTTTTTTTTTACTTTTTGGGGGGTTATGAGGCTTCAATCACAGAAGAGTAAGATTAAGCTGGACAATAATTATTGAGTCATACAGAACACTTGCAGATTCAATTTTTTACTTATCTTAATGTCTTTTCTCCTCTTTGCAGCAGCTGATTTTGTTTATCTTTGTTTAAGATTTTCATAATGCATCTTGCATAAGTAGGTGACGATCTGCATCTTCTGTGCATCTTAAACCTCCTCTTCTGTGCCACAGACCTCCATTATTACCACGAACATACTGTGACGGTCACTGCCTTAGTTTATACACAGGCTATTACTACAGTAATTGGTTCTGTCTGAGGCCTTGTCGCGGCAGCAGAAGCCAGGTTCTCGAGTATATGGAGCTCCCCCAACCTTCAGCGAGGTGATCTGGCGCTACTACCAGCCGACTTCCCTGACGCAGCCTCTACCATCGGACTATGTTGTCCCAACCACCACCCAACGCTCAGCCACCACCGCCGCTGAGGTGGGTCTGCTCTGACCCACCTCAGCGGCAAGGAAGTGTGGACAATAGGAATGCGAGGAATACAAAGGAGAAATCCTTCCTGCATATTATCCCACATGCTCTTTTGTAAAGCGTCTCGAGATAACACTCGTTATGAATTGGCGCTATACAAATAATTATTGGTGATGATGATTGATGAGGATTTGGCTGGTCCAGTTTAAAGCACCTGGGCCTGTTGCTCTGAGGGCATAAAAGCCCGACCAGAGGGTGGCTCTCACTCTCTCTCTCATGCCACATGGACTCACATCAATCGACAATTGCATATTTCGGACTTTGTCACACTTAATTTATGCCGCACATCCACATTCACACTACTGACCTTACTGACGGACACACTCCATGTTTGCAGGTCTCATGTCATTAGTTAACTTTCTTACAATAGATCTTTATTATTTGCAGTTAACTGGTGTCCTAACTCATCATTTTTCATGGCCCTTGAGCCAGGTTATGACAATACACTTACCAAAGCACCTATTTATAATAATCCACAGCAAAACTACAGAACTGTATCCGGTTTATATTAAGTGTACTGATATCAACACTGTCCAGCTGTTTGTAGAAGCTTATCACTTGCCTTTGTTACACTGGTAACTCCGACAGTTGGAGACTGGTATGTGACTTTGTGACTTTGGAATTGGTATCACTTTGTATTTTCAGTTCAGCTTTGGACTTTGTATTTGCAGCATGTTGGGGTTCATTTGCAGTGCATTTCTGTAGTTGCATTTTTGGGGGGGACTTGGACTTGCATGTTCTTATGAATTGGCTGCACGTTTCACATATGTAACTCTTTACTGATACACTATTGTATCTCATGTAGGCCACCGTGTAAATTAACCATTTATTAGATATATAAGTATTATAAACATCAGTTGGAGCGTTATGATAGCCATCCTGCTGCTCATAAGTCTAGACTAACATTATTGTATCATACAATTGCTCATGATCATTTCACAGGGCTGCAACTTTATTTGCAGCTCACACCATATTATTTTGGCATAGTATTTATTTTTATTTTTATAAAGATTTATTTGGTTTTTTTTGTGCCTTTTATTGGAGAGATGGGACAGAGGATAGAGTCAGAAATCAGGGAGAGAGAGAGAGAGGAATGACATGCAGAAAAGGAGCCAGAGGCAAGCCCGTTAGGAGGACTATAGCCTCTGTACATGGGGCGCGCGCACTAACCACTGGGCCACCAGCGCCTCAATTCAGCATAGTATTGATGTCTTGAAGACATGATTTATGATGTGTTTCAAGACTGTTTAAACTGTTGCACACTTCCCAACAACATCCTGCAAATTCCTTCAACATGTACAGCTTATACACTAACAAACATAGATGTGTTTAATTCAATAATTTCATTAATTAAAGGCTACTTTATCTAGCTTTTTTCCTGCATGTCCTTCCCCACTCTCTCTCTCCCCCTGGTTTCTGGCTCTATCCACAGTCCTATCTCTAAATTAAAGGCATAAAAAGCCAAAAAAAAGCTTTTTCTTTTTTCGTGATTTTTATATCCAGAATATGGCACGTTAGTGTTCCGTCATTTAGAGGTGGGTAGACTCCTCTCAGCCTTGGAAACTCTTCTACTCTCACTGTAAACAGAAACAGTTTTCTGAGTATTTAGCTCTGTTGGACCATGAACATTCATTGATGGTTCACTTTTCTCATAAAGCTGCAGTCATAAAAGGAGGAGCGGGCTCTAATACACCCGCTGTTCCAGGGAGAGAGTATTAAGGAGAGATTTAATAGAGGCGTGAGTATGGACAGACTCATTATCTTTCTATTAGCCCTGCCGCTGCACGCTCCCCGCCAGCAGGGTTATACTGACTTCTATTAGGTTAGTGGTCAGATACACACACACGCGCACACACACATTTACAATAAAGACCTGCTAATAAAGGCTAATTTAGCAGGCAGCACTGGCCAACGGTAACGGTTCAGGCAAATGAGTGTCCTCCTTGGAACTTGATTTACGAGGCTGCTAAACCTGTTGTTTATATGTGTGGGAATAAGTGTGTGATTTGTGTTCGAAGGAGAAGTTGTTAGATATTACTTTAAAAAAAGAGGGATCATATTAACAAAGGAGCATACCTCACTGTATTGATTTTTTTCCTACTCATTTCAGAGAATGATTTTATCCCTTGTATGTGTGCAGGGTGCAAACACAACTTTAAAGTTCCCTCATAGGCTCAGAGGGAGGAGGACTCTACTGAGCATGCCTCTAAAAGCCTGGAAACACAAGAGGGAAACACAAAACACCCCACGCTTTATCATTGTTTTTGCCAGGTGAAACTTTTTTTAAAGGGGAGGGAGATAGGGTGATCGAAGATGTCTGCACTGTGCAGCAACAAGATCTCTCCCACAGTGAAGTCCATTCACTGGTGGTGGAAGTGTGAGCTGATGATGTCGTCTGAAGCTGATGGGATGAAGAAGCTGATTAAAATGTGAAGACTGGGAATGATGCGAGGATGATGATGTTATCTAAGACTGATGGGATGAAGAAGCTGATCTAACGACAAAGATGTCGCCTGTGGCTGAAGGAATGAAGACGCTGACCAAACTTGGAAGACTGGGGTTGATGGGAAGATGGCTGATGATGTAATTTGAGGCTGATGAGATAAAGAAGGTGACAAAACTGCAAAGACTCTGCGGTAATTTGGAAGTGGAAGGTGGCATGTAATGATGGCATGAATGAACTGGTGGAGGAGAAAAGCTTTCGTTCCAGACTTTGCCATGCTAAGATCCCCGATAAAGCATTAGGTCCTGGCAGGGACCCCCCTCTTGGCATAGAAAAAACCCAAAT
This sequence comes from Tautogolabrus adspersus, assembly GCA_020745685.1. Classification (NCBI taxonomy): domain Eukaryota; kingdom Metazoa; phylum Chordata; class Actinopteri; order Labriformes; family Labridae; genus Tautogolabrus; species Tautogolabrus adspersus. The sequence continues at coordinate 5,699,209 of CM036541.1, read as the reverse complement.
AGATTTTGATATGCACTGATTCATAACATCTAAACATATATTTAATGTAATTGTCACAAATAATGTTATTAATTGACTATTATATTTTTTCCATTTTCAACACTGTGACCTCCAAGCTTCTACGACTCCCCGGGGGGTTGGGAACATCACTTGGACAAACACTGGTATAATCCATGTAATTACCAACTATATCATCCTGTTTAATACATTCTGTGATCATCTCCATGGGATGAAATCCATTAAAAAAAAAGAAGCTGGATTGAGATATTGTTGATTAATTATGATAATGGTTAAGTATTGTTGTGTTGTAGTAGAGTTATCGCCATAGATCTATCTGTTACACTTGAGACTCACATGCGCTTCAAATGTAACAGAAAATGTCTGTTTTGTATTATTCCTCAGGACTTCTCTAAACTCAGAGTGTTTGATGATACCATACACGTGCAGGTCATATGAGTGTAATTGTCTCAAGGTAAAACAAAATAGCTGAGTTAAATAGTGGCGAGTGAGTGTGTTAGAAGCGCAGACAGCCTTGTCCTGGCAACCAGGCTCTCGAGTAGACGGAGCTCCCAAACCTTCAGCGAGGTGATCTGGCACTACTACCACCTGACGTCCCTGACGCCCAGCCACCACCATCGGACCGTGTCGTCCCTCAACCATCGCCCGATGCTCAGCCACCACCGTAGGACTGTTATTTTGTAACCTAACAATGAGTAAGGTCTTAACCTGCTCTTTTGTAAATCATCTCGAGATAACATTTGTTATGAATCGGCGCCATACAAATAATGATTGATTGATTGATTGATGATTGAACAAATACTGCTATGGCAACTTTCCATGACTCTATTTAACTATCCGAAGTTTAAATCCCCCATTTAACCTTTTTTCCCCAGCTTCATTCAAACTAAATTTAGTCCCGTTTTAGCTCTTCACTCCTGACATTGTGGCTTCGAGTTAAACGGTGTGTACATTTATTAATGCAGAGCGCTCCTAGCCGTACAATGCTATCATATCTCTCATAGCGAGAGGAGCAATGCCCCGATACAGATACATTACCAAGCACTTAGATCTTTAAGTCTACACAGTCAATTCCCTCTTATAGGTTCCAACTGCAGTTCCATCGCTGCCCTAATTGAATCATAAATACATGTATATGTATATTACCCATTAATAAATAAAGACACCATTTTTTATTAATGAAGTGGAAAATGTGGTATGGTGAGACATCAATCATTTAGCATAAAAACCATGTGTATTAGTGGGGCGGGTGATACGGAGCAGGGGGATAAAATTAGACCCGTTAAATAGGGAGCGCTGTGTGCATTAGTGTGAGTTTTTACATAAGCAATTACGGAAGCCTTCAATGTTAATTTATGTGTGATCAGTGAACAAGAAGAGGGAGGGAGGGGGTCATGTAAGTGGGAGAAATAAATAGATGGAAATGGTAGAAAAGAGGGGAAAAGGGACAGCGGATTGAGCGATAAATAGAGAGGTGAGGAGACGGAGAGAAGCAGGACGGAAGGGATGCATTAGTGAGGAGAGAGACATGTGGGAAGATTGTGTGAACAACAGGCATATTAATGAGGCAATATGAATCACACTGATTACAGCAACAATTAAGGAAGGCTTGTCCTGCAGCGTGTGGCAGAAGGAGGGATGAAGAAAGAGGGCAAGGCGAGACAGGAGCTCATCAGAAAGAGGGTCGTGTTTAATGGACAGGAAGTGGTTGGTTATTAAAATCTTATCTCTTGCTGCTCCTCTTCATCCACTTCTGCTCTACCCTGGGCTTATCATGAAGCAAGTACAAGTATAAGTCCAGATAAAAGTTTAATTTTATGAAAAGTTCTTTTTAATGTAGTTACAAGAAATCCACCCAAATCAGCTCTTCAAAGGCGCAGAGAAATGTTCACCATAGAAACCAAAAAAAGAAAATTATAGGAACATTTTCAGTCCAGGCATAATAACCACTGAAAAGGTTTAAAGTTAGATCACAAAAAAAACACCAAACCTTTTGCCCGTATAACTATATTTTATAGAAATAGCAGTCAAGCAAAACAAAAAAAGGAACCAGGTTGTATCAAATCTTCTCCTTACTGCTTGGTTTCCTTTAATTATAAAATATAGACGCAGCTCTGTCACTTCTCAGCCATTTCAGCCCTCCAGATGGTGTACATGTGAAAAAGCAACATTGGTTGCCACTGTGTTCTTGAGCAGGTGTCGTCTGCCTCATGTTAATATATTTCCACTTTTTGTCTTCTCTTACATTCCTGCTGCTGTGCTTCACTGCTCCGCCGCTTCCTCAGATACTTCCTCGCATTTTTCTCGATCAATTTCAATGTTTAAAGATGGTTTATTAGTGTGTTTTTCCTCTTATTTGTTCTTCTTATTTTGAAAGAGAAATACCTCCGACAAGGTTGACCAGCTATAACAAACTGTACACGAGGTATTTCAGATAGAAAAGTATGTCAGTGTGGAGAAGAGGCAGAAAATGAATGAATGTATAAAAAGATCAAAGCATGCTCAGATCCACTGTTCTTCAGAATATGAACAGGAAGTGTCATTCATGCCGTTTAAGTGTGTACATTTGTGTAGCTGTGTGTGTGACCTGCAGATGTTCCTGGGCACCGGTCAAGGCCTTTAAAAGGGTCAGCTGCAGTTGGGGCCGCTCTCTTCCTGTCCTCACACACAAACACACATACGCACACACAGAGCTAGATAAAGGAGAAGGAGTGTGAGTGTGTGAGAGTGCATGTGTGTGTAAGTGTTTCTGTTCTGTGCATTTGTTCCATCACTGAGTGAGGTGTGTATTACCCTACATGTGTGCGGTTGTGTGTGTGTGTGTGTGTGTGTGTGTGTGTGTGTGTGTGTGTGTGTGTGTGTGTGTGTGCGTGCGTGTGTTGTTGCAGCAGCCTCTAAGCAGGATGTGTGCAGTAATCTAATTAGGCAGTAACTTGGCTTGCCGTGACCTTACTAACCATAGCAAGACCCTGCCTGGCCCCAGATCACACAGAGAGTCCCCTGTCTGGACCAAACATCCAAACACACACACAGACACACACACACACACACACACACACACACAACCACACACACACACACACACACACACACGCGCGCGCGCACACACACACACACACACACAGACACACACACACACACACACACACACACACACACACACACAGACACACATTCAGACAGAACGAGCTAGAAAGATACACATAGAGTGAAGATGGTCAGACAACAAATGGTGAGTAATACATGGAAAAATTAATCAAATGACCAGCCTCTCACACATCATCCCTTTTTATAGCTGTGTGACATACTTAATTCTGATTGGCCAATTACACATGCTAAATGGAGCTTGTATAGCGTCTTTCTAGTCTTCTGACTACTCAAAGCGCTTTTTAACCAGAGGTCACACCTACCCATCCACATCCATTTGCACACTGATGGCAGAGGCTGCTATTTAAAGAGTCCATCAGTATTAACTAATCCATTCATACTCATTAATAATACGCCGCCAACAAAGCAGCGGGAGCAATGTGAGGTTAAGTGACTTGCCCAAGGGCATGTGGCTGCAGGAGATTGGGATCGAACCCCAAACCTTCCAGTCGAGAGGGGACCAACTCTAGCACTGAGTCACAGCCACCCCACACACATAGCCAACAGTCTTTTATCCCTCAATATCACCACAGTTAAGAAGAATACACCGTTACTAAGAGAAGCACGGGGTTGCTAGGGGCGTGGCTTTTCAGCTCTTTATCACACGCTCTGGAGGACTAACTTTAATTTATCTGTGTAAAGAAGTCAGGTTAAACTGACCTCAGTCTTTTTAATGTTGTAAAGGGAGAAAGAAGAGGATAAAAGATGCAAAACTGTTCACTATGACAGATTAATCTACAAAACTAAATGTGTTTCATTTAGTAAAACACATACCTGACCGTTTGGTGGGACAAGGTGGGACACGGTGGAGTTTAAAGACTGCTGAATGGAAACAAAAATGTCCAAAGACTCCGACATGATGGACTCGGTCATCTCTCACCTGGAAGGTCGGGGGGTTCAATCCTCAGCTCCCAGCAACATTGTCCTTGGGCAAGACACCTAACCCAGAATTGCTCCCGCTGCTTCGCAGGTGGCGAATTAGTGTGTATGAATGAGATTAGTTACTTCTGATGGTCACTTCACATAGCAACCTCTGCCATCAGTTTGTGAATGGGTGTGAATGTTTAGGTGTGACAACCTGCTTTGAGTAGTCAGAAGACTAGAAAAGCCCTATACAAGCTCAAGTCCATTTACTACTGCAGCCTGCTTCACATGTGCCTGTTAAGTTAGTTTTCTTAAAGTGAACTCTGCCTTGTGTTATTAAAAATAATCCTGTGATCCAAAATTGCATCACATGCTTCTACTAGTTTCGTGAGCTTTCAAACACTCCTTTTTTCTCCAATTAGACTCTTTAGAAAAAATGTGTGCAACAGGGTAAACTAAATAGTTATTTTCTTTTGATTTCATTTTGACAACTTATTAAGCAAATAGGACAAAGAGCCTATCAGGGTTTGGCCATGTCACGCAGGTGAGTATTAAAGGCTGTTCAGACTGTGCTAACATGTTTGTGTGTGTGTTTGTGTTCTGTGTGTCTCCAGGGCAGATGAAGTAAGGGACACAGCTGTCTAAAATCACCATTGGGACGGAGAATAACCTGGGGTCTCCCTGGCCTTCACAAACACACACGCACACACCAACACACTCCCACATGCGCACACACTGAGCTCATAAAGGAAGCGTGGTGTACAGTAGAGCCTTGGGGTCAGAACTCACTGGCCTTAAATTACATTTCTCAACATGACAGAACAGAAGTAGAGTGGAATTATTGTTTCACTTTGGATTTGGCCTGGGTGTTAAGGTGCCCTGTGGCTCTACACTGCACTACTTTGCTCTGTTGTCTTTCTATGCGTGCACACACAAGCATTCACACACTCCCTCTCTTTTTCCGCCAAATACCCAAGCAAATCATACATTTAAAGGTTTAAATAAAAACAACTTTTACAGTGGTAAAAATGGTTTTACATCATTTTTATAATGTTTAATGCTTGAAAATAACTTTGTTAATTTATGATGTATTCATTATATGATTGAAAATGATTTTTCTATTTTTCAAAATGAGTATTTTTACTCTTTAATATTTCATTTATTGCGCTTTCATCAAATACATAATGTTCCCTACTATTAAGGATCTTTTATTTTAATGTTTAGGTCATTTAAACCCATGGTTCTCAACTGGTGGTTCAGGACCCAAAAGTAGCTAGGTGTTTCTAAGTGGGTGGGGGATGTACGCCAGGGAAAAAAACAATGGGTCAAAAAGTTTATGCTGCACTTTTATTTTAAGAACATGTGTAGTTTTTAACTCAAGTGACGGCTGGTGGCGGTAATGCACCTTAATGCTGGTCCTCTGTCATAAAGCAACAAGAGAAGAAGAAGACAAAGTGTAAAGTTTGTTTTTATGCTGCTAGTTAGCATTGGGGAAATGCAAATATGACACAGAAACCCTGTGTTTTCTTTGACTGAGAACGAAGGGAACAACAAAAACCTTGGTGTGTTTTGTGCAGTGAAGTGCTTATGCACGATGTTATCAAAACTGAATGTGCTCTTGAACAAAACACTCCGCTTACAAAGACAAACCGGTTCACTACTTTCAAAGATGAAAGTTGTTCTGTCGTGTTTTGTGATGTTGACATGCTGTGATGTTTTGTTACTTCTCTCCAAACTGCAAAATCTTTCATTAAAAAAAATTTAATGGGATGCAGCCTAAAGAACTCCTTATTTATCTTATACTGGTTTCCTTAAAAACCCTCATTTCAGCCTTTGCCTGAAACAGTTCCCTCATGCTGTCTCTTTAAGCCCCCTCCCCCCTCACATGCCCACTTTCTTCTGATTGGCCAGCCCTCTGGAAGCCTGTAGAACACTGCAGGGCTGCCAGAGGAGGGCTGATTGGGAGAAGAGAGCCAATGTAAGAGGTCTCACCGGCTTAAGAGGCTTGAAGCCGTCCAATGAAACTCTCGGTTTCTTATCAGGGAACTATCGTGGGATTTGCAGTTCAAGCCGTTTAGTGCTCTCAGCACACTTGGGATTACTCCAACATATGTTTACCTCATAATCTGAAACTTTACACGTTTAGAATGGGCATGTGTGCGTAGTATGAAAGTGCTTACCTATATACATATTCTTACATGCAGTGTTGTTGCAATCGGTTCGATAGAGATTCCTAAATAAAAATGTATATTATAGATGAAAGATATATAAGTATAATTCATTTTTTTTTATTTTCTTTAATCTTTATTGGTGCAAAAATAATACAATTCCAATATTTCTATTCCTCTTGAACTTCATGATGACTGAAGTTGATTATGGGTTACTGCAATTGTTTCACTAGTTTCTTAATTCCAATCCCAAACACTGTACTTTATTAAGAGTGAATTAATTCATTACGGTTAAATGAATGATGTAAGAATAAGTTCATGTTTAACAAAGGAACAACACTGAAAAATTCCCATGGCTCTCTTGTGCATAACAGAAGAGGGAGACTTCATAAACTGGAGAAAATCAACTCTTATAATAACATACTGGTTATTAATTTCCGTGTTACTGCGCCGTTTTCCCCGTTCTTTGAGTTTTCTTACTTGGGTAGTTTTCATTACAGTGTCCTCAAGGCTTATGGCTCCAAATATATTTTTACAGCCATCTGCGCCAGTTGGCTATTCTTAATCGCTGCACTGTGTGTGCATGTGTGCTCTTTTTCGGTGTGTGTATGTGTGATTTTACCAACCCTACATACTGCAATGGATAAAGAGAGTCGTCAGCAACACTTGGCTCAGGCGCTGTGCCTCTGTGGTATACACTGTGATGCCAACATAAATGGCAATGGAGGAGTCTAAATGTCAGTCATGCACACAGACACACATGCAGAGTTTTGAGGGATAAGTCTTAATGCAGTAGCATGGGCTCCTTGGCACAGCCTGCTAGCCAGACTGGTATGTGGTCTGGGGTAAGTGGGGAGGCGTTGGCTGGGCTGAGAAACTACCAGACGTGACATACTGCTCTCTATTCTCTCCTTTTTTCTGACTGTTGTTCGTCTGCGAGCTGTGTGATCATCTCTGTCCGCAGACTGTTTTATAATAATCATAATAAGTGCTTCATATGGTGGGTAAAATGTTAGAAGTAAATTTCACCGATAACATCTGATCGAGAACAAAACCTCTTCAAATTAACAGAAAGGTATATGTAGTATTTCCCTGGTTTGTAATATATGATATCAACCAGGAAAGCCATGTATAATCCAAACGTTAAAGGTGACATATCAGCAAGCATTCGTCCAATGAAAAGAGGTTTAGAAGATGTCTATGGCCAACATTCAAAAGATGTTCAAAAATGGTTTAAAAGTGAACTTTTTCAATATCTATTTTAAAGACGTTTCAAAGTCTCTGTTCATATTTTTCAGGTAAAATGTCTGTATTACTGTGAAGTGCATCAAAGTCACCAATACAAAAAACGTATATGCTACAAACCGATTTGATCCCACAACCTCATACACACAAGCCCACCACTGACACCTGGAAGCTACTGAATTCCCCCTTCACAGAAAAACCTGTAAGGTATCAGCTGGAGTCAGAGCTGTATACCTGCACATGCACAGCCTTCTTCTCTTTCTCTTTTTCTGATTAGATTGTTTAAAACGGCTTCATTTACAGTTATTATGAGATATTATGTTGCCTGATTTCTTATGATGTTTGAGTTTATATGTTAGTCGGGTTTTTATTTGGGTTCTTTTACTGTTGGTGTTTTGTTGTTGTTGTTTGGGTGTCTCTTCCATGGGTTGCTCTGCTGTTTTTTGGGTTCTATATGGTGCATTCAGGTGCTCCACTGATGGTCCCAGTCTCTGAGTTGGGAAGTCGTTCTTCCGACAGAAAGTAGGAATGTTGTAACAACAGCAAAAAACAACGAGGCTGCTACGAAGAAGATGTGTGGAATGTCTCTGTTACAGATTATATTTGAGCAAAAAGTTGATGTGCAATACGTAACTTAATAAAACGTATGTTAACATTAACAAAACATATTTTGCCCACCCCCCCACAATGCGATGACGAATATGACATGAAGTCGGCAAGTCGGGCCCCTAATCTTTTCCTGAGTTTCTGAGTTGTTGCTCCGACTTGTGCAGGCATTCATGTGCATTTTACAACTCGGAAACTCTTTTTTTACGATGTGTCCGACACCACATGAATGCACCATTATGCTTTGTTATTATGAATGCTTCTGCACATGTCAAATAACTCTGTGGACCCTTGTTTTTAAAAGTGCTTAACAAATAAAGTTATTATTATTGTTATTATTACTGTGTCTCTGAACGGTCTTGTTTACATCACACACCTATTAAAGTGCTGTATAAATGAACTTGATTGAAAGACTATGAATGTTCCTTATAGGCTAGATGGGATTCAACAGAAAGTAGCTGGCAGGTATTTAAAAATATATTTATAAAGAAATAAATTCGTATTTCATTTTACCAATTCATAATTTGACACAATCAACAGTTAAACAAAATGTTTTGGAGAAAATAAACCCTTAAAACATGGCTTTTGCATTTGTGTTGGCATGTAAAGGGTTAAATGAAAGTGGCTAATTTGTTACCCTATCAGACTTTTCGTCTCTTCTGATGCTAGGCAGAATATGCTTTACTTCCAGCTCTGTGATTGGTGGTCTCGCTATAAAAACATTACACCGGGCCTCGTCAAGGTAATTCAATGAGAGCGTGATTTGAAATGATCCTTCTCAGTGGGTGGACTTTGTTATCATTGACTTTGTGACAAGTTTGCTGCAGTACACACCTGCTAAAATAAATGATACATAAAAAAAAGTTCTGCATGCACTCTCACAAGCTTGCTTAGAGTTATCCAAATAAGCTAGCTGTTACTGAGAGAAGGACACAGCAGCAATTTATTGTCAACGCCGTTTCGTGGACTTTTGGATAAACATTTAATGAAAAAGAGTTACGGAGGAGAGAAAACTCGAGTTAACCAGCAATGTGGTGCAGAAAACTAAGGTTTCCAGAGGCATTTCACCTCCAGCCATTACAAGTGATACCTGTGGTGGATTTCGTTTTCAAGTGGGCCTAATGCGATCATCTAAAAGTAAGTTATTTTAAGATTGTTGTATTCAGCCTGCTGCTGCCTCTGTTTTGTTATGATGCATTTGGGAAAATATCATGTGGAGTTGCCCATCAGTCAGATCATGCAAAATGGCTGTTTTTACAAATACATCATATATTAAAGATCCCATATTATGCCCTTTTTGGGGTTCATATATCTCATGTATGTGCCTACTAAAGTACGTTCACAATCGCTAATGTTCGAAAAAAGTGTTTGTTTTCATGTACTGCCGATTGATGGAGCCTGTCTCATCTGCCTGTGTTTGCAACGCTCTGAATCCCCCCCGAGCAGGGTCCCCACGTGTGCCAAGTCTGACCTGATTGGTTGGCCGATCTGCTCTGTTGTAATTGGTCAGTCGTTCGGACAATTCTCGGAAATGTTACGCCCCTTTTACTATATTGGGAATGTAGCTAATGTGCAGCATGAGCTTGTGCTTGCCACAACGAGCCAATGGGCTTGGATCAGTGACATCATCGCAGTGTGATATCACACTGCCAATTTTCAACGAGGGGGGCTAGAACCGAGCGTTACATGCAGCTACTGCTACTGCTAACAGGAGGAGGTAGGAGAAGCCGCGTTTCTGCGGACTTTGAATTTTTGCACATAGATGTGCCTAAACATGCACAAGACATCTGGAAAACACACTAAAGAGCATATAAAACCAGAAAAAGCTGAATATGGGACCTTTAAATAACTGGCCGCTGCGCTAGTATAGTGCTTTTTTTCCCTTCTGAACAGTATTGCTTATTTGTTGTGTTGGTGTCATGATTGCTGTTTATTGTTCATGGTCATCTAAAGTGTCTGTCGCTTGTGCTCGCTGTTTTGATTTTGGCTTGAGTTTGTTGGTCTGGTGTTGTTGCGTGTGTCATGCTTTTGCACACCAGCCTGTTGTTAGCATTATTCTGCTGAAGTGCACACAAATGATGATGCCATTGTTTGAAAGGAGCATGCTTGTCTGTGCTTATGAAATCAGCTGTTTTTTTGTTATGGTAATATGTTGTTTTCTTGTTGCATTGGCTGGACTTGTTTTATACGCTATAGCTTCTTAAGTTTCTTTTCAGAGCTAGAATTGTACTTCTGCAGTGAGCTGGGCTGCAGCTCGTTTTTTTTTCTCTCAGTGAAAGCACAGCCAGACATTTCTGTGGAGATGTCCCTCCGTTTATACAGAATACTTTTATTCTGAAATTGTTGTTTGTTTATCAAGTTACTCCCAAGGCAACTTACTGGGCTCCCTGCACAACTTTATTTGAAATAAAATGATGTCATTAAACATGCAGGTTGTAACTATATGAAATAACACCAGGTTGAGGGCGATATTTCTGCTGGTACGACCTCTCTCTCTGTCTCGGACTGGCTTCCTTCCCCCTTTTCTCCCTGAACTTAGTGAGTTGTTTTTGCCCTTTTTTGTAAATTAATGACCCATTATTAACACAAATTAGTTAGTTTTCAAATAAGCACTGCCCCTGAATTGTGTATGACAGTCGAAACAGGAGGCTGAAAGCCTGCTCAGGTGAAGAGTGATATGTAAACTTTATTTGTGTTTGATTATTATGATTTGAATTTGAGCACACACCTATTAACCCTATCACTATAAAAAACTAATCCTTATAGCATTTAAAAGCCAAGAAATATAAAAAGTATAGTTTATGGACTCGAGTTCAAACTTCATGAAGAAGGACAGGGCTGACTTCAGGGGCATGCAGCCAACACACAGCCAGTGTGAATGCCATGACGTCCCTCTCTGCATACAGCCAACACACAGCCAGTGTGAAGCAGGCCTGACTCCGAACTTCCACCAGATACGTGTGCATTACGTGTCCGCTCCGGTCCGTCACGGCTCTGTGCACCCTGGTCCGTCAACACCCACCGGCTGTCTGGCTGTGCACGGAGAGCACAGCCAGACAGCTGGAGTGCCGAGACAAAGGAATTCCCGAAGTAATTCTACAGTTTCAATCGCGACAGTGCAAGATAATGCGATGTACGGGGTATAAAACTGTACATAAACCTTATAAACACATAAACAAACACACATACTGTCATTTTTCTGAACTGTCAAAACGGAGAGTTTTATTTGAAAATAAACCGGATGTTTTAATGTTGTATCGGTGTCTGACTTCCCGTCCCGCTTGTTGGGCGTGAGCGGTTCTAAACCACGCTTGTAACTCTATCTTTGAAGTGACAATAGAACAACCTTGGTTCCAGTGTGGGCCTCGTTCTTCAATTAGGTTAGGGCATACGTAACTTTATTGAAGTACGATACACACTTAAGCTTTCAGAATATCAGACGAACTGAATTTCCCAAGAATTTTCCATTCCACCCTTATCTGCTTCCCATTTTATAGAAACAATGAACATCCTCTCAAACTGAAACAGTGGAGATTAAAAAATACAAAAAAAGTTAACTCTGTTGAAGTACTAAAAGCATTTGGACATCAACAGCAAAAAGAACAGACTCTTGTTTTTTTTTTGAAGGGTAGAAATTCTGTCATGGCCAATTTGGGAGACATAACAGAGAATAAATATAAGATATTATAAATAATCTAATAACACTACCATATGCCCAACACTGAGTCTGCTCCAGTTGGTTGGAACAAAGTGACAGAGCCAACCAGGGGTCCAGTGATTGTTGATCTGAGCGCTTGTCTTTCTCTGATTGTCTCCCTTGCTTCCTTTTCGTCCCCCCTGACCAGACCCCTTCTCTCAAATGAATTAGTTATATTAGAGGGATATAGTGTTTGGCATGAGGGAGTCTATGATGCACTTGCCAGTTTAGCCATGGTCCTTTCTGCCTCTCCATTCAAGACCAGCCTGGCGGGCCATGCAGGATGCCAGGCTCAGCCAGCCTGGCCTCACTCCCAGCTTGGCCAATGGATGACAGAGGGGCTACCAGGGATGACTGCTGACAGAAAGAGAGGGGGAGACGGGAGCAGAATGAAAAGACAAGAGGAAGCCAGAGAGAGATTTAGAGAGAAGATTAACAGGGAGAAAGATTTAAAGTTCTTAAGAAGAATATTGCTCAAATTAAATTCCCCATCAAAATTGTAGTTTAATCTTAGTTAAAATAAATTACAGAGAGTGTGGTCTGAACTGTGATGTGATCTTTTACCCTAATGTCAGGGTGAAGCCAGCTTTTATTTCATACAGTTCATTATTTCAATAATAAAACGTGTCTGACCAAACATGACGGCATCAGGAGTTTCAGAACAGTGTAAAAATGGAATTTCCCTTCTGGATTAATGAACGATATCTTCTTCTACTATGGAAGTGAATGATGGAGGATGCTACAGTGCTTTGGCTTTAACATGACCACATTAATTGATATTTTGCACGACCCTTGTAACTGCGAGTTGAGGTTTCTACTCTAGGTTTCACCAAAGTTAAAACAATCTGTTGTAAGTTATTGTATGGATCATTTTCTCATTTACTAATTCTATTAGCTTTTGGTAAGATGTTCATTTGAAAAATTTTTACAATTAGTGAATTTGGTTTTCGTTAACGTCTGAACCCTGCTGTTGACCTAAGCCAAAATGCCCGTCTCTGCCTCCGGCGTTTTTTTTGTGAATTGCTGCTTGACTTACACGAAGGTACTTCTGGATAGAGGTGGGGGAAAAAAATCGATTTATTTAAAAATCGAGATGCTTATCTTCTGAGATTTTAAATAGATTCACAACTTCCAAAAATCTTCTTTTTTCTTTTGGCTTATCAGTTACTCCCTGCTAAGTGAAAGCTAGCTCTGTAACTCAGTAAAATGCCAAATGGAGCAGCAAGAAATTCAGCCAGTCTCACAGATGACTGGAGTAGATCCTGAAGTATGGACTAATTCAAAAATAGACTTTGAATCATGAATCCAGAATCGTTTTGAATCGAAAATAGATTCTGAATCGGATCGTGACTTCAAGAATCGAAATTGAATCGAATCAGGAGACACCCAAAGATTCCCAGCCCTACTTCTGGAGTTCTATAGCGTGAAGACAGCAGGTGATATCATGATATCATATCAAGTTTTTCTAAGTCATCATGGCCTCTATGTAATTTGAATCTATTGCAAAAAGATTTTTTTTTATGACAATACGGTTTAAGTGACCAAGTTAACTGGCAAATTTAGCCAGTAGATTTATGGATTTGGTTATCATGCTTACAACAGACGGAAAGTGTCCTAACGAATGCTGCTTTGATGAGTTTTTTAATTATAATGTTATGTCAAAATTACCAATCACATACCAATTTAACTGCGACTATTACAGATGCATTCAACTGAGCGTCACAAGTTAACATGGTCACGCTTTACAACGTAACACCAGTTAACGGTACTGTCAACTTCAGTCAATTATTCATGGAATTAACTAGCTGTTATCGAAGTTTACGTCTCTGCTAATGGATTAATGGTGAACAAAGTTACATTTTTTATAAACTGTGCCAACCTCTACTGTAAATGTTGCTGTAAAATTTACAAGTACTTTTAAAGGATTTTAAATTGTCGATACAGCAATTCTGTTGACAAGTCTTGAGTGCAGGACATGAGGCAGTTATGTTATTTAAGTTTTTGTGGACCATGCGTCAGGCATTTTCTTTTTTTAAACAATATGTAGTTGATGTCAGTAATTTTTTCCTGTGTTGTGTTACAGTCTGACGTAGTCACATAATGTTTGCGCCCTGAGCGGTTCCTGTTGCTGGACAAATATCCTCCCCCATTCACTATTCCATAATTCAAATGCAGCCATATGTGCACCGCCATTGTTAAGAGATATGAATTATTTGGCCAGTTGTGTTAGAGGGCATGCAGTAGAAAAGGGCACTAATGTGTTGTGACACCACAAAAGCAATGCGTCAGAAGCTACCATGCTGACGATGACAGCTTTGGACCCTGTGGCACAGGGAGGCAATCATGCCATCGCCTTCAACTTCAACCTCTAGCCTGACTAGCCATTGAGATCAGTGTTACAACAAGCAGGCTGAGTTAACTCAAGCCAAGAATATAGATGCCAAAATAGAGAAAATGGGTTTTAGATTTTTGTGCGCAAGAAAGTTCAGGAGTATTTGTGTTTAAAGAAGGAAATGCATCGACTGGATTACAAGAGGGGTTCCATGTTTGTTTTTCTGTTTTTGTTGCTCCAAATGGTCAGCATCTGCCAGTCTGGGAAAGCAAGAAAAGTTGTTGGAGACTTCTGACCATATTTTCAGAGAGTGGTTCATCCAAGAGTTAGAAAGACAAACAGTGTTAGTGATTAATGAGAGGCGGGAAGGGGCACTGCGACAGAGACAGAGTCCAAGTTAATTATCGTGCCATAAGTGCTGCTTTCAACTTTACACACACGTCTAAAAATTCTGCATGTGCGCCTGCACTGTTGCTCTGTTTGTGGGTGTGGGGGTACATAGGCTGTGTCAAGTCACTCTCCTGGCAATGGGTAGCACCAGCCCTGGGCCTTGAAAATACACTGTAAAAAGTGCAATCTGGGGTCATACATACAAAATAATGTGACATTTTGATATTTTTCTCTGTTAAGTTCCAATATCTTTCAGAAAACGTACCTCATGAATGAAACTTACTAAATAAATAAAAAAGTTGAATCCAACATAGAAGATATCCTGTACAATGATTTGATATTGAAAGATTTTTCAGCCTAAATTAAGACACTGCAAATGACTCAAACTCCAAAGATGGATATTTGTGTGCCCTAGTAGAAGATTTATGTATAACTGTGGAGTATAAGTGGGAGGTGTGTGAAAGGATAAAGCCGTGGTTTTGGAACAACTGTTCCATGAGGAGGTGTGGACACGGCTTACAGCCTCCCAGTAGAGCCAAGCTGGGAATCCATCCAGCTCCTCCTTAGCAACGGAAACTGGACTTTAGACAAGGTTGGAACTTAAGAGGGGATAACATGACATTTTGAATGTTCGCCTACCTGTGCAGCACATGGTCATCAAAAGGCTGCCAAACTGTTTTTTAGATATTTTAATATGTAGCAGTGCACTTGACTTTAAGATGGTATTCTACCCCCCGCATGGAAAATCCACCTGATCTGATGGGAGTTAACATTCATTTTGTAGTGAACCAGTCACTGATAACTTGTCATATTTAGACTGAATGATATCATAATAAACCTGTTGGGTTTTTCATGACATTTACAGAGGGGACCACATAACATTTGTACATACCATAATTCAAATATGCCTTATTCATTTTTTGGATACAAGTCTTTAATACATTTAGGTCGCTTCCACGTATATGAAGTCTGGTGGACTCGGTGTGATTCAGGGGTGAAGTTGTAACAGTGTTGCATTTTTCATTTGGTTCGGTTTGTTTTCAAACTACAAAACCGTTCAAATGGTGTGTACCGCAGCCACCCGCCACTAGTTGGGGCTGTAGCTCAGGTCAGTCGCTACTGCTGTCCCACAGTTAACTGTGTTTTAGTTCCCTTCCCTTGTTTGGTCCTTATTGCGTTCTCACCTATGGGGAACCAAACTCGGGTGCACTTGGAAGCGAACCGAGACCGAGATTTAGAAGCCGACAGGAGTTTGGTTCTTTGGTCCGCACCAGAGTTCGTTTGAGCATTCACACCAAACCAAAAGAATTATCAGAAAAAGCGCACCAGAGTTTGTTTCAAATGTACCAAACGGCTTAGGTGTGAATGCACCCTTAAATGTAAAATGTTTTAAAGATTCTGTAGGGAGATTTTAGCTGAACTTGTGCGCACACTATTAGATTTTTTTTTTACTTTGGGGATTCCAGAGGCTCCATAGACTTTAAAAAACACATCAGGCACCGAAAAAACATAAAACAAATGACAAAACCTGTTCTCAGGCTAAAACATTACTTAGAGTTAAAAGCCAAATGAAAGTGACATTTGTCTCTGAGAAATAGCTAGAGAACTTATCTGATATCCAGGCAGTGAGGTTCATGAAGAAGGGGCATAAAAACAGAAGGCACGCTCATCTGAACGTCAAACAAGTAAGAGTGAAAAGTGAAGCTGTAGTAGAACTTATTGATGAATTAATCCATTTATTTGCAGTGATTCCTTCTTTCTCTATGCTGAACTTCTATTTAAAGCTTATTCAATACAACTTTTTGTATTCTGCTTGAAGGTTTGATTTCATCTTTGCGGCTCCTGACCACAGACGTTTGTACAGACAAAACCATGAAACTACTATTACTTGCTTAGTCTTAACATATTAGTTACTAACATGGGAAAGCAATATCATTACATTAAAGGCATTCTAACAATGAAGCTCATTAAGAATTTGTACATCCATTTTAAACAAAATGCATGGCATCCAACATTTAACATTTTGACCACCGAGTGAAACCTGCAGGCGTCCCTTCTTCTGCCCGCTCCTCTCCTCCGTCTCTTATCATCACATCTTCAAACGTCGTCTGCTGTCCTGTTGTCTCTTCTTATCCCCTCCACGTTACTGGGTCTACAATTCCTCTCAATCATCTCCTTCTCCTCTCCTAATATCCTTTCTGTTTCTCTTTTCTGCTCCTTGTTTTTTTTAACCTCCTCTGGAATTGTATCTCTATTGTTTCTTTGGTGTTCTGGCCCTCTCTCGACTCATCTCTAAATTACAGGACATGAATTTGCAATCAATGAATACACTCATCTGAAATATCTGTGCATGGTGTTTTTTACATCATGTTTAAACGCTTGAATACTTCGCCCATGATCTCGGTGTTCGAGTAGGAAATAACAAAAAGCTTTGATATGGATTATTTCACGTGGTATCATTCACCATGAGAGCTTTGATACCTTCACTCAGATTGGACCTTTAAGGAAGCTCTTTTACAGTATGCGTGCGTGTGTGCGTGCATTCATACATATCTTTTTTTAATTCCCCCCTCTTTCATTGAAGATAAATGTCTTGATTTGGTGTGTGTGTGTGCGTTGTAGATGTCCTCAGTTCTCAGCAGGGAATCGTTCCATTAAAGTTGGCGAGAGGTTTTTCATGGGGCTCTTGTTCACCCTGTGCTCGTTTGCCTCTTGATCTCACCGTGCGACGAACACTTGGGCCACATTAAACGAGCGGCCCGGGTCCCCGCTGCCTACGGAGCATACGGAGACGATGAGGTGAAAAGAAAAAATGAATACACTGACTCCCCAGGCTGCCACATACATCAGACTTCAGAGGGGAAAAAAAAACTTTTTAACTGTGTGGTGTCAAATTAGAGCAATGATAAAAGGAAAATGTGGAGTTTTGGGTAAAGAGTGTACAGTATATAATTGTATGAATGCTGTGTGTACACGGTTGATATGGAAAATGTTTATATGAACGGAAAACTACCACCATTTTGGGGAAACTTCCCATGAAATAAATCAACGTCCACTAATTACTCATTCAAAATATTATCAAATTATTTTAATACATATTTTTCTGTGTTACTGGTGACTTTGTGTTTCTCAGCCTGTTTCCATCAAGGTATAAAGCTGCCTTTAAACCATAGACTGTAAATATTAATGGATGAAGCCTGAGTGATGTCAGCCATCTGTTACAGCAGGGGGAACCGGAGGCTCATCGGCAGCAGCCGCCATGCTGGAAATCCTGTCTCAGCCTAACTTTCAGTCAACGTAACGACAGACTGAGAGCTGGAGCTGAGGCGGGTTTTAAGCCTCTTGAGAAACTGTTACATCGCGCCCACCTGTTAATCAGGTCAGCTAGTAGCCTAACTTTGGATAACACGTATCGTTCATAAAATCAAAACGGAGCAGTCTTTACAAAAGTCAGCCCCCATAGAGTGAGTGCCCATGATGACAATAACTAATCAGACCTATAGTTTGTACCAGGCTGTAAACATGTTAATTTCTGCTGTAAAAACGGCTGTGGTTTATGTGTGATTTCCGGGCTTCCTGGAGCCAGGCCCAAGCGGACACGCAACGAACTGCAGGATATTGCTCTTCCACATTGGCTTCATTATTCAAGACCGAAGGTTGCTGCTTGTTTTAAAGATCCCATATTATGCCCTTTTTGGGGTTCATATATCTAATTTATGTGCGTACTAAAGTACGTTCACAATTGCTAATGTTCGAAAAAAGTGTCTGTTTTCATGTACTGATGATCGATGCAGCCTCTCATCTGCCTGTGTTTGCAACGCTCTAAATCCCCCCCGAGCAGGGTCCCCACGTGTGCCAAGTCTGACCTGATTGGTTTGCCGATCTGCTCTGTTTTAATTGGTCAGTCGTTCGGACAATTCTCGGAAATGTTACGCCCCTTTTACCATATTTGGAATTCAGCTAATGCGCAGCATGAGCTTGTGCTTGCTACAACGAGCCAATGGGCTTGGATCAGTGACATCATCGCAGTGTGATATCACACTGCACTTTTCAACGAGGGGGGCTAGAACCGAGCGTTACATGCAGCTACTGCTACTGCTAACAGGAGGAGGTAGGAGAAGCCGCGTTTCCGCGGACTTTGAATTTTTGCACATAGATGTGCCTAAACATGCACAAGACACCTGTAAACCAAACTAAAGAGCATATAAGACCAGAAAAAGCATAATATGGGACCTTTAAAGCACTGATATGCAGGAATTTAGTTTAGTGCCCACCGAAGGTCTCTGAGTGTACCTGCACTGTTGTAAGACACACAGTGCTGTCACGCCCCCCCCTTAAGACAACAGGCATTTGGTGACAAACAGGGTGGCGAACATGGCAAAGACTTTGTGATCAGCTTAACAGCCATGTCGACTGACGAGTAGGGCTGCTCGATTATGGCCAAAATAATAATCCCGGTTATTCTGATTCATATTGAGGTCACGATTATGAACTACTACTACTACTAGCTTCAGCTCGTCTTTTGATAGGCTAAATGGCTACAGTGCAGAGGGTAATTTATTATGCTAGTTGAGGTACATTTGTCAGGTTCCAAACTTATGAAGCCAACTTAAAGATCGACAAGAAAAGAGATTTTTTATATGTATGCAAACCAGAGACGTGGATTTTTTTGTCTATGAAGGTAAATGAATGCATTCAGACCGTTCACCTTTTTACTTGAAAGAGTGCTGAGAAGTCTTGTGCAAAGTTTTCATGAAAAAAAACTTGCTTTCCCACTCACAGTGGAAATAGTTTGTTTCCTGCTTTTTGTTTGCATTGTCGCCTTTATTTTCCATCATAAATCTTGCTCAATAGGCTAGCTAATAGTACAGCCTTACTGACCCATCGAAGGAGGTTGCTTCTCCATTGCTGTGATTGGTTAGATTCATACAACAAACTTGTCAGGAGCATCACCTTTTGTATTGACAGCAGATTGGCCCTTTCCTATGAGTTTGTATTGGAGGTGGTGGGCGTCTTTTGTATTGAAATGGAAAATAACTGAATTTTTGAACACAGTGTGAACTTCTCGGTGAGCCACTGAAAACCTGACCGCAAGCTATACGTGTAGCCCAACAGCGGTGTGTTGGACGCACCTGCTGTAAACGAAGCTTTTACTGTAATGAAGTCGAGGAACAAAGCGGATTTAAACAAACTACTTCCAAGGATCTTAGAGAAGACTAAACTTGCCGTAATTAAAAATCCCATATACTAATTTTCACCTTTCGTGTTGTAAGTTTGAGAAACCTATAGAGAAGCTTTGCATGATTTGCGGCTCAAAAAACTCATTTGTTTATCTTATACAGGTGTCAGTAAAATAAAAGAAGGAATTTCAGCCTCGGCTTCTTTCTCTTTAAGGCCCCCCTCCCCACATGCCCACTTTCTTCTGATTGGCCAGCTCTCTGGAAGAGTTCCAGGTACAGAACGCTGCAGTGTTGGGAGAATGGCATATGTAAACGACTTCATTGTCCTACGCTTGAAGCCATCTCGTTAAATTCTTGGTTTCATATCGGGGAACTATCACTTGATTTGCAGAACAAGCTGTTTAGCACACTCTGCATAACAGTACTGGATTGAGAGCAGATTTGTTTGCATGTTTTTTTACCAAGTTTTCCTTCAATCAGTAATTCACTAATAGCCCAGTTAATACTGTAATATCAATATCACTATTTAAGCTGAACTGACTCACCTCTGTGTATGACTCAGTGTCTTGTAAGCCCAATTACTATCAGATTACGTGTCGTTTTGTCTGCTGCCAGTTTGCTTTCCTCTCTTTATCCTGACAGGTCCCTTCTCTTCACACAGGGCAGGATCATGTTGTTGCCCTGCTGTGTGATGAGCTGCTCAGGGATCACTGTCTCTGCTTGGGGCCGTGTTTGAGCCTCAGTGGAGGTGGAGGTGGAGGCGGTCAGTTACCAACTTGATGCCACAAGCACCTTGTACATGTTTGACACAAATCACTTTCATGCATTTGCAGGTGAAGTGACAGTCATGTCTTTGAGGTGATGTCAGCTCACCTGTGCTGGAATTGGTTGTGACATGCTGAGCCTGTGCGTGTGAATATTTTACAAACTTAAATACTCTTCTTCTTACCTTGATTCATACTGAACCCCATGCTTGTCATTGAGTGTGCTCTTGGTTGGAATTGGATATCTTTATGAGCACATATGGTGTTATATACAGTCAGTGTGTTTATGTGCTCACTCCAGTCTTGTGTGTGTTGTAGGTGTGTTGACACTGCTCCCTGTCAGAGGCGATTTGAGGCCAGTTCAGTCACTGTCAGGGCCGAGGCCAACCGGGTTGTGGGGCGTCTGTGTTTATCAGCTCTGTTAGATCCTGTCATCCACCAGGCTCCGAGCAGAGCACAAGGGACCGATCATCATCTCCTCCAGCAGGTAAAGAACATTGAAGTGACAGGAAAGGACCTCCAACCACTCACACATACACATGCGCGCACACACACACACACACACACACACACACACACACACACACACACACACACACACACACACACACACACACACACACACACACACGCACACTTGGACAAAAAACAACATCCTAACTGTTGGCCATTCTCAGTGGCAGACTGAACCTTAAGGTAAAGGTGTGTGTATAGATGTTGTTTGGGGATAACTAGAATCACAAGGTCTTATTGAGGGAATTGCTAATTGTCCAACTTCTTCTATAAAATAGGCTTACTTTATGTTGGTAATGCTGTTGTAAGGGATTCAAGTTATTTACAATGGCAACAGAACTTAACTAAAACCTTTACTCAGCCAACACAAGTTGGGGTACTTAGTCTCCTGGCTGTGTGGGTTTCACATTTGGGCATCTGCTTACACTGGACTTTTAAGTAGGTTGCTGTTGGGGTCCACATGGGTGTAAGCATAACAAAAAATGGCCCCACAACTAGACAACAAAGATGGGTACCTGTTGAGCTCAAAGGGGGTTACAGTGTACACTTATGTGGAGACTAAATTTGCTGATCTATGTGGGGCCTTCATGGCTACTGAAGACCAAATTGGCTTGGCTTGGGTTCCTGGTTGCTGCTGGACTGGCTCGTGGAGCAGTTATTTTTTATTTTTTTGTAAGGCCACTGTTGTCTGTGCCCTCTTGTCCTCTGTCGGCAAATACAGTTTTTTAAACATTTAATTGAATTGAATAGTTACTAAATGGAAAGTGAAACTCCAAGTGTTGTCAAGGAAATAAGAACAACACTGAAGCAGTTTGAAAAGAAACCCCTACAAATTCAGGATAAAATCTGGAGTTATGATTGAAATCTTAACTTTCAAATGGGAGCCCTACTGTGAATGTAATGTCTGTACTTTTAAATATTGGAAGATTCAGATCTGTTCTGAGTTCAGTTCAATTTAATCCTTCAGACCTCAGACTATATTAATATGGACAGTATCTCTCAGTCTCCTTTGGTTGTGAAGAGTGAAGCCAAAATACCCCGTGACGAGCGCTGAATATTGCGCTGGTTTCTTAATTTAGAGCCAAGACATGGGCAGGGGGGAGCTGGTGGAACAATGCATTTGATGCCATGCTCTCTAGAACAGTAGTTCTCAACTGGTCCAGCCTAAGGACCCACCACCAACTCCTTCATGAAAACCGTGACCCAAATTTTCCAATATTTTTTCAACCAATTGGATTTATTGAATGAGCAATAGTGCAGTTTGGACCTCAGATGGTACAAGTCATGTGACGGCACAAAGAGAAGGAACAAAACCAACATGTGTTAAGAGCGCTTGACACTTACAGTCTACGTTTGAAGAAGACACTTACATTTAAAGTTCAATGACTATTGCTTGTTTAATTTATCTTGTCCTGTCCCCTGCTGCGTTTGTTCGACAGAGCTTTTGATCATGACATTAAATCTGCTTGTTTTTGCTTCAAATAACTAATTAAAACAAAACTATTTAAAAAAAATAATACTTGGACATCATTCAGCGTGATAATAACTGACTATCACGACAAACTACAGGGTTTTTAAAAAAAAAGACGTGCATTTTAACTTTATGGTTTGACCCATGTCCCATCTTATACAATGGAGGAGGTGGGGTTTACGACCTTTACTGGTGCCAGTCAGTAGGAGGAGCTCCAAATATTTTGGCTTCACTCAGACACAGCAGTTGCTCCGTCCATCTAAATATACAGTTTGCTAAAATTTGACTTCACCTTATATTTAAATATTTGTATGCAGGTAAAAACATGTGACTGGATGTCTCTGTCAGTAATTTACTTCTGTAAGCTTTCCTGATTCTTAGCTCAAGTTTTATAAACTGAACCCCTTTCTGTACAGCAAAAAAGTAAACTATTAGAAAGTTTACGTCTAAATTTACCCAGGATTTTATGTTGATTGACGGTTAAGGTTTCTACACCTCCTGGTGGTATCACTGATTTGATAAGTGGAGTTCTGTGCAGCCTCTTCAAGGCTGACCTGGTAGAAAATGACTCAGTAATGTACACCATGTGTATGACTACATCATTAAAATCCAAGGACCAGATTGCAACTACAAGTGTTTCAGATACCTTCTGGGATATCAGAATGCTTTTGCCTCTGTGTCAAGTTGTCGCCAAGAACCATTCCTTTCCTATATTTTCCTCCTGTCATTGTTGAAGTCTTTGTTTCTTTGTTTAACACATCTTGAAATGCTGATGAGTTGAAGTTTTGTTGGTACAATGTTGGCACTATGCATTGATTTTCATATCAGATTGACCTCCAACATCTTATATGTCAGCTCAAAAGTGTCAGCCTTTAAAAATAATATTTGGCCAAACCCTGGGAGAATGATTCAGAAACAGTAGATCTTCTTAAACACTTGCACATTTATTCTGTGATGTAATTCACAGGTTCTGCCCATTTACGTGTTGCAGGAACGAGGGATTTAAGCCATTCCACCACTGAGTGTTTTCTGTTTAAATCAAACATCTGTTCAATGTTTTCTCTTGGTGAGTTCACCCATCGGACAAAATTACCTCGGGAAAAAATGTAGTTTTTCCTCGAAAATTGGCCTTTAAATCACGGCTTCAAAGAATCCCTTTTAAAACTTGTTGACAGTAATTTTATGTAATGTTGACGATAATAAGATGGAGACAAAAGGAAAGAGAGAATGAGGTAGAGATATAGTAGGGGATTTATGAATGTAGAGGGATGGGGATGCTGTGGAGCGGAGGTCAGGATAATGACTGTGGACAGGTCCAGAGGAGTAGACCGCCGAGCCCTGAGTCCCACCACTAATAGGATTAAGAAGGATGAGATTTCCCCTGGAGGACTGGACACACTCACACCAGAGAGAGATGGAAGGAGCGACATCTCTGCCTCGCCCGGCAATACACCCGCAGGACTGGGTTTAAGTGTGTTTGAGTGTGTGTGTCGTACTTCTGAGAGGAGGGGTGTTTAAAAACCAAAATTTCCTCACAAGGATAGAGAGAGGGGAAAAAATCAAAGTGGGAACATTTGGGTGGCCCTATGAGGATTTGGGGCTTGGGTTTATGCTAAATATTGCATAGGCTGTACCGACTTTAAATGGAACTGGATTTAGTAATTTAGCATTTCACAGAGGTATCGATCTTCTTCGTAGGTTTTGATTAAGCTAAATAAGTAGCAGCTTGGCTCGTAACCCCAGAAGCGCCACTGAAGACTATTAAAATGTGTTACATTATTATTCCCAATTGATAACAACCTAACCATTTTGCCCTGCTGGGATGGGCTGGTACTTGTTGGTTGCCAGTTTTGCCTTCAGGGCTTTCTGCCAAGATGCTCTTTGACCCAGGAGTTCAGCTGTCAATGGGCCTCTTTCAACAATATCACCAATACGTTTTCTCTTAAGTTGTTCTTAAGAAGATTTGTAAGACTCTCTGTCAGATTCACCAACATGTTCTTAAATGACTCAATTGTTCGCAGCTGTGTTTTTATCTTCTTGTGTTCGTAGGTTGAAAACGCATGCATGTTGTCCCTAATTAGCATATGTAACCGCCCGCTAATGCCCATAAAAGGGCACGAGTGCAGGGCCCTGCAGACCCGCATACTCAAATGCTGGTAGGAAAAAATAAGTCTGTGAATTTCACAAGACTAAAATTTTACATACATTTTCCTACCCTCTTTTTACTTCCCACTGCTCAAGGAAATGTACTTCTTCCCGTTTTATTAGTCTCTGCGTTCTTTCTCCAGTGATGTTCACACACTTTACGGTTGCTTGCCTCCAACTTATCCAAACTCTGGCTATACGACTACAACACTATCATGCACGCAAGCCTCTCTCTGTTCCTTCCACTTGTTGTTCGACAGAAGGGGGGGGGGGGCCTCTGTGTGATGGCGAGTGATGGTGACACAGAGTGCTGCCTGGGAGCCTCTTCACGGCTCTGTCCGCAACATCAAGAGAGCCTTAGCATCACATAGCCTGCAACACTCTGTCCCTTTCTGACACACACATGCGCACACTTTGAACACACACACATTTCACTAGAACAACACTTTAAAAGTCTTTACTGAGTTTGCTTCTGACTGTTCACCCCGTTCTATACGTGCATAACAGGACAAAAGTACCAAATACTCATGGAGAAAAACAGTGAGACTTTGGAAGTGTCTCTGTTTTAGAAGATGTACTTTTGAAAACTGAAGTATTGCTTTAAAATAAAAACAACCCTTGTGAGCAAATAGTTTAAGTGAACTATCAAGTTTTTAAGCATCTAACTCGAACTATGGCTGTGTCCGAAATCACTCACTTATTCCCTACTCCCTACTCACTATATAGTGAGTTTAATGCAGTGGACTATATAGTGCACTCACTCAGAAAAATGTCAAACATTTCGGACACTACTCGCTCACTTGCTGGCCGCTGACAGTGACGTCATTGCTGTCGCACAACTAAAACGTGCAGCTTAACAACGGCCGAGGATCAATAATAAAGGTAAATAACGGCATGAATTTCAGTGATAACTTCTATTAAACTGAGTGGATTTTCACAAAAACATTTATAAAGAATAAATACATGTGAAATATTGAATTTTACATATAATGAAACATATTTTCGGACCAAAACTCATTTATTTATGTTCACAGACCCTCCTCTCGTGTCTGTCATCATCATCAGGACAAACTATCGTCACTAACGTTAACGATATTTACTCTTTATTTAAACATATCAAAGATTTCAGTAGAAACGCTCCAAATATGAACTTTATTGTGTTTCTGTGTTCTCACTGGTCGCTCCTTTCGTCCGTCTGAGAGCAGCCAAGTGAAACGCCACTCTCCGCTCGTAAAACTGCAATGCATGATGGTATATATTGCTCGGATAGTGACCATCGCTTGTCCACTACTTTTCAAAATGCATTGTGGTATACATTGAGTGGACTATATAGGGCAGGGGTGGCCAACCCGCGGCTCTCGAGCCGCATGCGGCTCTTTGCCCGGTCTCATGCAGCTCTTCAGTTCATATCGAATTTTGTGTGTTCTTTTTTGTGTTTGTGTTTAACATTGCCCGTGCGCGTCAGTAATTCACACATACTCCGTGCGCGCCGCGGTCCGTCAGTGCTCCGCACTAAGCTGTACTTAGCTGCCACTCTAGTCAACACTGCGGTCCGTCTCAGGAGCGTGCCACTGCGCCCTGCTCCATTTCAAATGCGCTGCGAGTCTAGTTTCGACGGAGTACGCTGCAGGCACGCGTAAAGTTGGACAGAATATGACAAGCCGGACAGGAAGTCAGACAAGGAAACGCACAAAACATCCAGTCAATTTCAAAATAAAACACAATATACGGAGTCTCGATGATTTCAACGCATTTTGTCCTGTGGAGTAAATTGTATGTTGTTGTTTTTTGGACTTAATTGAACTGAGAGTTTGTGTGTGTGAGACATTGTGTGCACACAAAATTCATTGTTGACAATGACTGGCCTGTGGTCTTAGTTAATTTTAAGTCCATTTTTGGTCAATATGTTGGTGTTTGACATTTACAGTAAATGTGGCTGAGCAGAGGTATGCATCTGTCTGTGTGAGGGTGTGTGTGTGTGTGTGTGTGTGTGTGTGTCTGTCTGTCTGTCTGTCTGTCTGTCTGTCTGTCTGTCTGTCTGTCTGTCTGTCTGTGTGTGTGAGGGTGTGTGTGTCTGTCTGTCTGTCTGTCTGTCTGTCTGTCTGTCTGTCTGTCTGTCTGTGTGTGTGAGGGTGTCTGTCTGTCTGTCTGTCTGTCTGTCTGTCTGTCTGTCTGTCTGTCTGTCTGTGTGTGTGAGGGTGTGTGTGTCTGTCTGTCTGTCTGTCTGTCTGTCTGTCTGTGTGAGGTTTTGTGTGTGTGTGTCTGTCTCTGTGTGTGTGTGAGTGTCAAGGCTATTGTTAATTTTTAGATTTGAAATCTGTGTGTGAGAGAAATAGAGATGAACGTGGAGGAGGACGAGAGTGCAGGAGGGACAGAGAAAGGCAGAGAACAAAAGAGAGGTGAAGGGACGGAGGATGTTCGTGTGTGCCTGTGTGTATGATGTGGCTCTTTGCAGTAACACAGTAGAAAATGTGGCTCTTAGTCTCTGACCGGTTGGCCACCCCTGATATAGGGTATGACCATGCTCACTCAGAATTCAGACAGCACTACAAAATGGCGTGTTCACTATATAGTGCACTGTATAGTGAATAGGGAGTGATTTCGGACACAGCCTATGTCTAAGCATTTTTTTTCAGAGTTAAGAATCATGTTAATTTATCTGTTTAATATGAAAGTTATGACTTGTAGAGAAACAAATCCACATTTTTTTTAAACATTTATTTCATAACAAATAAGGGCCCCTTTTTCCACTGGGGCCCTGGTATAGTCCCCCCCCCCCCCCCCCCCCCCCCCCTCACTACAATGCCAGTGATCAGCAGCCATTCCCAAAAATGTTGGGGGTACGCTGCATGTGTAAACGCAAACAACATATTTTCATCCACACTTTAACCAAAAACCCTAACCCTGTGTGAGAGCATGCAGCAGGAAATATTCAGGAAAGTGGAGGGTATGGTGAGGATGTTTCTATCGCCCGATTGGTGAGTGATCAGTGCGTTTGGTTTGCAAGCAGAAAAGAGTGTAACTTCACTATGTGTCAGTACATCTTTTTCCACTCGTGTTGATACTGTGAATCAGGGGTGGGCCGTCAGTGCCAGCAAGGCCTTGTCTGCTGGCCTAAACACTGTCCGAATCACAAACTTGTATTTTATATATATTTTTGTGTTAATGCTATATGTTTTATCAGAATTGTTCCCATTAGTTTATCTTAGATTCATAGCTACTTCTCCCTCAGTTGTTCTGCTTCCTGACTTTAAATGAAACACCAATATTATGCAGGACAGCTGGATAGACCTCTGTTGTGGAAGCTAAAGCCTTATACTGGATATCATTAATTAAAATTAAAAAATCTGGTCATGTGGCGCTAATGGCTTAGTGGTTAGGTCGTACACCATGCACACACAGGCACTGTTCCTCCAGGCGGCCCAAGTTCAGGTCCAACCTGTGGCTCATTTCCTGCATGACGTTCCTCGCTCTCTCCCCATTTCCTGCTCTATCCATTGTCCTATCATATAGAGGCAAAAGAGCCCCCCAACATTTTTTGTTTCATGTTAGTCAATGTGTTTGTAGCAGAGATCTGCAGAGGTGATCATGTACTGTCAGGAAAAACTAGGTTGTGTGGAGAAACCTGAACAAATACATCTGTTTTGGGGAGAAATGTGTTTGTTTCTCCAGCAATTTAAATGACATATAAATCCCCTTTCTCTCTCAAATATTACCTGTAAAATCATGGCTCACTTCGTTATCACTTCATGCTTATTTTCCTAGTAACCCATTACCCTGGAAGTGTCATCTCTTTCACTAATCATACTTACCGTAAAGTAACAGATCCTAAAACTTAACCTAAATGTGCCCAAACTCTTCATCAAAATGTGGCACAGCAAGATGTACTCATCTTGTTCTTATCCTTGTCTCACCTCTCGGCCCTCACAAGGATAGCAGTCCAAACAGGCACACGCATTTCAACACACACACATTCCCATGGGTGCCCTGTTTGAACACTCCCCCACCCACCCACCCTCCAGCTCAGTACTTAGGGAGCATATGCTGGGTGCTGTGTCTCTCTGTCCTCAGGGGCCCGTGGGACAGAGGCCCCTGCCCGCCTGCCTTGTCTGCCTATTTATGATCAGAGCCAACTGGACAGGGCTGACGGATGGGCCCCCGAAGCTGGGGACAGGCGAGGCAGAGGGGGAGGGAGGGGGAGGGAGGTGGAGGGAGGCGGTAGCACTGAATCCCGGGCAATTAGAGGGAAAAAGTAAGTGTGTTTGGAGAGTGTTCTTGTGTGTCGG
Organism: Tautogolabrus adspersus; assembly: GCA_020745685.1. NCBI lineage: Eukaryota > Metazoa > Chordata > Actinopteri > Labriformes > Labridae > Tautogolabrus > Tautogolabrus adspersus. The sequence goes on along the minus strand of CM036541.1, from coordinate 5,670,383 downwards.
GGGGCAGACATAGTGTGAGTTGGACTTTCCTAATCCATTATCGCCAGGCCTCGCTCCAGGTGGCGTTATGTCGACACGCAGAACGGCGAGTGTGTGGTGATGTGACAGGTTGGGTGTGCACACGACGCGTTTCTGCATGTGTGTGTGTGTGCTGGAGAGTTGTCCGCAGATGCATCTGATGTGCGGTAATTGCTGCCCTTTCAGTTAACTGTTACAGATTGTCTTGAGAGGGGAAACTCAGTTTAGTCAGAACGCAGTTTGTCTCTGCAGCTGCCAAACTTCACTCCTTTCTCTAGGGGAGAATCAGACTCAAGAAGAAAACAGTACTTCAGAGGAAACGAGAAACATTCCTGCTTTGTCTTGTAGTAGCATGCTGTGCTGATTTTATTTTAGACTTGTTTGACTATCTGCAGTAAACTCACTGGCTGTCGTGTTTTAATAATTGACACCTTCGCTCTCTCCTTTATAGGCTGACTGAACTGAATTACACAAATGACTCATTAAGAGCTTTTAATTAAGTTCTGCAAAATGTTCCTCCATCAATACATCGCGACACTTCGTGTTCTTAAACAATGCAAAATGTTTTATCTGCATGATCAATTCTAACGAAAAGTAAGGAAGCTTTGGTGTGGAAAAGAAGAAAGAGTCCGTCAAGAATTGCAAGCAAACTCCTTCACACTGTCTAGATGTACAAATACATTGTCAATTTGCAATACAAATACAAAGGCAACATGCAATACGTTGCCAACATTGGGTAATGTGCTGGAGTTCGCTCGCAATTTTTAATAAAAACAAGAAATGACCCAATATTGGTTCCCTATAGGATCTCTATTTTTGTCATTGTGGTATCAAAACAGATATCGATACGGTTTGATTTGTACTTGTATCATATGGAAGTTAATCATGACTTCTTTAAGTACTTTTAACTTTGTGTTGCACCTTTAATAAAATCATCATCAGTTTACGAAGCCGTGGTCGAGGGTTTATAAACCTTGGGCATGAATTTAAAAACCTGTGGGTATGGATTTACGAATGGCTTTTTGTTATTCTTTCTTACCAGAGCCTTGGCTGGCTCCATATAAATGTGATTTGTTGTGTATTAAGTAGTGTTGTTGTACTGGAAATTGGTCTTGGTCTTGGTCTCGGTCTCGTCTCTGAATGGAAATAATTTTTACTCGGCCTTGTCTTGGTCTCAGACTGGATCAAGTCTAGTCAAGACAACCACTGAAAGGCTATTTTTCCAAGTCATAATTGTGATAAGAAGGTAAATGCCTCTTTCTAAAAGAACAAATAACTTTATTTCATTTATGAGTTGATTTTTATCCCCCGGTTACGATCTAAGTGAGGGACACGCCCCCTGCTCACAAGATGATTGTTTTAACAATTATTCACTGATATTTATGGTCTTGGTCTTGCCCTGCCCTGGTCTTAGTTTTGTCTCGGTCTCGGAGCACTCTGGTCTCGGGTATAGCTTGGTCTCAGTTAGTGTGGTCTTGACTACAACACTAGTATTAAGTATTCAACTATTTTCTCTCTAAACCTTATGAGGCCAACACATTGAGAAGAATGTAAAGAGACAGATGTATTTGTTGTTTCTTTTATCATACAAGACTACTGATGAACATAGAAATGTGATGATGTGTTTCAGCATCATGCGAGTTGAGTTTTGAGTTCTTGTCCTCTTCAATACATTTTGTTTTTTTACACATGGGAACAAGAATCTTCATACCAACGTGGTTTCAAATGATAAGTGTTGATTTTAATCAATAATAATAAAACCCCATTTACATAATGTTGTTATAAAAGTGCCAGTGTTCAAAGTGTGTGTTTATAGTTCTAGCAGTGTAAAGGAAGTGTAGTAATGACATGTTTATGTAATTAGGTCAGTAATTCAAAGGAATAAGCTCGTGTGTTTCCCATAAGTAATAAAGGAGCCCTTTGTGGCCTATATCTGTCACAAGGAGGGCTGCTCCTTCATTAGTTTACACACAGATAGGTATATCTGTTCAGCCACACACACACACACACACACACACACACACACACACACACACACACACACACACACACACACAAGCAGGCACACACACACACACACACCCAAAACGTGTTTTCTCACAAAAACACACACTTGCATCTAGAGACACCTGCAATTATGCAATACATGCATTAAGTGATTACACATTGGGGAGCTTGCCCATAAAAAAAAACTTCATATTAAATGAACATCCTTATTTCTTCATTTGGCAAAAGGTGAAAGCACTGATGCCTCTATGCAATTCAGTGTGCACACAGTACATCTATGCACAAGGATGAAGACAGAGAAAATAACCCACAATCTGGCTGGTGTGTTTCAAATAAACTTGAGATTGTTTGAAGATTGAGTTTATTTAGCAGTATGTTATCCAAAGGAGAGGTCCTTGTGCTGTTCCAAATCAGCAGCTTATTGTCCTTTAGCCATCGGGCTTTTATCTATTTTCCACCCCTGTTTTCTTCTTTGTCTTTTTGTGTTTTTATATTGACTTCTTGATTGAACTTCATCAGTTCTTACTTTAATTTTGTCTTCGTTATTTTTTCTTATATTTTTGAGTTTCTCTTGTTACATTTCCTCACAGGCATCCTACATCTGTAGTTTTTTTTTTCATTTCTATGCAAAATATAAATATATCATATTGCATGTAACAACATGCTTTATAAACAAACTTCTATTCTATTCTATAAGCCATGTTCACCTGACGAGTCCAGATAAACATCTTATTTGAAGTTATTACAAGCAAAACAAAGAAATGTAATGTTCTGAAATAGGACATTTCAATCATTTTCAATTCATGTGTTTATTTATTTTGGAGATTTTAAAATAACAAATACAATCTACAGACATACAAAGCAAACACCAATACTGAGCATACCTTATGTAATGTCTTGATTTTGAACCTGTCCATGTTCATAAAGAGTGTAGGAGTGAAGTAATAAAACACATCTAGTCCTAACCCTTCCTTTTAAGCTTTATCAATCAATGCAAGGCCTAACCTTTCAAAATAAAACCAAAGAATACAGTGAACTAGCTGAGCAAGAAAAGCAACATCAAATCAAATATAAACCACACCTATACATCAGCTGGTTGATGGTGCAGACCTTACGTTTACGCTCATTGTCAAGAAAGTTAACAAATGTGGCAATTAGTCTTATTCATTAACAGCAATTCATGCCTTATTTTTTCCTTTTAAATCTTGAAAAAAGATATTTATCTGGACTGTGAGGTGATCGTGTCTTATATTTATTGTAATTACAGATTTTTGACTAGAAATTAGACAAATGCACTCGGGAAGATTTGAGTTTTTGCAGTGAACACAACTTTCCACACACTTTTTAGGGTGCTTTCTATTCATAAGTTATTATTAATATTCATATTATAGTGGTTGTTGTTGTTTTTACGAGAGGTAGTGGTATTAGTTGAATTGTAAAGGCACAAACACAAGTCATTTGAATAACAGTAATCATATAGCATCACATGCTTATTATTGCCAACTTAGACCTTGCACACACACATGACAACACACAGAAAATGCTTCCACACACTTACTGTTCTTCTGCCAGACTCACACGTCCACAACTTGCTCACACTTTCGCCCTCCATCGGCGATCCACAAAACACACACACACACGCGCATGCTCTGAAACCAGCACAGCTCCCTCCACTTCTGGGCCTTCAGAAGGTATTTTCTCTCCCTCTCTCTGCCTCATCAGGCCCTGTAGCAGAGGGCAGGCAGTAGCTAATAATAGGTATTGACTGGTTCAACGTGGGATGAGCAAGGTTCAAGCATTGGATCTCCAAATGCGCCCGGGGGTCACTCGCACAGCGAACACGTCTCCCCGGACCCGGCTGAAAGAGAAGGCATTTTAAACTTTCATGACTTCTCTGAAATCGCGGCTGTTTCGCCTTTCAGGCCTTAACTCTTTGTACTCAAAGCGCTCGGCCCGATCAATATCCGAGAAGGAGAGAGAGGAGAGGAGAGAGAGAGGGAGAGAGGAGGGGATGAAATCCAGACGTCTTTATTTCAGTGGCTAAAACTGGTGCGCGCAACACTCACAGCCCTGGGTTTGTTCGGTCACTGCTGCTGTGAACTCTATGTACACACTTGCTGTATTGTACCAACGTGCTCACAACTCTGCTGATGTAGGCTGAGAAGCACATGAAGTGAAATGCAAGCAGAGGATATATTTAACACTTTACACACAGTTATCATCCCCCTTCTTTAAAGCCAGACCTTCACTGAGCCAAACCAATGTCAGGAAAAAGGTTTCATTGCATTGTTATCGTTCTGTTAGAAAATGTAGATTAAAGCATTATTCGGGCAGAAGAAAAAAAGTGTACTCCCTTTTTCAGATAAGGTTGAATTCCTTAGAAATAAAACATCGAGTACAAAGGGGAATTTCTCAAAGAGCGCTTTTAAATTGTGTACAGGTTAATACTTGAGTAAATGTACTAACAGTGGCTCAGGGGTAAAGTGGATCATCTTCTGATAAGAGGAGAGGCAGCATGCAGCTCATATACTGAACATGTCTGAGTGCTCTTTTGGAAGAGAGAGTAAATCCCAAAGTTCTTCTGAAAGGTCCCATATGAGTGAGTGAGTTTAGATTCTGATGAGCAGGTTAGCACTTTCACTGTCAGGGGTGTGTTCAGAGGGGTCGCCAGCGGTGGCATGGGCCGTCCCAAGTTCCTCCCCAAATCCCTAAATTATGCTTGGCATTGTCAGAGGCAGGACTTTTTTGCAGAAGGCTGCTGGTATTTTTCTATACTATACTATTCATATTCTATTTGTTAGTACTTTAAATTGGAAATAAATACTTGACACATCTCTTATGTAAGATAGGTGGGTAGAAAAGTAATGAACACTGTGCATGCGTGTGCATGTGAGATGAACAAACTGGCTCAGAAAAAGACATAACAAAGCAGTTTAATCGCATGCGGATCGCTATGGTCGCGTGCATACGGTCTGTGTACTTGCACCAATCGCAGTGAATGATCTTCACCACCCCTTCCCACTCGCTCGAGGTGAAATCTCCCAGTTATATCCTTATCACAAATTAGCTCACAGGGTTTCTGCAGAAAAATACTAGGGGGCTGGCAGGAGACACTCAAGTCCAAGTGTTCACGCTGAAAACTTCAGGAGTTTGTGAGAGTGTGAAATAACCTTATGTGTGTGAAAGGGTGGATGTGACATGTGGTGTAAGGCTCTTTGAGTGGTCTGAGGAGCGTGAAGGGGCTGTAGATGTGCAGACCAATTACCATTAACACTGAACATATCTACATTTAAATGGTATGTAAAAGTGTCAGGGACAACATAACACACTGTAAAAAAACACAAACATCTATTAATACATACACTGTATGCATAAAGTGCATACAGTGTAATTTAGCGCTGAAAGCACACACCTACTGAGTGAGAAGACACAATAGACGCATTGTGTGCAGAGATGGTGTACAAAATGTTAAAAGGACACACTGCTGTCAGATTTATCCAAATGCAGCAGGCAGACAAACAGCAGAAACAGAGTGTGAACAAACCAGCAGAGCCCTTGTGATTGGCCTCGGGCTGTAATGGACATGAACAACCTCTGTGTTAACAGCAGAGAGGCCTGTTTGGATTTCTGACACATTCAGTACAGAAAAGGCCTTTTCTATTTTAGAATGGTTTCTAGTGCGCTGACTCACTGGAACAGTTTCTTTAGCCTTAAAAAAAAAAGTAAAACTGCAGGAATTTAAGACGAAATACACACGATGCATGGAGCTGTGTGGGAGAGGGATGTGTGTGTGCTTGAGTGTGATGCCTTCAGGTACAGAGAGGTTTCACCACAATGTGACTCCAGCTGCTACTGAGAGGGAAGTTAATACCCAGGGCAGGGGGGACACAGGGGAGTGTGTGTGCGTGTGTGTGTGTGTATGAAGGGCACTACAGCTGCGGCCCTGCAGATCCACAGAGAGGAGGTGAATGACACTCGCTCAGAGAGACAGAGACGGACAAAGAGCAAAAGCCAACAACAGTACTCTAAAATCCTATATGACACATCTCTTAAAAAGTTTTGGATTCAATCCTTTGTGTAACATTGATACTTGTTTTCTCAAATAAAAACCCTTTCTCTCTCTCTCTCTCTCTCTCTCTCTCTCTCTCTCTCTCTCTCTCTCTCTCTCTCTCGTCTCTTTCTCTTTTAATCAGAAAATGATCATTTTGATAATAATCTTAAGTTACCAAATTACTAATAAGAGGAAAACTGTTCCCACTATGCCTCCTTTGATTTCTCTTGCTCTCTAAGAACTTAATGATAAGTTCATCAGCCCCTACATTTGTGTTGCTGCTTGTTATTTCATTTCTAAGACTATTTTCAAATGCTTCATATCCCTATAAGTTGTACCATCTATAAGTCATGAGAAAATAAATCTGCTCTGTTTTTCTGAATTGACAAGTTAATCATCTCAGAATTACTCAGTTATGTCTTTATGAAAAAATAAGTTTTTATGAATGAATGAAATACCTATTCCTCAATATCCCGACAGACTCTCTAAATTAGACCCCTTAAAGTAGCAAACATTTCCAGACTGTTTAGTTTAAACCAGTTTTATTTTGGTTTGGGGTTGACACCTCGGGAGATGGATGGTGTATTTAGATGTATGTTGATGATTTCCTACATTTTCTGTTAAAGTGATTAGATTGGATAGAAACACATTTGATAAGCCTACCTGGCAGTTTCCACAGGATCCATGTGCACCACGTTCCATCCACAGCGCGCACTCTAGAGATGACCGCTTCCTCTCTTTAGTCAATGCTTGTGGCTGTTTTCAAAACCCCCTACTACATACTACTATCTAACGCACTATGCAGTACATAGCTAGTGCTGTTATACTAGTATGTAGTATGACTGCCAGTCCGTGGTTATTTAGCAGTATGCCAGGCCTGGCTAAACTGGATTCTGGTCTTGGAATGAGAAAGTAAACAACGCCCATGCAGCTGATGGTGCACTACAATGTAGCATCCACTAACAGTCAGAAAAAAGCTGACAAGCTTTGTGTGGTGTAGTCGGATTGTGATTATTTCCTCTGATAGATAGCCGTTGTTGTCCGTCATTTCCATCTGTAATCTGGCGCTTTGCATTACGCAATGGAGACTGGTCCATGAATACTGTCGATTTTCCTTAATCGGTAAACATCCTGGTATTTTTGCATACTGCGGATCTCGCATTTGCATACACATTGAAATAATGCCAAATAAGTACCTGAACTGAACAGCCTGAGTTTTGACTACACGTGCCGCTGCCCATCTACTGCGCGTTTTCTAGCAGCGCCACTCCTCTCTGCTCCGCTCCAAACATTGAGAGAAGTTGAAGCACCCATGGACATGAGTCAAATCTTTCAAATTGGCAGTTAGACTGGAAATGCTGGGAGAAGTTTGCTCTGAAAGAAGAGCCAAAGTTCAGCTCAGAGTGTGAAAAGAACGATGTAGAAACATGAAGTGAAACAATGACAACCGTCCATTTCTGGGCCGAGAAATGATAAGTATCCTAGTTTTCTTAACTTGATGTTTGGCTCTGTTTTACAGTTCAGTACCACATGCTTCTTTTTTATTTGTCAGTTACAGACTTTTGTAGAATAAACACAACATGAGAAGACGTGACAACGATAAAGTAAGACCTAGAAAAAGGAATCAGGTGTGAAAACATTGTTCTCGTGTTTCCAGCTGGGTGGGCTGGCCAGCCTTTGAACAACGTGGTGTCATGTGTTGTGCGACGGTGGCAGTTGCCTTTTCCATGTGTTTGGCATTCGTCTGCCAGGGCACCGCTGTAAATTAGAGCCTGCTTGTCTTGGATTGTGTCCATCCAGATACACCACTGCTCCCCGCTGCCAGCTCAACCACAGACCGTACAACATTTGTCAAAAGTTAGTCAGAGAGGAGAAAAAATGCCCAGACAGTGAAAGTACTCTGCATCTTAAAAAAAGTAAAAGTAAGAAAATCAAGTGAATTGCTGAGCTTTTTTTAATATGTTAGCTTCTGTCTCATCTCTGTCTCAGAGTCGAGTTTGAGTGTGTGGGTCAAGGAGGACGAAAACTAAAGAAAGAAAACGGTGTCGAGTGTTTTTAAAAAAGAGAAAAATGCATTCAGGGAATCTTTCTCTTACAGATCTGGCTACAGCTACAGAGAAGGACCTGTGCTCCAATGTCTGAGTGTTTCCTACAACATTTATAACTACTTTGGAAATAAAAATAAAGTCACTTTTCATGAAAAGTGATAGGAGAAAAAATAAGACCTTCGAAATGTAAGCTAATTACACCTCATTGCAGTGTACAGGTGTCTGAAGATGAATACTTAACATAAAATCGGGTGTATACGACGCACTTTTGAAAAGTAGTTTTTCATCTTAAAAGTTGGCTGTGTTTTATATACCGGTGCGACCTATATACCAGTATAAAATGCTGACAAACACGTCGTAACTACAGAAAGTGCAGCCACCACCATCACACATTACACGCGACCTGAAATGTTTGAAAGCTCACCTCCATTCATTGTTGCTTGCAAGCTGTGAGGATATATATCCCTCATTAGCTCCAAATCATGCATTTAAAGAAAATGGTGGGATATTGTCCGTAAATAAACTTTGTGGAGTGCTGGACTGATTGAAAGGCTCCTTAATTGAAGTCAACGAGTGACTAGTGAAGGACTTTCAACGTGGGCTGAGATCTACCGTACTGTAGCTAGTAGGAGTGCAAACTCCACAAAGCTAAAACAGATGGTATTAAAAAAAGCTCCTGAGCTGCAAGGAGATGACACTTTGTAGACTTTGCTGAGCGCATTGGAAATCATCATGCAGGAAGACAGTTTAAACCCCCTGTGCTCCCTGAGAGACCCCCAAAAACAGACTGCGTTTATATTCTCGCGTAACAGATTTTACGCTAGAGTGTATGTTTATTTGTTTTCATTAGGGTTCCCCACAATATCAATACACAATGCCATATTTTTCAAAGGTTTATTCTTATTACCCCATTAACATTTTATCTTCTTTTTCACCTCATGTTTTTATTTCTTACCACACTGCATTTATCTGCTCATCTTTCTTCTCTTCACCCCCCCCCCCACCACCCACCCACACACACACACACACACACACACACACACACACACACACACACACACACACACACACACACACACACACACACACACACACACACACACCTGAACTGTTACCCTCCTCAATTAGCACTTTGTTAAGCTCACCTAAAAACAACTAACTTTGTGTGAGTACAGAATAGATTGTACTAGATTATTATTATTGGAGGTTTTGTGTTCCTGTTGTGTTTTTACTGGGGGCGGCTGTTGCTCAGTTGGTAGAGTTGGACATCTCTCAACAGGAAGGGTGAGGGTTCGATCCCCAGCTCCTGCAGCTACATGTCCGATGTGTCCTTAGGCAAGACACTTAACCCCAAGTTGCTCCCACTGCTTCGTTGGCTGTGTATGAATGTGTAAACCTCTGCCACCAGTGTGTGAATGTGTAGGTGTGACATGCGTTTGTGTTTTGACGTTTTTAAAGTCGCCCTACCGTATTACGACAAAATAAAATACAGTAAAAAACAAAAGTGTAACTTTGCAGTTAAGTCACCTTCTGAAGTATTCAGAGGGAACAAACTACGAAATGTATCTTCAGTGTAGATCCTGGGTGGCCGACAAAATAAGTTTCAATGAAGGTAACAAATGTTTGTATGCTACATCTACAATTTCAATTATTTTCTTTACTCAGCACCACCGACTTCAGATTTTTACTATCTTTTAAGATGATTTCAGTTTCAGATACCCTCTCTCTGTTCTTCTTTTCGCCTGTGCCCCCAACCACTAACCCCCCCTCCAGTCCAGACACGCTCTCTCCTTCGCTCTCGCTCCCTGCCTCAAACACACATACACACAGCGTGGGCGCTGACAGTCCCTTGAACTGTTGACAATAAGTTGATGGGCTAAAGCCTCCAGTAAACATCTCTGGTGCCACCTCTACCCAGATGGAGCTACTTAGAGAACACACACTCATACACACACACACACACACACACACACACACACACTCACACACACTTTCCAGGCCTGAGTTTCATTAGTCAGTGTGTTTATGTCTGCGTTCATGCGGCCTGGCGGAGAAACTTCCCTCTTTCACTGCCCTCTTTGGTCGGGTTTTACCCCGAACAGAAATCAGAGAGAGAGAGAGAGAGAGAGAGAGAGAGAGAGAGAGAGAGAGAATCAGTCACTGTTCCTTGTTTCATGTATGGACAGCTTGCGTGTGTGTACGTGTGTGTGTGAGTGCACCCAGTCACCTTTGATGTTAAAACACATAGTACATGCTGTTCTCATTTCTGATCCCACCCATCTTACCACGCTGACATCGCCGGCCAGCCGCCCCAGGGCAGATGGCACCGGGATCTGTGTGTGTGTATGTCCGTGTGAGTGTGTGTTGCAGTGAGCGTGTCAGCATTGCGAGGAAACCGTTGACCCACAGGTCACCGGCCTGAGACAGGCTTAATTTTTTAACAATTAATCTCCTTCAGCCAGGAGGGCAGAGTGAGTAGAAAAAAATCATCTCACTTTAACACACACACACACACACACACGCGCGCGCGCACACACACACACACACACACACACAAGGACTGATGACAGGCATCAAACCTCTATGTGTGTGTGTGTATGTTAATCTGAGATGTGAATATGAGGAGATTAGATGGACCCAGGGATTAAAATCTGGCCTTTACCTCAGAGGATCCGTTCAGCAGGGACAGCCTGATGGACACTCAACCACCCACGCACACGTACACTTTACACACACACATACACACAGACAGCACTCCCAAGGTCCAAAGAAAGAGAAATGTTTGGATCAAACGAGTAACTAGAGAAAGCACATTACATGTATGTGTTTCTGTGGACAGAATGAAAGACAGATGGAAGAGGAGGATTGCTGGAAAGAGAAGAAGAAAGACTGAAATACACGCACACACACACACACACACTCAGAGAGAGCCGACAGGTTATGCCAAAATATCGAAGTCAAACAGAAATCTCAAACATAATCCCATCATGTGAAAGTGATTTTAAAAGGTGTTTAAAAGCAGTTTAAAATTTACGGACAGGCAGCCATGGAAAAGTTTACTGATGGGACCATGGGATTCTTTTTGGTTGAATTCAACCTTTAAATATTTAGCCGCATAGATATCAAACAAAACTATCAATCAAATCAGTCTTCATTTGTAAAGTGCTAATTAATAAGAAATGTTATCTGTAGACACTGAACAAAAAGAGCAGGTCCAGTTAGTACTGTTAGTGCACATTATTTACAGAAACCCAACATGAATCCACCATGAGCAAAACACCTGGCAACATGTAGTCAAGTATCAACGGCTAAGAAAAACTTCCTTTAACAGGCAGAATCCTTGAGTAGCACCAGACTCCGGTCGAACAGCCATCTGCTGTTGCTGTGTTGGCAGAAAGAGAGATGGATAGCCAAACAAACAGCAAGCACACAACTTGGTTGATTTCACCGCCTTATCCAGGAACTGAATGGGGATTAACTTGGCTGCTGTGTCTGGCTGACCAGTGCCCAGTTTGATGACCTGTTTTCTGTCAGGCTCGGCTCATGTGGGATTAGAGCAGGGACTACTCTGATGGACTACACCTACCTGAGTTGCGTTTCAGCTTTGCAGTGCATTTTAGTAGCAGTTTACTGTACCTAGCAAAGTAAGCACAAGCTGAAATGTCACTTACTACAGTGTAATCAACCCAAAACAATCAGACATAGCTGTGAATGAATAATAATGAACAAGTGGAAAGGATGCTGAAATATTGAGATCATGGTGGAGATATGTAAATCATAAAATCCATGCTTTTCAGGCGAGTACGATTTGAATGCAGAACTTTCAACTTCTAATGCGAATTCTTATTTAAATTGAACAGCCTCATATCAATGACATTGCAGTGTTTTCCACATTTAGACGATGATCGAGCGGGCTGCTCAGGTGTATTCACGGCTGATCTTTTTTGTATCCGTATATAATCGCAATGCACAAGAGGGACAGAGAGAAAGATAGAGAAAAGTCCGCTGGTACGTGCCTCACTAATGCACTAATTAAGGTTTAATGTGTCACGTTAGGACTGAAGCCTCTTACTCCTTCGCTTGAATATTTTTCAGCAGCTGCTTGTTGTAAACGCTGCACTCTTAGTTTAGGATGACCTATGTGATACTGGTCATCAACAACACGCAGGTCACCTGATGTGATAACGGAATATGGAGTGAAACATTTCAAAACTTCGGTGATGTTATTTGAGCGTCCTTAACGTACTGGTGATGAATATGGTCAAAGAACATGAACACACGAGGACCAAAGTTAAGAATCAGGCAGTGCGGCTCAAACCGCTGTGTGTATTAAGAGGGGTGCAGGTGGGATTTGTGATTTGCCTCTTCTTTTTATTTAGTGTTCATATTCAAACAAACAACATGTGTAACCCTTAGCTTCATTAGTTTTATAAATAAATACATAATTATAACAGAAGATGCCAACGTGAAAGGGTCGAGGGCGTGACTTTAATTTGCTGGACATTTGTAATAAAGGAATGTGAGTTAATGTGGGCCATTTTTTGCATTATTTGTGTTAGTGTGTGTGTGTGTGTGTGTGTGTGTGTGTGTGTGTGTGTGTGTGTGTGTGTGTGTGTGTGTGTGTGTGTGTGTTTGTGTGTGTGTCCACTCAGTGTCGTGCCGGGCTACGTGAGGAGACAGGGAGCATGTTGGAGCTGACAAGGCCTGTAGGGTCAACATCAAGCCAAATCAACTGCACTGGGGATCAACCACTGCTCCGGCTCTGTCAAATTAGGGCACAGCGCCAGCACACACAAACACAGACACACACATGCACACACGCACACACACACACACACACACACACACACACACACACACACACACACACACACACACACACACACGGACATGCACACAAACAGCTGTCAGGCACACACACACACACACTCGTGACTGCCCACTGCCCCGGAAACATCAGAGCACATCTCTGCCCTGAGGTGAGAATTGCAGTTTGTGTGTGTGTGTGTGTGTGTGTTTGTGAATGTGTGTGTGAATGCGTGTGGCTGATTCAGTGTGTGTGTGTGTGTGTGCAGTGTGGGTGTATGTGGGCAGTCACAGGGTCTATGTGCTGATTGCTGGAACATACTGGCTGAGCAGCATGAGATTTGTGTTGGTCTGTGCATGTGTGTGTGTTTGTGTTGGTAAGTGGGGACATATTTTTGTGAGACTTGAGCGTTTAGTGATGTTTGGACTTGACTGAGTCATTCCTTAAATATATGTTTGTGTGTGTGCAGTCAATAAAAATCACTGTGTGTGTGTGAATGTGTGTGTGTGTGTGTGTGTGTGTGTGTGTGTGTGTGTGTGTGTGTGTGTGTGTGTGCATGTGCATGTTCAGTAATATTAAGTGAGGGAGCCACAGCTGGAAAATGTGTGTGTGTGAGTGTGTATGTGCTCTGTATCAAAATATTGTCCAGGTGTGTATGTCTTTCTATGTCTTTGTGTGTAATACAAGCATTCATATATATAAATGTGTGTATGCGTGTGTGTGTGTGTGTGTCAGTGTGTGTTATGCCCCAGGGGTGTCATCAGCCGGGCAGTTAATGGGCATCTGTGCGTGGTCCAGTGGAAGCCAGCCGGATAACTGGGCTAACTGGGCCACCTCTGCTAGCCGTTGCCAGCTGTGCCACTGGATGCCCGTTCTGCACTTTATCTGCATCATCATTATTTCAGCTTCACACACTCTGCCCAGACCGGCCAGCATCATCTCTCCACCTCCACCCATCCATCCATCTCTGTCCTGGCTCCCGCCACAAAAACATAAAAGGTAAAAAGCTGTTCTAGACTTTTGATGACCAGATGACTCTCTAAGGACAAGAAGATGAGGGAGATCTATATGGACATTTTGACTGATCTCATGTCAGATGGGAAGTAAGACACCAAAGAACAAGGCTGACTTCTATGCCCTTCTGTTTGTTTCTCTATCCATAACTTGGGTCAGTTTGTTCTCATTCTTGGTATGATCTACTTACAAAGGTTAAAACTTATCCCCTCTCCCTCTGGTGTGGTGTCAATAAACTGTTAGAATTTGAACCCACCCCATGATGTCTTTTCTAAACTAAACCAAGTTTGCACATGCTGTAAACACAGAAAACAAAGACCATAGAAGAAGAATGGCTTTGTTGTTTGGGGTTACGTTGCATTTGTAAACCACCTGAGGTCTTTCCTTTAACAGTTCTCAGGATCAGGAGTCATACAAGCAGCAACCTCCTGTGTTTGAAAAATTAAGCCAAAGCAGGAGTGTTAAAAACTGCAGTTCCTCAAGTGTCCACCTGACACTTGCTCCAGAAGCCAGGGAACCCCCATTAAGCCCCAGAAATAAACCTGTATGTATCTATAGCTCATTTTTTTATTTGTAAAAACTGGAGGGGGAACGTTTTTAATTAGTCAGTTTTTAATCCGTTTTTATTTTTCATGAGGCTAAGAGTTTTGCAAATTGAGGCATTATACGAGGCGTGGCTCAGTACACTCAGTACACTAACGTGTTTCAGCTGTAAGGGCGGCTGTGGCTCAGTTGGTAGAGTCCGTCGTCTCCTAACCGGAGGATCGGGGGTACGATCCCCAGCTCCTGCAGCTACATGTCCAATGTGTCCTTGGGCAAGACACTTAACCCGAAGTTGCTCCCGCTGCTTCGTCAGTGGTGTATGAATGTGTGTGAATGTGTGTGAATGGGATTAGTTACTTCTGATGGTCACTTTACATTGCAGCCACTGACCTCAGTGTGTGAATGGGTGTAAATGTGTAGGTGTGACCTGCAGTGTAAAAGCACTTTGAGTAGTCAGAAGACTTGAAAGCGCTATACAAGCTCAAGTCCATTTACACGTTTGCGAGGAAGCTAAAGGCCAGCCTCAGCTCTACCCCTTAGCCTGTTTTTAGAATGACCAAAAGTTTGGTAACGACAGGATTTCTTACGCAACTACTGATCTATTTCCTTTTCTATACTTGTAGTCGTCAGCTCCCTTCACAGTCTAAAGCCACAAAGGGTTAGGGAAAACTTCTTGAACATATGAAGTGGTACACTCAAACAATTGTAAACAGATTTTTGATGTGTAAAGTCAAGGGACTCTCCTTTAACTCAGCCTCAGATGGGCATATGCAAAGCTTGAAGTGCAGATCAACCTGCTCTCTCTCTCTCTCTCTCTCTCTCTCTCTCTCTCTCTCTCTCTCTCTCAGAGGCTGGTGACAGCCAGGTCATAGTGGACGCTTGACTTGGTCAGGGTGAAGCTGCAGGTCAGTCGGTCTCCAGAGGTGCTCCTTCTGTCCACTGAGGTGTTCATAACTCACCCGTTTGTATCACAGCTGGCATTTCTTCTCTGTTCTACTGTCGCTCAGCCTGTTTTGTAACCAAGTGAAGACCATGGATGCTCTCTGTTATTCATCCAGTCATTTTATCAAACATGTTCTACCGTTGTGTGACCTACGTGCAAGTTAGAATTACATTTAATTCACTTTGAACCAATGTTTGACCCCAAGGTGAAAACTGTACATCAACAGTTTACACCAGAGTCAAGGACAAACCTGTGTCATTTATGTATTAACAAACAAGGCAAAACCTCTCACAGTGCAAAGGTTAGTACAAACTGCCTCTGCGTTGGATAACAGTACTGAAAACTGTGAACCCTATCCAGATTGTATGAGTTGCAACAGATTTGCGTGAAGGGCGGTTGATGATATGTTTTCTGTTGCCTTGTTTTGGAATCCAGGCTTATCCCTGCGCGTGTTCAAATATTGAACCACATGCCAAGAAAAAAACTGCAGTCGAGTCCCATCCCATAAATTCCAAATGGATGTTTTGATTTCCAAATGTCTAATTCTCAAACATATACAATCGACTGGGGAGGAAATTAGACGCAATGCATTTTGAATCATCATATGATTATCATTTGTCCTTTTTATACATTTCAGGGTTGGATTTCGGTCTCCATCATTATTGACGTTAATGTCAACTTTTCACTTATTAGCATATACACTATATGGTGGTATTCCTCTGAAGTGTGTTTCTGTATGCAAGAAGTTTCAGCCTCAGGGCTACTCATTTTCTTTTTAATTTGAGGAGTGCGTATGAATTTTAAATGCCTAAATATTCTGAATATACAACCAAAATGCACCAAAATAAATAAATATCAATAACAAAGTTTGTTCAGCTATGGTTGAAAAAATATGTCACAGCTCCAATGTTTGCTCTGCCTTACACATGTTATTGTATATTTCTAACCATTTCCCCACCCATATTTCTGTTATGGTAAACAGTCCATCAAAATCTTACATTCAACAAGACCTGATTTTCTAATGACTTAGGGGGTAAAGGTAATTCAAGCAGCTCACATATGAAGATAGCACAAGCATTATTAACACTGACAGCAGCCAAGTTTTCTGGCTTCAGTTCAGTACAACCTAGAGATTGAGAAGCGCTGTCCATTTTAATACACAGTCAATTGTTTAAACTCATGAGAAGACAGGTCATGTTGTAGAAACAACAGTGTAGTCAAACTGTTGGGTGGGTTAACGATGCAATACTTTTTCCAAAGCGACTGAAGCCAGAGACTCATGTTAAACAACAATCTGTAATTGTGTCTTTTTCTAAACTAAAAACAAGTATAATAAATGATCTTGGACGATTTTAGGCCCCTGTAGACAACGCAGTCTACTCTTATGTATGAGAAGCTGCACCAAAGCAGAGGTGCAAGAGTTAGCAGGGGTGCAAATTTGTTAGGGATTTTTGGGATTACTCATAAAATAATTAGCATTTGTTTTTTAATGAAAATGTACACACCATTGTATAATGGTATGTCTTCGAGTGTTTGGAACAGTTTATGCATGCAAACAGGATGAGTGACAAATTCTAAAAACAAAAATTACAATAAATTTACAGTAGTAAAGTCGGTTTGTGCTCAGGACAATACATTTGAGTACTATCAGACATATCAAAAGGGATCATGGGAATCAAACATACAACCTTTCAGGGTAATTGGATGGTTGAGTCAAAAGGCCACCCTGCTTCACAGTCTTTGTGTGTGTGTGTGTGTGTGTAACTTCCTATAGAGTGGTGTGGCAGCCATGGCCTCATGACAGATCAGGGCATTCAGGCCAGTGACATTCCTCCAGAGCCCCAGATGCATCATGGGCCAACGGTGTGAAAAATGCTGGTCGGCCTGATCCACTCAGCTGCAGATGAATGGAGCGCTGGGTGCACTCACCCGGAGATGAATGGAGCGATCTGTCTTGTCAGCGGAGGTCGACCGAGAGGTTACAGTATCCAGCATATACCTGTGTGTGTGTCCGTGTGTTTGCTGACTTCAGAAACAAGCGACAGGACACAACACATGAACACAAAGTGAGCAAAAAATAGAGAAATTCATGTGATCACAAATATGTTTGAAGAAAAACACACAAATATTTTCCTCTTAATCTATATTTATGATTTAGACTTTTTAGATTTAACCTCATTCCTTAGCCATACATGTGGCTGACCATAACCATTAACATTTAACCAGCACTTACTTCAGCTTTTGAATATTAAAAGAACACTTTAAGTATGCATGCTGGTATAGCGGGTCACTGAGGGACAGGCTATTCCCGATTCCTAAATAAACTCAGAGTGAAGCCCGTTTAACCAAACTTAACTGGACGATGGCCAGTTAATGTGAGGACTACATATCTGAATAAGTGGTGAAATTTGTATCTTGAATTCATTTTTTCACAGTGCAGTGACCACAAAGAAGTCTCATCTTGAAGTCTTAAAGTCTTGCATCTTCTTTCAATAGCAATCAAGGTCTTTTGTAGGGGAGAACAGGCAGTTTTAGTGAACATACTTTGAGCAGGGGCATTCAGACTGAAGGATTACTTAACAGCCATTACAGTCCATCTCACATGGGCGGACTGATGCAATTGTAAAAACTTTTTTTTCTCCCTACTGGTCCTTAAGACCTTACATTAGTAGTTTTCTCTCTGTGATGACCACTCCCTCTTTGCTCCCATTCAGCCTATCTGCATGCCTGTCTCAGTCTCTTTCCAGGTGCTTGGAGTTTGCATACAAAACCTCATGCAAATTTCCCAACATTTTCTGGGTGCATGTGTGAACTTAAACAGCCGATTCCCCCCACCCCCAAACATTACCTGAAATGTTCCTGCCAGAGCCCTAGTAATAATATTCCGCATAAAGTCAGGGTAGGTAAATATCCAGGAAACTTTGCTGCTAGTGAGCAGGAGGGGAAATGATGATTTAATCACCTGACTGGTAAGCGACCAGGGAGATCTTTGTGCATGTTATGAAGCTGCTTCAGACTGTTATGGTCTATAACACTCATTTGTTGATACTTTGAATGCACCCAACTACACATAGCATTGATGAGGAAGAAACTGCCATTACAGTGCCAGACACTGTCATTTATTCCCGCGTTGTGCTATGACTCTAGTGTTTGATAAGCTAGCATCAAGCTAGCACAAACAGTGGTCACTACTGTAAATGGAATTCAAAAACAATATACTTCATTGTTAATACAGCTACGTAGTCATCTTAACATTATTTGACAACATAAAATGTATTACTGTGGGGTTACTTTCAATTGTATGCGACTAACTGGCTAGCTAGTAAGCTCTGCCATTGGTTAGTCTGAGAGCCGCAATGCATTTTGGGGCTGTTTAGTATGACAAGTGCGCTCATTCTAGAATGGTTAATGGTAAATGGACTTGAGATTGTATAGCGCTTTTCTTGTCTTCTGACTACTCAAAGGAAATTTACACTGCAGGTCACACCTACACATTCCCACACTGTTGGTAGAGGCTGCTATGTAACGTGACTATCAGAAGTTACTAATCCCATTCATACACATATACACCCAACTTGGGCAACTTGGGCTTAAGTGTCTTGCCCAAGAACACATCATGTGGCTGCAGGAGCTGGGGATCGAACCCCTGACGTTCAAGTTGAGGGACGACTGACTACCACAGAGCAACAGTTGCCCATTGCAGTGCATTTCTCACATACACAAATTGTATACTATGATTTCGAAAATTAATACAAACTCAATGTGACGTCTGTTTTAGTATGAATAGTTTGAAAGTATGCGGTTTTGGACCATGCCAGAAAATATTTCAGGGGTGGTCTCTGCTGATTTTTCTTGACATTTTCAGGAGTGCATTTATAAAGAAGACATATGAAATAAAATATGGCCATGGTTTACAGTGCCACAATTATTCTTAATACTAAAACTTAACTTTGTGCTGATGTCACTTTGGAGTCTTTTTGCTACATTTCAACACTGTGAGGATGTGCAGAGGTTTAAGTATGCACAGACACTTGCACACTGGGCCCCCATCAAACACTGCCGTGGTGTCCCTGAATTTGGCACACACACACATAAACATGCACGCTCTTTCTCCCTCACACGCACACTCACACACACACACACACAGCCAGCCCATCTCCTCAGCCATCAGCCCAGAGCTCCGGCGCCCCGAGCAGTGGCTCTGACACGTCTATATGTTTTTCCACCTGACCTTTTGCCGTCCTTTCTGCCACCGCCCGTAAACCATAAGCTGATATATGAAGGCAATTTTTAGCGGTGCCACTTGTATCTGAGTGATTGCGTACGCTTTACATTTGGGGCGCCTGCCACCTTGCCACCCCTCCTCCTCCAGATCTCTCTATTTGGATAGTGGGCGGTGTGGGGTGGCGGGGGCAGAGAAAAGGAGGGGGGAGGATGAAAGGATGGGTGGATGTGATGCCAAATACACACATCTATCTACTCCCAGGGCGAGGAGTCGGCTGTGTGATAGCCCTTCGCTCGTCCAGGCAGAACTTAAGACGCTTTTTAATAGGAAAGGTCTGACTGCAGCTATGTTACAAGATGAATAAAGCTTGTTTTTGGATGACGAATATTTTGTGCCAGTATAGATCTGAGGTGAGACAATCCAACATTGAACTGTGACTTTATAAAACTGGTTCCTCAAAGAACAAAGTCAGGTCTGTATGTGAACTATTGTTTATCTTATTCTAAAACTACATGATAATCACTCACCCAATAGAAAGCTAGCACTTAACCTATCCGTTCCTATTTTGTTCCTTAGAAATTATGCCAATTTCTTTCCCATTCACTGCTGATAGTTATTGGGAGCCTAACTTGTGAGTAGTTACCAAGGAAGAGGGATAAAATCAGGAACTAACAACCATCCTGTAGTTAATGGCGTCAAATGGCATTACTTACTTTACTTGTGAACAAATGAGGTGTGAATGAGGAATTAACTATTGGCTTACCATTAGTAAGACATTAATAAACGATGTAGTAGTTCATTTTATGTTTCTTATTTGTTCCCAAGTAACCATGCCAAAGAAAATCTAATTTTTTCTTAATGGTAAAATTGGTATTTTTACTGGGGAACAATTGAGTTACGAATAAGAGACTATACGTTTACCGGTTTTTTATCATTAACTAATTGTAAGCCAGTAGTAAGTTCCTCATTGGTTTCGTATTTGTACCCTAGTACCAAACTTTACTTAGTTCCTAACCAAACCAGATCATTTTTCAACCTGAGTTAATTTTATGAATAGCTAAATCACAGTACAAAAAAAGAAGAAACAGTATATCCAAAAATCCTACAATCTAGTCCTTATTGTATTTTTAGAAATTAACAAGCAATCCATCATCTCTTTCCAATGATCTTCAAAGTAGTAATTCTTATGTCAAATCTGTGTCTTTAGTCATGTTGGTGAGGTCAAATTCAGAGCATCTGCTGCAGCTTCTTAGTGGATAGTTTATAACTTGGGGTCTAACAACAGCTAAACTAAGAAGACAAACGCCAAATAAAAAACTTGCAGAGCTCTAAATTGACAGAATTATCGCTTACTTGTAGCCTACGCCATCATGGATTTCACTGTCTGCCCCACTTAAAGGTTATTGAAAAAACGAACTGTGGTATAGCTGTGTCATTCCAGAAGAATAGCATTCCTCGAAGGTCCCAGCCTACCAATGACCAACCCTTCGTAGCCTGTAGACCGCTCAAGCTGAACTGAAATGAGACGGTCTGGTCTATAGAGGATTCCCTGTTTGCGTTAACCATCTATTCCTTTACTAACCCTTTTTGTTTCTAACGTCTAATGCTCGACAGCTGCACCAGAACTAGCTTACAGAGCCAACTTCAGGTAACTTAACCTATTATTTTCTAGATAATTGAAGGTTCAAGTACCCTTTATTTTTTAAACATTAGTATCGGTAACTATTCAACTCAGTTGAAACCAATTACTAACATTTAAGTTTATTAGCCGGCCAATTGATGTTTAATTAATCTCATGAAATGTTGGGCCTTGAAGGATGCACAGGATGGATCCTTGGTTTGCTTGGGAAAAACATTTAAAGGAGCCTTCGTAATGGGATAACCAATGACGCGCCATTGTGTCGTAATAAGTCTTAAATGAGGCCTCTCAAGGATGTAGCCCTTAAACTGGGACTTATACGTCATGAAAGGGGATGGGTGAGTGGGGGGTGATCCAATAATCACACAAAAATATCATATGCAAAGGCTATATGAGAGAATAATATGCGGAACCAGTTCAGTTTATGAACAAGAGAGCGCGATCTCAGTTTGAACACAAAGCACGGAGCAGAGAGAGAGAGAGAGATCGTGGTATTTAATTAAAGTTTTATGCTATGAGACAGTATTTTATTAGTTTATTTTGTCATGTGTAAATAAACAAAAACGTTTTAATGGACATGTTTATGTTGAAATAAATAAACCCATACATATAAGTACTTGTGTGGTTGTGTTGGTTTGCCCTCTTGTGTACATAATGCGTAAAAATACAAACTCGAATGATTCGAGCTTATGTGTTTTTTTAGAGGGAATATTCGAAAACACATTTTTGACAGCACTAATACTTATTAGGTTATCCAGCCATAATAATCATCAGCCTGCCTCAGTTATGAGTGCATAAAAGATCTTTTGTTTAGAGAGATGTCTGCTGGTCAAAAAGGCTAATGCCACGAATCATCACATGATACTTGTTTCAAGCTGGTATTTTTGATAGAATTCTATTCAGCACCATTTACTGCCAAATAGTTAGACACAGAATGTAGTCTAATTGATGAATGGCCTTTCTCTTTATATTCATATTTCCAATGAGCCACATTCATAAGAGTCTGCCTCTAAGTGAAGGTCTAATCTGTATGAACTGGTTTTCAGGTTTATCTTGAATATCTAGATGCTTGAAGCTTTGGAAATAAAACAAGTCTTTATTTTCAGAATTTAAATTTCCATGTTTTTTCATTTGAACTACAAATGTCAGCACCATGGGCTTAAAAAGCCTCACTATATTGTCCACTAGTTTTAATGCCGGTGATGAGGTCGGTGTGATTAGCATTTCTCATGTTCCAGTAATGGACTGAGACTTTGGCTTGTAAGCATTTTAACTCGTGTTTGAATAGGAGGCAATGTGCCCCTTTAGGCCCTTATCACAGCAGCAGATTGAGCTCGTTAGCTTGTTAGCATGAACTTATGCTATGGGAGCTATATGGCATTAGGCCATGTTACATTACCACAATGCAATGACACTTGTTAGCTTATTAGCATAAAACCATATTAGATGGACAAGGGGGGGTGTGCATTAGTCCGTGTTGCAGTAATGGAAAGGCTCTGTTAGCTTGTTAGCATGCTAAACAGGTAGGGGTCTGTGAGTGGCATTATAGCCTGTTTAAGAGCACTGGAACAAGCCACCACAGCGTTAGCTAGTTACCATAATCTCGAGAAGAGTGTGTGTGTGAGAGAGAGAGAGAGTGTGTGTGTGTGTGTGTGTGAGAGCGAGAGTGTGTGTGTGTGCGCACATCTTTCCTCCAACACTTTTCAATTACAGCTGCTCATTGTCAGGTTGTAAATGGCTGGGTCAGCTGGCTGGAGTTCTGCCTTTGAACATGGTGCTGACGTCCCTACAAAGGCATCATTAGAGAGGCTTGGCCCAGCAAGAGACACCCTCACTTCTCTATAACCCCCGAGGAAACAACTCAATAATGTGCCAAAGATGAAAAAAATTAACTGGTATAAAAAAAATCTTCCCCTATAAGAAGAAATAAAGGCACCTTCAATCCAATCCTCGCTTTTATTTTACCTGCTCTGCTCTGTGCCCTTGCATAATTCCTCATTTGATTTTTTTTACTTTCATCATTAATTTTTGAGACATATAAAAATGTTAAAGCAACATTGGAAAGACATTTCTCATTTTCTCTTGATCTAAATATTCAATGACATCCCGCCCCTGTCTGTGCCCCAAGAAAAAGAAAATACTTTTTTCACGTTCGAGGGATTGCAAACAGAACTGGTAATACTAATTACAATGGGAGGTTGAGAAAAGGAGAAATAATAAAAAGAACGCTCATGCATTTTCAATGGGATTTGCATTTTGATTCCAAGTTGTATTCCAAGTTGTATTTATGCAACATGTCTTTTTTTTAATCCCTTTTTATTTGCTGCTTGCTAATATCTTCCAGGATCAAAGGCTTCCGTCGGGTTTCTCTCATCTCGTTTTCCTCCTCCAAGCATTGTTTGCCTCCCAGGACTCTAGAGCAGCACAAGTTTTGCACGAGTGCCAAATTTGTAGGGAAGGGAGAATTAGCTATTCCAGGACTAATTTGACATCAAAAAGGAGACGATCCGCAGAGTGCAAAGATAAAAGACGAGACCCATTCTGACCGACGGTTACCTACTTTATATGTGTGTGTGTTTCAACATTACAAACAAAAGCCAGCAGACTGCTTCAAACTGCCCTGCTTGACATAATTGCTTAAATAATAATGTTTTCTTACTCGAACTTTTGGAGTCAAATCCTTAAAAAATTCATTTCGTAGGTGTGAAGCTGCACTCTTCTCCTTCTGTTACGGTTACTGTACTTCTTGCCGTTTTAAGATTTCCTGCCACTTCTTTAACTTTATGTGTAACTCAGCTGTCCGTAACTATTGTATTGGCCTGATTTACTAGGAATAGATTGCAGCGGCTTATAGCTCCACAAACAAGCATCATATGCTCCTGCTATCTGCTCCGCCTTGAGGTCTGCTTCACAAAGCATATAGGGCTAATGATATTGCGGCACAAAGACGCCCAAAAAGTTGTCTTCTCCATGCAGCTTCCTCTTCTTTGGTCTGAATGTGGAGAAAAGCCGTCTGCACCTTTAATCTACGCGTAGATGAGCTCTCAAGCTGACGGAGCTGTTTGAGCCACATAAAGATGATGAGCTATAGGAGGAGAGGGGAAACTTTTGCATGGTTTATTTTGATGCCAGACTTAAAAGTAAAATGAGTTTCATCGTTCAAAACAAAGCTTCCTCTCTGAATGGAGCAATCAAAGACAACTTTAGGGAAAAGACCTTGCATCGTTGTGTGTATCTGTTACATTAATAATAGTAATGTCAAAGTAATATTTAAATGTTTTATATACAGATTATTATTATTTTTTTGTCAAACAGAGGCAGAATTGTTTTCAGTTAGTGCCGGAGTTTGTGACACTTTTTTTCCGATGATGATTAATTGAATAGAAAGGGGGACAGTTTTTCCCCCTAATAATGCATAATGGCTCATATATATCCCCAACCAGCACCGGCGCACATAGAAGCTGTTTGCTCTGCAGCACAGTAAAGGGTGCATTGCGTGTTTTTTGTGAATTAGACGGTGTCTTTTTGTTTCATTTGAACAGGTTATGCGTGTGCAAAAGCTGCGCAATCCTTTTGTGAGTCAGGCGCTGAGTGTTTCTCTCCCACCGTTCATGGTCATCCTAGTACTGCGGTAAGTCAGAGGTATCGTAGTGATGTCTTGACCATCTACATTTTCTTTATACTGGATCAGCTTAACTGACTGTTTTTGAGGCATTATCGAGCACAGATTTTAATGCTAAACTAAGTTCTTACTATACTAGATGTTCACTTCAGGACCATCAAGGACCCCCCCTCCATTGTGGCCCTGGGTAATCAGTCCCACTTTACCCACAGTATGTAACTCTTAGAAGTACAAAGTGCTGTTTGTGTCTTGTTTGCGACATGTAGTAGGCTGCAGCTGATACATTATTTGATGCACTGGAGTCTGAAGCCTGTAGCTAAAAGATGAATTTAGCTGCTCATTTGTATGAATGAAATGTTTGATCGTAATGTCTTTTCCTCTGCTTTGTCAACTCCTAAATGAAAGAAATTCATTCGCTAAAACAGTACAAAAAGAAAGCATTGAAATCAAACTCAGTGTGGGTCTCAAACCCTCACTTTGCCAGCCTCTGATTATGAGTATGACGCTTCAAAAGTTCACAGTGTTTTTCTTTTATAAATGACTGGAGCAGTGCCATTACCTGTCTACTGTGGGAATATTAAATCTCTACGGAGACAGATCGCATAATGCAGATGTCTTAATGAAAAGTTCATTAAGATGGAAGATAATTACTGTGTCCTTAACGATGCACTCGCTGTGCTTTGAAATAATTGAGGTGTTCAACTTTTGATGTGTTTATACCGGAGTCATTTCATCATGCAGACTTCATCTGAGAGAGACTCGCACCAGTATGTCATGTGATGTTAATGTGTGTGTGTAAATGGGAAATGGACTTGAGCTTGTATATCAATTTTCTAGTCTTCTGACTACTTAAAGCACTTTGACACTGCTGGTCACACCTACACATTCACACACTGATGGCAGAGGCTGCTATGTAGTGAGACCATCAGAAGTAACTAATCCTGTTCATACACATTCATACGCTGCCGAAAAAGCAGCAGGAGCAATTCGGGGTTAAGTGTCTTGCCCAAGGACACATCAGACATGTTGCTGCAGGAGCTGGGGATCAAACCCAAGACCTACCGGTTGTGAGACGGCCGACTCCACCAACTGAGCCCCAGCCTCCCCTGTGTGTGTGTGTGTGTGTGTTGAGAAATGACGACTTTACAGAAGTGTAAAAATGATTTATCAAATGTCCACCTTAGGCTGGCTACAAAAAAAGAATTCTCCATTATTAGGTCCCATATTAAAATGCCTCTTGAAACACTAGAAAAAAGCATGTTTACATGCTGGTAAGAAATGACTCTTTTTGTATCTATAGCTTAATGTTATAATGGTAATGGTATACAATAGTAATTTGAGAGAATTGAGAATTGAGATCAGGATTCTCTCAGACCATTCTTATTTTTTCATCTTTTAGGTAAAAACTTTATCTTGGGGTCTCCCTAAGGAAATGTTAAGCACCACACATTTCTTTACCTGCATTCTGATCATTTATGCGCCAATTTGTGCCTTTTCTGCACAACTTTATGATTATCATCTCGTCTCTTTGTCCTTTTTTGTAGTATTTTTCATACTTCTTTCAGTGTTCATCAGCCACATGATAGACACAATGATGAATGCATACATTTGAATACTTTTATAAACATGTGGACTGGAGAGTTGTAGTGTTTTCGCACTATTCTGGCCCTGCAGAATTTCTAAAGCTGTAGCTTCATACTAGTAACCTATGTATCTAGCTGACATCATTTAGTACGACATGATTTGGTTCTGTTTAAACACTTAAGACGTAAGAGTGGGTTCTACTAGTCTACTTCTACAATACACTTTATGTGTGAAGCATCCTTTCAAAATCATACCAAACCATGTTTTTTTTTTTTCAATTTTTACGTGATGTGCGTGTGTCTGTGTCTGTCTGCTTATATATGTGTGTGTGTGTGTGTGTGTGTGTGTGTGTGTGTGTGTGTGTGTGTGTGTGTGTGTGTGTGTGTTTGTGTTTGTGTTTGTGGGCAGCTAGGTCACAGCTGTTTGAGATGGTCCACTGTCATGTGAGTCTTACCTAGCCCTCAGGTTACTGTGCCTCTCACACTACCAGGTCAGAGCTCTACACTCGCCCAGAGCCTTCACCTGGCTTCAGAAACACACACACAACACAAACACACAAACACACGTACACACATCAAACAAAATGAACTAACTCTCAAACAAAGTTATAGTGTCTTTCTCTCCTTCTTTTGCTCTCACTATATCCTCGTCAATTATTTTCACATGCAAAGAAATCTACTGAAAGCTGAGAATGTATAATTCCATCTTTCTTTCGACTCCACACGCACACGCACACACACACACACACACACACACACACACACACACACACAGTCATACACACACATTCATGTGTCATACACATGCCAAAACATATTGTATGTTGCCACTGTCAAAATGCAAATGCGCCCGCTCCTCGAGTCCTCGACGCTCAGTTTTCTTCTTTTCCGGTGACTTCATTAGAGAGGAAGCGGAACCTGGGTGACAACATTAATTACAGGTGCACACATACACACTGGGAGCTATTTTCTACTGACTCGACCTAATCATCATCATCATCAATATCCTTGTTATCGCCGTCGCCATCCACCCCCAACGAGGCCACCGTGCCGGCTGGGAGCAGATTAGGGGCTTTAAACAACATGCATGTGCGCGTCAACACCCAGATATTACACTTTCGAAGATGTGACTCCTGAAGATGGGAAATGGTTAAATCTGGCTGGGGTGAGGGGGGGCGAGTAAGAGGGTGATGCTGATGTGTTGGAGGTGAGGGAGTGTAGGGGGTGAGTTTGGGGGGAGGGGGGGGATATGTCGGGGAATAATTGCCTGGAGACGGTGCAGAAATAAGCTCTAATGGTCAGTAATCCAAGCCTGGAGAGGGCCTCTCCACAGTGCTCCACTGAATGCTGGTAATGGGCTTCCAGCTCTGTCACTTACATATGCATAGATCTTTCTCCATTAAAGCTGGTTTGAATGACAAATATGGGTGGGTGTGAAAAAAAATAAAATAATAAAAAAGAAGAAGAAGTGGAGGGATACAGAGAGGGAGAGTGGGGAGAAGATTTTCTCTCGGCTCGCAGTAATTTGGCAGCCGCTCAGGCCCCTATCCTTAAATCTCATTAGCCCATTGTTCGCATGATGCAGCCCGGGTGAAGCACAGGGGCAGGAGATGCTGCTTAAAGTGGGCTAGATGATGATTTGGACCTGGCACTTCTTCTTTATCTGCATGTGTGTCTGTTTGTGTGTCTCTGCCTCTGTAACTGTGTGTGTGTGTGTGTGTGTGTGTGTGTGTGTGTGTGTGTGTGTGTGCGTGTGTGTGTGTGTGTGTGTCTGTCTGTCTGTCTGTCTGTGTGTGTGTGTGTGTGTGTGTGTGTCTGTCTGTCTGTGAGAGTAACTATGGGATACTTTGAGGCTAATGCAGAGATTGACAGTGATACTTACATTTGCACTTCGGCTTTAATTTATAAACTGAGGCAATAATAGTTTGTTTTAATAAGTAACGTATAGGGTTAATTGCAAACTCTCACTTTCACCCATTGCTCTGTCTAACTTTTTTTTGGCTATTGCTCAAATGAAAGGATTTAAACATATTGCTGGGTATAGTGACCAGAATCTACGGAAGCCCTGAAGGGAAACTGGAAAAATATTTCGTAAAACACAAAAACATTTCACTTACTGCAAAAAAAACAAAAACAATGCAGAATACCTAAAGGGTAGTATTACTTGTTTGTGATTGGACAAAACCCAAGTCCTTTGCAACAGTCAAATGTCATTTACTGTTTACATTTTATTTATTTGGCTTGAGTTTGCCGTGGACACTTTTTGTGATTCATAAAATATGTTTGCGTCCCCTTTATGGAGTTCACGTTTCACTTCTTGTTTTCCATAAAATGTTTTCTATGTTGCACAAAATGTTTTTGCATTTCATGAAATATTTTCTGCTTTGTGAAATGTTTTCTGCGTTCTATGAAATGTTTTTATGTTTCATGAAATCTCTTTGCATTTTGTCAAATGTTTATCGGGTTTTAATGAATATTTTTGCATTTTGTGAAATATTTTTGTGGTTTTTCAGAAAATGTTTCTGTTTAGTAAAAGGTTGAAGTTTTCTTATATTGCACCACCTCTCACATGTTTTTGCAGTTGACCTTCAGGGCCACCGTTGGGTCTCTCAGATGCTTTGATTTGTTTCATGTATCCCTTAAAATAATCCAGTCCACAAACTCACTCTGAGACTTTTTTTTAGATACAATTAGATCTGTGAAGAAGTGGAAACATTTCCTTCAAAATCCCCTGACCAAACAACGACTTCTAACATCAGGACACATGATTTAAAATCTGTTTAAACATATTTTCTTTGCTCTAGGAACTACACCAGGGCTCTCCAACAGGTAGCTCGCAGGCAGGTTTTCAGTAGCTCGCCTATAGGTTGACCGACTGTGTTAGACAGTAAATGCACCTCTTTCCACTATTCGTATATTTGGCCCATAAAAACAAGTGTAAAGTAGTAATGTTTTCTTGGACCTTGATGTGAATTTAAGGTTATTGATAAGCATTGGCTTATTGTAATTTCACACGTGTACAAACAGAAGCTTAATTCAGCTGACGTGTGCTATGTACATGCAAGCGATGTGGTGCAAGTAGCTCTTGGCCACTTTCATTTTTTTCACAGTAGATCTCAGATGAAGAAAGGTTGGAGACCCCTGAACTACACGGTGCCTGACCCCCCCGGCCTGTTCGCTGGCCACATCTGGCCCTTGCATTTGAAACACAAGAACATCAACTGTTTTGACAAAAGAATCCCTTTTTCATG
Organism: Tautogolabrus adspersus; assembly: GCA_020745685.1. Lineage (NCBI taxonomy): Eukaryota > Metazoa > Chordata > Actinopteri > Labriformes > Labridae > Tautogolabrus > Tautogolabrus adspersus. Next base: position 5,640,632 of record CM036541.1, on the reverse strand, counting down.
ACAGCCCCATAAAATACCTTTTATCTCTGTCAATAAAAGATTAGGAAATAGTTTTTTTGTACTTTTCTAACCAAAAGTCATTCATTAAAGCAGTTTCTATGAGTAACAGAAATATTTGAGCGTTCGCTCTTTTACACCAGCTGACGATGACCCAGTTGTTTATATTTGAGCAGTAATACGTTCAGAGCTTTAGCACAAGCAGTGCGAAGGTTGGATACTTGATGAATACTTTATAAAAACGGGCTGCTTCTTTCTCAGATCATTTTGTTAAGTACAAAAGGTGCAGAAATCACAGTTATGTCTTATTGAAAGGTCTGGTCATCGTGTTAAATCTGTACTGCAGAAATAAAGTATTTATCAAATCTATCAAACCTGTTCTGATGTCTGCTGCGCTACAAACGATTTCTTTTAGGAGTAGAGAGGATTGATAGACGAAGTTTGTAAGACAAAAAAAGTTGGACAGGAAGGAGTTGAGTTAAAGGAAAGCCGTTTGTGTGTGTGTGTGTGTGTGTGTGTGTGTGTGTGTGTGTGTGTGTGTGAACTTTGTGGGATGTCTGTATGGGCTTTTGTCTGCATAGGAGTGTTAAGTGAGGGATGCAGGGGTCTGTTGGGGCCACAGAGGGGAGGGCACAGGGGGTGGAGGAGCCATCATAACGGGAAGCACCCCCCCCCCCCCCCCCCCCAGCCTCTTCATCCTCCCGAGCTGCCAGATGGCACACACTCGAACCCCCAGCGGAGGAAACAGCACACACACATGCATATTTGAACACAAGCATTGTCAGTCACACACATGCAAACACACGTGCACAAGCACTCTGCAGGCATATTTAGAGGATTCAAATTCAGTTTGAACCAGCTAATCACCTGCTTTGTGTATGGAAAACAAAAAGCTTTTCCATCACAGAAATCAGAGCTTCAAAGTGCTCAGCTCGACGTTCGGCTGCTTATTTCATCCCTGATAGCAACGGGCCCCATGCTGTCATTGAAACGTGTCACCATATGGGTGCAGGGACACTTAGGAAATGCATCACTTTGTGACGCTTTTGTCGCTTGCTGTCTTAGCTCTATTTCCAGACCAAATATGTCACTCTTTGAGACCATAAAAAAGGAATTTGCACACGATACAGGTTGTGTGTATGTGTGTACGACCAAGTGCAGAAGTTCAAGGACATACATGCCCTGACGTGCAGGAATGAATGTACCTGGATCACAAGATAAAACGCTTCATATTTCACTATTGCTCCTCTAAGTGCTGGGACTCTAATAGAAAAGATTGGTTTCTATGATATAAATATGAGAATATGAGCGACATGACTTTGTTTCCTTTTGTTTGTGTGTTTGTGAAGGTGCTTGCTTGCATGTGTGTGCCTGTAGATGTGTGGCCGAATGCATGTGACAGATTTGTTCATAAAGATATTTGTGCCTTAGCTCTGTTTGGATATAGTGTACTCACACACGTACACACACACGCACGCACAGAGCGCCAGCAGTAATAGATATCCAATAGCTGGGAGCTGTAGAAGGGTCCTGCTACATCTGTCAGCGCTGCCTGGCAAAGGCACGGCGAGTTCAGATGCTATCGCCACAAACGGCTGCATCAAAAGATTTAGTGTCCCCACCATTCCTCCCACCCCGAGGTGGGCTGTGTGGCGCAGTCCGCCGGGCAACACAACAAGAAGGAGGGGGCGCAGAAGAAAGACGGCAGGCGGGGGACAGATAAGAGGGAAGCGACAGCAATATCAGCCAGGGGGGTTTGAGGTGGAGGACAAGGGGAAGGGGGTGGGCGCCCGGAATAAGAAGAGGTGGTGGAAGAAAGAAAGAAGAGGCACAGTTGCTCTCCTTTTTCACCTCCTCTTGAGCTGCACTCCAGAGACCGAGCTTAGAACAACAGTTTTGAATTTCTTAATGCTGTTTAAGGATGAGGAAATGTTGACCTTGGAATGCAATTTTATGATCAAATATATTTTTTAACTTAAAGTGCTTTCAAATTCATAAGAGCTTGTGCAAGGCTTTTTTTAACCACATTTTCAAAGTCTATTTAAAAAATCTGCAAAAACGTCCTCCATGTTGTTACAAACTTTAGTTTCATTAGCAGTGTAGCAGTGGGTATTCCCACACTGACACAAACGCATTTGAAAAAGCAATTTAAAAACAGAAAACACATTTTTTCCCAGCAAACATTTGAACGTAGTTTCAGATCATTTCTCTAACACTACTTACATGCCTAAAAAAGCACATTGCATGCAATGAACATACACTAGATATGTGCATGTTTGTGTAAAATGGCACCACTTCTCTCACCTAAACAGTGATGCTATATGTAGCTGCTAATAGCTTAACTCTAGTACATGAAGTCAGAAGAGGCATTATAAAATGCAGACCAAATAATAACAGGGGCTATAGAAGCTGACAACAGTGCCATGAATGATTAAATTAAGTTGATTTAGCAGCTATAAGTCAAAGTTGATTGCAGGGTTTCCCAGATATAGACAATGGGCGCATGGCGGTTCGTACAGCTGCCCAAGTATATTTCACCAACTGACAGATAGAGAGACAGAGAAGTCCACAGGTATGTCACACTCAAAAATGCACCGACTGAGGTGCATTGTCTCCTGCAAAAACTGAAGCTCATTATGCCTGAGTTTTAATATTTTTCTGCAGCCACTTGCTGCCAATGCTGTCCTGCTCTCGTACTTTAGGATGACTGCTGCAAGTGCATGCATGCATGCCTGCATGCGTGCGTGCAATCCAGCCTGACCCGTCCCCAGCCCATGCACGTTCTCTCCCTGCTTGTCTCCGAGATGTCTGGCGCTTCTAAGCAGTGATCTAACAGTGCGAGTGTATCTTGTACACTTAACTGTGGATCCATGTGGGTCTGTGACTCTCCCTGTGTTGTTACACCTGCTCCTGAGTTTGTCTGCCCACCGTCTGACTTTCCAACCCTTTGCCTGGTTCCGACCTGTCTTCCACTTTTCCCCTTTCAGATACTTTGACTATACAAACTGCTCTCCTGATGCCGAACCTGCTGCTTCACGGACCACTTCCCCTGTCCTCTGCTACACGGTACCGTTGCCTTCTGTTGAACTTTAGTGTGTGTTTGTGTGTGTGTGTGTGTGTGTGTGTTACTCCTGCTCTACACTCCTCTGTTTCCGCTCAGCTCGAGCCCACCGGTTCATTACAAAGACTCAAAAAACAACCTTTATAGAAGACCTCAAGACCAGCCCAGCCCGGCCTGGGCCCCAGAGTGGTGGCAATCCTGGCCGGGTCGAGGCCGGTCTCGGGCAGAGAATCTAACCTCTAATTGAATCTTCCAGTATAATTTTGCACTTTCTTTTGTGATTTAAGTAGATTGGACTCAAAATAAAAGAACAAATTGAGCCTGAAGACCAAATCTTTAGTATTTGAATAAAAAATGAAGGAAACCCTCTCCTCTGTGGAGATTCAGTCCTTAATGCCGATAAGACAGGTGGGCTTTTACTCACATTCTTGCATTGTGCAGCTTAACTTTCAATGTGTCTAGTAGGCATACCACTGAGTAAAAATATTGAATCTAATATGACTTTTCTTCCATGTTGCTTACACAGTGTACAGAATAAAATGTGCCTTTACATTTGCATTGGTGTCGGCATGAAACTTGGGACCAAAGGAAGGCGAGATGTGAGGAAGCGTTCTCTCCCTGTGGGTCAGCTGCTAATCACAACTCCTCTGAGACCACACATCCCCAACCCAAAAACCCTTAAACCCACACACACAGATCCGAGGCAGTGATTCCTCTGCTCTTGAATAACCTCACCAGGGGCAAGTGACGAGGCAGCGAGAGGGGGGCAAAATCACCATCCTTACTTAGAGGGGGGAGAGGGTGTGTGTCTTTTGAAGCCTTCCTCGCTTAACCGTCACACAGCTACGGGGCTGTCGGCTTGTCGAGGATTTCTCCTGGATGTGTGTGTAAAAAGACCCTCCCGTGGAGAGGGAGAGGGGGGAAGAGAGAGAGAGGGAGAGAGCGGTAGCCCTGATTAAATGCTGGAGCCGTCATGCCTGCGAGCCAGCCAGGAGATTAATATCGGCGTAACCTGTTACTTAATTCATTATGGGGATACAGGCTAATTTGATTTGATATTATTTTAATAAAGTTCTGTGATATCCAAGATTGTTTCAGGCTATCAAAATAATTTTCCAGTTATTACAGTTCGTCAGGCAGGTCCCTTTGATAGCAGTGGTTGGCCAGGCCTGTCCTGAATATATTACAACCCCTCTCAACACACACACACACCCACACATACACCCACACACACACACACACACACACACACACACACACACACACACACACACACACACACGCACACACACACACACACAGCAGGCTCGAACATTCACACACACATTCATGTTGAATCCCTCTCTCCTCTCTCCTCGCTCATATCTCATCATTTCTCATTTTCTTCCTTCAATCTTAAACTTTTTGCTTCTCTTCATTTTCTCTTCCCTCCTTTTCCTCTTATTAAAGGGGGATTCTGGTGTTTTCTTTTCAAACCTGGGCCAAATTGTGAAGTCGTAAGAACTATTATTCAAAGTGCCTGACAAAATTACGGTTTCGAAAAAGAAAAACAGGCATTTTATTACTTTCCTCGAATTGAAAAGAACAGAACCCTGCACACTACTTTTGCTTGGCATCACCAATTAGAAATTATTAGAATTATTATTAAAAAAAACAAAGCCCCACTGAGTAATCAGTTGGCCGATGATATCGGCCCATATTAGCAAATCACGTGATTATCGGTATTGACTGATTTTATATCTGATATGTGCTGATATAACAAGGTACATAGTTATAGTTCTTATTATAATTGTTAATTTCTTAGTAAACAAAAGTGTTTCAGTGCACTGTATGTTATTCCGGCCAAAAAAGACTTCTGTCCAACTGTAAAAAAAAATCTTGTGTTAATTATAAATCTTTTTCACAAGTGTTTGATGACTGCATTTGAGGGATCAAAGCAATACATGTGTATATATATATATCTTTATTTATCTTTACAGATCGTAGATGGATCTAAAAAAGATATCGGCTGATATATTGGAATATCGGTATCGGCCCCTGATATCTCATTTCTGTCGGGCCCTAAAAAACATAATTTTGTCCCTCTGAACCTTTGTCAAGTGTGTTCTCAAACGGTTTCCCATCCATGATTTTAAGTAGCCAACGCTCAGACTTTGGTGTGTGCTCATCCTCAGCAGGAACCTGCAGAGTCACTCACCACAATATCCACATACATGAAGGCAAAAACACAAACACAAATTTAACAGGCACTAGAACAGAGAAAATACGTACATAGTTAAATGAATCGATGAGACTCTACCACACAAACTTGATCTGTTTACAGGACTGTTTACAGAGATATCTAATGAATGAAAACATCGGCCTTACAGCTTTCATAAATCATTCAAAAAAGTATCATCACACGAGTTACAATGTATCTAACCTCAGACCCAACAATGTGCACCATTAATAGTCTATAGTAGAGGACGTAACCTTAGAGATAGCATTGTACATGAAAACACTAAACAGTGAAGAAGAGTACTGCAGGCCTTGTTAAAAACCTCTTGCTAACTGGTGTTATAAAAGCAGAGGAGGTGCTTAAACTTACCTGCTGAACAGCTTCAGTGTGCCTGACCTGCCAGTCAGATCAGCCACACCCCTATTTATGCATAACTCTTGACATCTATGAAATTAAAACAGATGAGAAATAAATAAAGACGTACAGTGTGATCTGATAAAGACAGCTATTGATACCAAATTCGATTTTAAACCAGACGTATGACATGTTTAGTTCTGCTGTGAAAATGGGCCTCTTTATGTAGGTGTTAATGGGTCTTCCAGAGCTTTTGCAGCCAGCTTCAAGAGGAGAATCGGGAAACTGCAGTTCTTTGCACTTCCTTATTGGGTTCATGATTTACACACTGGTTTTAACATCGGAGGTTGTCGCTTGGCCTACACATGCCTAATGTGGCCATTGAAGGAACTGCATATATTTGAAATTAAATGCGGTGAGTGGACTTGTATAGCGCATATCTAATCCTCGGACTGCTCAAAGTGCTTTAACGATACATGTTGCATTCATCTGTTCATACTAAATTCACACACTGATTGCAGAGTCTGCTACGTGAAGGGCCCATCTCCCAAATAGTACTACTCCATTTACATGCATCAACACGCTACTGGCATTAGCAGTGTGAGCAGTTCAGGGTTAGCGTCTTGCCTAGGGGCACTCCCACTTGTTACTTCAGGACCTAGGGATCGAACCCACTGCTTCTACCACTGATCCACAGATGCCCCAGCTTTCTTTCATTCGTTTGATTTCTAGTCCTTGAAGTTGCCACTTGGCCTGAACATACTTTTATTGCCTCCAAAATTGGATGCTAACTGATTATTGCTACGATTACCATAGTAGAAATACTTCTCCATCATATAACCAGGCTGCTTTAAACACATGCTGCGAGTAGGTTTCCTGCAAGTCTTAGTGAGGTGTAACTACATTCACCATGGTAGACAAACAGTGTTGTGGCAATATAACATGAAGAGAGGCTGTTATGGAAATTCCAATTACCAAGACAAATATCTCAACACAGGCAGGTAGTGCTGAAGCGTTGATTTTTGTGCCATCTGGTGAAATAAAAGAATAAGACCATGCTATTTAGGCTACAAAAGACACTACCTGTTGCTGAGGCTATAAAGGGAAACGATCAAGAGAAAAATCACATGAAGCCGACAGAAAGAAGGCCCTCTTTCCATGTTGGTACCTCTGCCTTTCTGCTGTGCAGTTATTGAATTTACCCTCCTATATCTGATCTTTTGCCTATGATGTAACTGGCAGCAGGCTAGTTTAGCCTGTCAACCTGACTGTAAATAGTCTGTTCATGATACCAGAATTGGTTCGACACACGTTTTATAGAGTTTCATGGATGTTAAAATACTCCATAAAGCTCCTTTAATCAAAGCTCTGCCTTTCCCTCTAGTTCTCTCCTACTTCCTTCTTCTATTTCTCCCATCACCAATGTCATCCATTCATTATTAAAGCTCCCCTCGCCTCGTCTCTCCTGTGCTCTGCTCTATTAGAAACCCTTGTATCAGCTGCTCCGGGCCATAGAAGGACAGAGGGAAGAGGGGGAAAAAATAAAATGAAGACATGTTCGGCTCTTTGCAGGGGGGCGTGTAAGTCGCCTGTCAGCCTGTAATCACTGTGTCCGCGACTCTGTATGCTAATTCATCTTTCCATACTGCTGACTAGGACATGCAATATAAATGAAGTTTGTTGGACTGCACAAGGGCTGGCTTGAATAAAAGATCAGGGTCCTGAGGAGATTCAGGGCTGTTATTAGCCATGTGGAACTTCACAACCACAAAGCCAGACACTTAATGTTGTAATAAAGGCCTTTTTACATGGAAATTAGCATCTTTATCCCTGTCAGAGAGGGATTGATAATAAGGGGGCAACTTTGCACATTACTTATTTAAATTGACACAAAAAAAGGCAGTAATTCATTGACAATGTGTCAAAGAAACTTCAAATGGTTTCTGTCAAATGCACATTCATATCCAGGTGATGAGGTGAACACTACGTGAAAGATGCATTTTTGATTACAAATGCAGAACAGAGAGTAAGGGTGTTTTCACATTAGGCACGATTGTTTCGCACCGAGCAAGATTGCTCCCCCCGATGGTCTACGTTCACAATAACATTGTTCCGTACCCAAGTACACTCGTGTATGTACGCACTCCAATACAGCAGGTGGCTGTATGTTTTGCACATCCAACAAAAAGCAGAAAGAAAAAAGCAACCATGGCAACCATGTCCACCCTGCTAATTGTGGATGTTTCTATTATTTCTGAGACGCCAACAACGACCCTCTTCCTACGTCCACGTGTTCCGTGCTGCTCAGAGGATGAAATGTGGCCGTGCTGTGCAGATACGGCCTTTTTTTGAAGTGACAGGAGCCGTTTAGAGTTACGTCATATAGCGGTCAACTTCCTCGTTTGTGCACGGTTGCGTTCATATGTACTCTAGTACACATTAATGGTGCCCGATAGCAAACTCGGGCACACTACCCGAGTACTGTATTAGTACCGTACATGAGTGTTCACACTGATCAGATGAACCGGACTTTGAGGTCAAGCTTACTCTGATCTGGGCCCGGGTCCCTAATGTGAAACCATCCCAACAGTCATCAAGTTGTTTCACACATGCAGTTGAACTGACGGAGATTTTGGATGTATCACTCCTAATAACAAACCTTCTCCTGCCTAAACAAGGTTGTAAACCAGGGGCTGTATTCACAGAGCTTAAGTACAAAGAGTCGCTCCTCTTAGAAAATTCTTGGAATCATGACTTTCCTCAAAATGTTCCCCCCTACAGGTAAGATGAGATCACGGTTTTGTGGGCGGCTGTGGCTCAGTTTGCAGAGTTGGTCGCCTATCAACAGGAAGGTTGGGGGTTTGATCCCCAGCTCCTGCAGCCACATGTCCGAAAGTGTCCTTGGGCAAGACACTTAACCCCATATTTGCTCCCACTGCTTCGTCTGCGGCGTATGAATGTGTATGAATGGGATTTATTACTTCTGATGGTCCCTTTAGCAGCCTCTATCATCAGTGTGTGAATGGGTAGGTGTGACATGCGGTGTAAAGGCGCCTTGAGTAGTCAGAAGACTAGAAAATGCTAAACAAACTCAAGTCCATTTACCATTTAATGATAAAGATATTCACAAAGCCTCTTAGCCCTTAAGAGAGCTCCTAAGGTGAAAAACTGTTAGGGGGAGGAGGGACTTTTAAGAGGCTTCCTCTCAGGCTGAGGAGGAAACAGAGGAAAAACGGAGAGATAGCTGATCACACAAACACCTCTCTCAGCCTCTTGTTAATATCAATTAGATTAGTATTTACTTATTATTTGTATTATTGTAAATAAACATGAGCACATAAACTAACAGTGTGCAGCAAGGAAGGACTGTCCTGTCACCCAGAGAACAAAAGGAGTACAGCTGGAGTCTTGATTGAGAATTCATATTGAATCATAATTTGACTAAGTAGACAAAAATTATTTATGCAGACGTTTCAGTCCATTTTGGAGTTTGGTGATCATGTTGAGAGTCTCTCTAAATGTGTTTTACTCCACAGGTGTATCTAATCACTGATTTAAGCCTCTTGGCCTAGGACTAGGGCTGCAAATGAGGACTCATTAAATACATACAAATCGGTTACAAAAAAATTTGAATCGATACATAGTCCACATTTTGCTACATTTTTTCCCAGTAAATTACCTGTGTGCCTATGGCGTTAAAGAAAAATAGATCATTAGAGGTTGGGAAAAAAAATATTTATGGAAAAATCGAGATTCTTATCTTCTGAGATTTGAAATAGATTCATCCATTGTTTTTTTTGGCTAATCAGTCCCTCCCTGCTAATTATTAGGCTAGCTCTGTAACTCAGTAGAATGCCAAATGGAGATGCAAGAAATTCAGCCAGTCTCACAGATGACTGGAGTAGATCCTGAAGTATGGACTAATTCAAACATAGATTTTGAATCCATGGATCCATGAATCCAGAATCCTTTTGAATCAAAAATAGATTCTCAATCGAACCGTGAGATACCAAAAGATTTCCAGCCCTAGAGATCATACTTGTTGCTAACTGGTGAAACCACACCTCAAAAGGTTGAGAACCACTGACCACAGACAACAGACAACAGCCTGCATTGATCCCAATGCACAACACAACTGTTAGAGATTGTGACAAAAAAAGAAAACCTTACAAAACGATTACTCTAGTTCTCGCTTTAACAACGGGACGAGTAATCGATTAGAGAAGATGTTGCATTTCTGCACCCCTACCTAGGACGTATATTTTTTGTTACTGTGGCACTGAAACAGGTATCCATGTTGGTTGAATTTTACTGATACCAAAGAAGTCTAAAATTCTAGCATCGTGACGTTCCTATTTTGACAATTACCTGTAGAACATTTGAGCCTCCAACTAGAGAACCACATAATCAAAATAGTTCAGACCAGAAATTGTGGAATTGGTGAATATTGGACATAAAAAGCATTTACAGTGTATGCTAATGTTTCTGATTGTTAACTGTTTTTCTAGTTGTCTGAAGTCTGCAAGATGTGTATTTCACTCATCAATGCTTCCAGATGGTGTGTTAAACATGAAGTCAGATAAAAACAGACTTGGTGGTCAGTGGCCTTTCTTTCCTGCTGGCCTGCTATGAAAACATACATGCTTCTTTGTGGATATTTGCAAAATGTGGAAGCGTTTTGCTCAACACTGAGTTAGAGTTTCAAGGTCAAGGCCTTCAGTCCCCCAGAGGTTCTGAGCAGGGGGGCAAGGTGTGTGTGTGTGTGTGTGTGTGTGTGTGTGTGTGTGTGTGTGTGTGTGTGTGTGTGTGTGGGGAGGGTTAAATGTGTGTGACTGGTATCCCTTTATGCATCTGCTTCTAAATATGTTACATGTGTGTTTTTTATGTTTACTGTGTATGTGTCTGCTTTCCTGTACAACATAGTACTGCATATCGGTGCATCCAAGTGCACACATTTGGTTCTATGCCTGCAGACTACAGCACACAGACCGTATTTCTTCTTCTCCTTGACCTTCCTACCCCCCAGTCCGTCTTTGTTGATGTTCCATTGTAACAGGGATTATGGCGATGAGGAGAGAGGAAGGAAGCAAGTACAGAAAAACACCACTGATAATATGCTGAAACTGAAATCAGCTGTGAGTTCAACTACCTCTTAGTGTTCTCATCCAGGTGTTTTCACTTCTTCTAGTCCAGCTTCTTTCTAAACAGAGTGTCCAAGAGCTCTGTTTTGATAAGGTTAGACATGTTCTGAATAGTCTTCGGTTGCACATGTCAACTTGTCAAGTATGGGAGCTCAGAAGGTGGCGATATGTTTCAAAATATCAGGATCTAGGTAACGATGTAAAGCTAGTTTTGCATGTGCAGGATTAAGTGGTCAAATTGAAGGTAAGGAATAAACATTTAACATGAAATGAGCTTTGAGCATGCAACAGTTATTAGTAAACTGTTTGGGTACGTTTTGGCAAAAACTTGTTTAAAAAAGAATGGCTTGTGCTAAACACAGATCAGCCGTAACATTTTGACCCCCTAGCTTTTGTATTGTTGGGGGATCTCTCATCAGGTCAGGGCCAAAACAACCAAGAGACAAGGACTCCACTAGACCTCTATTTAAAAACATCATGGAGGAACACAGACCGTGTGAACTATGTGATGTAGGAGAAGTGGAGAATGAATCTCATTTTCTTTTGTATTGTCCTTTTTATGTCCTGAAATGTTTTGGAGCACTGGTGATGACAGGATGGAACGGTTGTTTTTTATTTCGATGTTAATAAGCTGGAAGAGGTCAAAATTCTCCAGCAACACTTGTATGAAGATTAACTTTATTAACAAATTAGACCCACGTGTTTCAGCTTGTGGCCTTCATCAGGGTGATATAGGGTTAATAAAGTTGATCTTCATACTACAGTTTGCTGGAGAATTTAGACCTCTTCAAGCCTTTCTCTCCTCGTGCACCTTGTATGTTGATTAGGCTGTGCCAGAAAATCCTGCTCTGCTTCTTCATTGTTAATAAGATGGCCATGTTTGTCTCTAAAGCCTGGACGAGACGTCAGGATGGTTTGTTTGGTTAGTAATATTATTATTTAGTGTCTACTTTTGGTCTTTGGTCTCTAGGTATTAATAATGGTGTCTTGTAAGCCTGTTTTGGGCTGGGCATATTGTTCATGCATGACACAATAATCAAATCCAATCACTCAATCAATCTAAAGGTGTGCTGTAGTGTCATGGCCCCAAGACATTAGCAGCTCTTTGAGTCATTTAAGTTGCAAAGTGGAGCATTCATGAATCAGACTTGGTCTCGATGTTGACAACATACTGAAATGACACTTTGGTTTTAGCTGGCTCATCATAATTTAGAGCATCGGGACACTGAGAAAGCTACCATACACGATGAGTTGGGAGTGGGAGTATTTGTCTTATGAGTTGGAAGAGACCAAAATTAGAGCTACAAGAGGATGAATTGCTTATAGGTTTTCTGCTGACCAGTTTGCCCAATGAAAGGCAGAGATACAATTTGTACATTTAAGAGATTTTCTTTGCGAGTTTGACTCAGCCTCTCTCCATTCTTGTCAGCACAATTTGGGAAATGAATCCCTCGTGCAGGTAGAAGTGTCATCAGTTTGGCCAAAATCTGTCAACACCTTTACATACAGTAGGCTTCCACTTCAATCAAACCTATCAATCAAACTTTATTCATGTAGCACCTTGCAGACAAACCAAATTGCAGTTCATTGAGAACGGAGAAAATGGTGGACAAAAAGGTAGAATGTTCAAAAGGATTTAGAGAGAAAAAGAGGAAAGATAGAGAGAGACATGAGTTAAAAACATTATAAATGAATGCACACTAGAAGCCTAAAAATAAATAAAATGTCATTAAAAAATGTAATAAAGATTTACACAGAAATAATGAAAACACAATTCCAAACATGATCAAGTGTTAAAGAGGACATATTATCCCCCTTTTCCAGCTTTTCAAACAGTCCCCTGTGGTCTAAATGAAACACCTGTGCTGTGCTTTGGTCAAAATATAACATGAATCAAGCACCAGAGGAGGTTTGTAACCCTGTATAAACCAGCTCTCTCAGAACGCTCCATTTGGTGTGTGTGTCTCTTTAAATGAAATGAGCCCCCCCTGAGTTTTCTTTTCTTTTTTCTCTCTCTCCGTTGCCCTCACTTTCTCTGTTTTCATTCTTGAGGCTCCAGCCTGTTTTAGGACTTGAAGGTCTCCAGGTCAACAAATACAAGAATGACTGGTGTCACAGGTCACAGGTAACTCTTATCCAATTTCTCTCTTTCCGGACCAGAGGAGGGGGCTGTGCTACAACCCTGTGGAACTCCACACAAAGTCCACTGTTTGGACAGCCTTGTGCATGAGGATTATTATAATGCAGCTATGCATGATGGGTGGACGATGAGGAAATATTCAGCTAAGCATTGTAACGTTAAATTCTCCTTAAACTACCGTAAGACTTCAATTAACAGCCCACACTTTCATTTTCTTTATTCTATGAAATGACCCTGCCTTTATTTGGGACAGGCCTTAAATTATATTTAAACAAAACCAAAGATGGGAGAGACTTTAAAATTATTAATTTAAATCAAAAAATATCTGACTGTGCAAACTAGCTTCATTCTATTTTCTTGAAAAGATATTGAAGGTGGTCTTTATTTGTGCCTTGCTCCTTTTTCTCTCTCCATATTCTCAATCTGCAAACCTATCAACACTTAATGCATAAGGGCCTCTGACTGAGATCTGCTTTTTTTTATCAAAACATGCAGCTACACCAGCCGAGTAAAAGGGACTGGGCCTTAAATTTGGATGGGCTTTATTTGAAGTTTTACGGTATATAAAATAAAATAAAAGATGTAAAAATGAAGGGACTTTGAAGGGGCTGAAACATCTGAACTGACCTTTAAAGAAAAGAACGTATATGAAGTGACATCCCTACACACCTGCCATGTAATGTCAGTTAAAAGAAGAACACTATTTCTCTTCTGTGCTAAAAATGACACACTGTAAACCTGTTTTACACATGCAGTAAAGAAGCTTCGTCTGTTTGCAGGGTTGGGGAAAATCAAAGATATTCTCTTGTGTGTTTGTGTTTTTTGTTTTTTTGCATTTGTATTTATTGTTTTTCCGTCCTTTAGCATGTGTGTCAGGGAAAGTCTGTGGAGAAGAATAAGAATGAGCGTGGAGATTGAGTTATAAAAGACATGGACTGTTAGGCTCTGGGGAGGGACTTCCTCCTCAGTACATGATGACTGTCACTGTGGCAGCAGAAAAAATACAAAGGTTACGCCTCCCTCTGCTCTTCCATGTTCTTTTATTTTCACTTTTGTCCTTATAAGGTATTCATTGTGGGGATGCATGATATGAATTGTATTCACTGCTTTAGCCTTTGGGGTGACTCTTGCAAACTTTCTGCAGGTTCAAATACCTGTCGAGTCGTTGCGCTTCGGTACTCGCTTTTGACTTGGTGCTAATGCTAGTGGCTAATGCTGCTTTCTTATTCCTTTAATACATCTTTGTTGCCACGACAACTCTTCAGGTGACTTATAAAATTCAGCGTGTTAAAACTTGACTTTATTCTTCCCCTCCGAATCCTTACATCAAGTTTTGCAAATTGCAATCATGTTATTTTGCTCTGACACGATTCATCACATCCACACTGATGACACCATGTAAACTCTCTGCGGCTGCGCTACTTCTTCTTCTCTGTCTTCAATGACGGCTCGCATACTGCCACCTACTGTGTCGGAATGTGTAGGCTTGTTAGCAAGTTGAAGAACGCCATTATTAACGGTTGATTTTATTGGTCAAATTGTAATTATCGTAATAATAAAAAAATTAAGGCCAATAAATTATGTGAACCGACATCTTGCATCCCTCACCCCATGCCAGTTTTAAAGTCTGTTGATGCTTTACTTTAAAGATTAATATTGATGAAATAAAGTGCCATGACAGTATTTAGGGCAGAAATACAAAATTTGTGTTGGTGATTATCTATCTAAACATGCATGAGGCACCAGGAAGTTTATTGAACAGGTTAAATTATGGTTTAATTCTTTTCTTAAAGGTCACATATTTTGCAAAATACACTTCAACATGTGTTTTGAACACTTATGTGTCCCTAGCCTGTCTAAATAGCCCCCCAATTATTAGTAAAGTCCATCCTCTCCGTCTTTTGCCTGCTCCACTTTTCAAAGGCATGGTGCAAGAAAGCCCGAGCCACCAAGCCCTTTGAGGAGGGCGTGGTCAGACACAGCTCATTTGCATTTAAAGCTACACAAACAGAAACAGCCTGTTTTGAGCAGGGCTGAAATAGAGGGGTTTACAGGCATGATCAAATACAGGATCAGAGTGGATTTAGAACAAGACACTTCACATGTTTTAGGGAGCTCTGAGGCTTATTGAAACTGGTTGAAAATGAGGATAATATGTGACCTTACATCTTACACGTAAATCATTTCATTTTTAATAATTAGGATGTCTAAATATATGAGACAATGCAATACCATATCTACTTATATAAATAAAGGACACCTGATCTAATGAAATATGTTCAAATAAGTATAACAATGAAATAAACAACACTAAACAAACTAGCAACAAAATAAAACGCTGAAATCTTCTTTTGTTGTGGGATGAGTGCAGACTTGACTGTAGCTTCATCTGTCAAATTCCCTCTTCCTCGCAAAAGCCGCGAGGGGCTGTGAGCAAAGTTCTTCCAAAGCCGCCGCTTTCACATTCTGACTTCATGCTTCTATAAAAGAATCATCAGACATTGGCAAGTCATGCCCTCAATCAATAATTATGCAAACACAGTCTTAATCAATACGTGAAATATAAAATAAGGACAAATGATAATATGGAGATGGAGCACATCTCATTTCTTCCACCAGTCAGATGAACATGTTTGAATAGCGAGCATTAGAATAGCAAAGCATCTATTTGGCTTTTATGTGATGGGACCTTGCATTTCGTTGGCACACGGTTCAATATTTGAACAGAGAAAAAAGTTTTAAAAATGATATTGCTCGGAGTGATAGTGGTAGTAATAAAGAAGTTATTGACCAAATGATATTGATCGACAGGTCCTCGGGCAAAACGAGCCGACCTTGGTCTCCCTCTGTGCCTTGCCCTCCCTCCGCCTGCCTCCCCTCTACTCTCCTCCCCGGAATTCAATAATATATTATTTTACACAGTTTAAAGCTGGACAACAAATAGCTGCACAGCGCAAGGTGAGGAATTACTGGTACATTTTGTATGGCTATTTGCCTGTAGGAATTTGGCATGAGTGTGTAAGGGTGATTAAAATCAAGACTCCAGTCAAGGCTTGATTTGGGTCCCATTCAGCAGGAAGCATGGCAGAGAAAGAATAAAAGAGGAAGAGAAAAGGTTATTTGGAATAAAAGGAAAAACCAGAGGCTATGTGCTCCTTCCTCTGCTCGGCATAAATCAGATAATGACCTTGAAGTCTTTGCAGGAGAAAGGCAGCGGTAACTACATCCAAGCTGTGTCCCCTGGTTTATTCACAAGGTCAGAGGAGGGAAACAATGGCCATTGATTTGGCCCTGAAGAGGCAGGGAGAAAAGGCTTGGGTGATCGTCACATTACACCCCCACTTTAAAACACTATCGCTTGTGCCATGAAACAATGCTTTTGGAAAGAGTCTGTCTGTGGTCCTGTGGCATCTGGAAGCTCTTTCCTTAAACACATTCTCAATTAAAGTGTTGTTTTACATTTAACACCTTGGGAACAAAGACGAGAAAAGTGGGACTAGTGGGGATAGCGATAGCCGCCACATATGCTAACCAGATTGCACTGATAGCAGCTTTAAAGATACTCTGCTAAACTGTGAATCCATGTCGCGACAGTTTAATCCACATCCAATGTGTTCAGCTTGGATCGATACAGCTTTTACAACTTCAACACATATTTTTTAAGAGTGTGAACACACTGATAGAAGCTTGATCTGGAAACATAGATGATTGGTGAGGAGACACTTGCTGCACACACTTTGTCCCAGACCACCAGGTCTCAAAATACTGAAAATGTTAAAAGCATCACAATTCGCTGTTCATCTTCACAGATTTTGGTTGCTTGCGTGGCACCTGTATACTTAAAAACGTAGTATATTATAAGTATATAAGTACATGAGTCTTATGAACTGGGTGTAGGGGTTCATTTCCAATCTTAAAGTCATTTTGCAACATCATATTACTTCTCATATTGTCGTAAAATAAATAGTCAGGTGAGAGAATCAGTGATAAAGACTGTAAATTAAAAACAGTGTCTTTCTGTGCAGTTCAAAGCACACACAAGTAATATTCTGATATACACGCCAATACTCAGAAGGTCGGTCAGTCAACTGTTTAGCTGTAGCTACGATGAATACTCTGGTGGAGTAACACACACGCCACTGATCGGACTGGGAAACCAACAGTCCACCGGGTTCATTTCTTTGACACCGACTCCTGAGTCAAGGTTCCTGTTCACTGGAGGGTATAGGAGAAGGGGCACGTCATCATTCTCAAAACTTTCATCCAAAAGCTACATTTATACCAAACATCCAGCCTAATACTGTCCTTATAATCAAATCTCTGAAGTAGAGATAGTGGTGTAAGGTCTTATGGCCAGCTCAGAAATGTGAATGTGTCTTCCAATGTTTGACAAATGTATAGTAAGGTCTCAGAACTGTTAAGAAACTAGACTATTGACTTAATTTTCCATGGCCTGAAGTTATAAACCAAGACAGAAACGGATCAAATAAAAAAATGGATCAATACAGGAGAGCTCATAACCCCTCTACTGATCAAAGATGGTCTCTGGCATTGATTGTTAATGTCTTGTTGATCTTTCCCCGTTTTCCCCCTGACTCCTTTTCAGTGGCTTGTCCTCTTAACACTTAACACTGAAATTAATACTGCATTTTGAATATGTATCAGATATTATGGCATGTCTGATAGCTTCTAAAATAAATTATTAATTTGGTGTATTTTCTCCTCTTTATGTACTTGTTGTTGATCAACGTAAGTAGCTGTTGCTATGGCTCCAACAAATCTTCATCAGCTAAGCCCCTATGCTTTTTGGATATTTGTTTCTAACACTGATTGTGCTTTCTTGCACACTTTTACACAGGCTTTAACACATATTGGAAAGAGCTGTGATCATCAGCCACGCCACGTTGTTGCCAAGTGCTCAACACCGTTTTTTCCTCCATGTTTTGAAAAGTCACTCTATTTTCCACCAGTCGTGTTTCTCCTTTGAGAATGAAGTCACCAGGGTGGTCTGAGAGGTGACTTAACACAGCAATAGAATCCCCATGTTGGACACAGTGGTATTTGCACAGTTGGCATTGGTTGGTGAGCACATTTTGAGTAGGAGTAAGGTATTTCCCTGTGATAGGTCTCAATGTCATCTGAAGACTTAGAGCCGTCTCTATTATACTTCTGGAATCTCTCCACGGTTCGGCTCTCTTCTTGCTGCAACACAAATGCATCTATGGCTGGTTCTTGAAAACAATGATTAAAGCATATTAAATCGTTTTAATGAGCAGTTAACAATTTAGTAACTTAGACTGGGGCTTGTAGCGCTTTTGTTGGCGCTGCCCCACTGGGTCAGTTTGTGGAGAGTGAGCGCAGCCATGAGCATCTGTATATACATCACAGGAGAACTACAAGATCACGCGGGAATAGAAAGAGAAAACCGTGCAAACAGCATGCTGCTTTGTCTTTCTGAAGTTTTTTGCTGTTCATTCGTTGCCTGTTTTAACATAATATTGTTAAAGAGATGGAAAATATGATCGTGCGTCCGTATATTGTGTTTTATTTTGAAATTGACCGAACGCTCTTTGAGTTTCCTTGTCTGACTTCATGTCCTTGTTGTTCTATTCTGTCCAGCTTGATGCATGCTTGCAGGGAGCTCCGTCTACGATAGACTCGCAGCGTATTTGAAACAGTGCTGGCATTGCTAAGATGGACTGCGGGGAGGTGGAAACAGGAGCATTGACTAGAGTGGCAGCGCTGACGGACTGCAGCGTGCATGGAGTATGTGGAAACTGGCAGTTAGTGGGGTTGTATGAGGCATATGTCATTGGCTTGCTGATGGAAAAGTAAAGCGGTCTGAAGAAAGAGTACCCTTATTGAGTTTTAGGTCTATTTTTTATGAATATGAACTAAATTACGCGGCACAAGCGTTCCCGTCTGTAGCGAAATTGAGCCCCTTTGTTTGGGTTCTTCATCTGAAAATGCGCCACATGAAGAGCTTCATGACGATTAGTCCTTATTCACCAATAGAAGAAAAGGAAACCCTACCTGACAGTTTAATTTCATGCTGGAAAAAAATGTAAATTAATGCTCAATTTGCTTTACAATCAATGAATTCCTGAATTAGATTTTTCCAAAAGTGATTCCCAATCTATTATCTTTCTGAAAAGTCCCACCCAATCCTGATTAGGGCACTTGTAGTATGAAAAATCATCAGCAGCCTTTACTATAAAAACTCCACTGAAGAGAAGTGGTGCAGGTTTGTCACTGGTCCAGACAGAATAAGTGCAGAGTCAAATAGGGATGAAGCATCAGCGCAGCGATAAAGCATGCTATCGGCCTTACCTCACTTATCCTGTGTGAACACGATCGTCTTGTTCGTTTGCATGTCAGAGATGCTGATGGAGAAAGGGATGGTGGTTATGCTCAGTAAAATATTCATTCTGCTTGCAGGCCAGCCAAGTGAAACATCCAGCTACTTGGCAGACATGGAATCTGAAAAAAAGAGAGGGTGGGTGTGAGGGGATGCATCCATTATTGAAGTACCGGGATGTTATCAATTCATACAAGGTCAATATGGAAGGTTTCAGTTTGACAAAGATTTGTCTCTCCTTTTTCGAATGTTCTTGCTCTGTCACAGTTCTTATTATACTCGCATCTCTGCTGCACTCTGTTCGTCACATTGTCTTGGTTTTGTTCTTAACTACTCACAAGTCTTCTGAAGCTCGAGTGCATGATGGTACAAGATATGACTTTACCTCTGGCCACTTAAAATTCAGCCCACAAGCCTATTTCCCCTGCAACACACACACATGAGGACAGATTCGCACAGTGTTTGTCGTGGGAGAGCTCCTCATTTACATCAATTATGGATAGTCAACTTCCATCCTCGTGGCCCGGCGCTGCATATTTCATGGAGAGGGGGGTATTTTATGAGTTAATGTGTCCAGTTGACATGCCTCTGAAAGCACTGGCCTGTCCCTTACACCGTGTGCAGAGCACGCAAACACAAATCTTGTGAACCTGTGTGTGTGTGTGTGTGTGTGTGTGTGTGTGTGTGTGTACCCATCCAACCCCTTCCCTAGCCACATCATGCATCCAGCACAAATGTGTCTTGCAACCTCAGTATCTACAGGGAGGGAGAATCACCACACGAGGATCACACACTTTTTGAAAAGCAACTCTCTGGAATTACCTTCTCCATCGTTAGTTTGTTTGTTTGTAGGGTTGGTGAAATTATAAAAAGACAAAAATTGGTGTACAACTATTTCTCCAAATGAGTGGGATACTTAAATGTGGAATTAGAAAAGTGGCACCAACATTTCACATCCAGCACAACTTCTGAACCCCCTTTCAGAGAGGCCTGTAAACAAGGCTGAAAACAGCACTCATTATGCCCGCTCTCCCCTCCGCCGCTCTCACTACTTCTCACTTTTTCATCACCCTCCAACCCACCCACCCAACCATGATCCCCCCCACCACCCGCTTCACCACTATTTCTCTCCTCGCCCTCTTGCCAGCCTGTTGGGGAGGTGTTAACAGCAGCTGGTGCCTTTGCATAATGTGCAGGGTGTTTATGTACGTTTTTCATCTTCTTCCCTGTGTGTGTGTGTGTGTGTGTGTGTGTGTGTGTGTGTGTGTGTGTGTGTGTGTGTGTGTGTGTGTGTGTGTGTGTGTGTGTGTGTGTGTATGTCATAGAGAGAATGTGGGAAAGAACGGAGGCTGTTCTCGGATGGTACAAATTGCTTTTTTGACCCGGTAATTAGTGGCAGAAGACACTCTGAAGGAGCCGGTGATGAAGCTCCCGTGGCCGGATTTCAACATGGAAGCATAAATTATCATTTATGGAGCACTAATGGCCTGTTGAGTTGTCCTCTCAGACCTCGCTCTGCCGCACCAGCTCTGCGCTCGTCTACAGATGATCCTGGTCATCTTTTATGTGTTACCTCCATGTCATGAAACCTAACTATGAGATGAAAAAAGGCCCACTCCCCTCTCATCCCCTGGGTCTGGGCTTTCTCCTTTCCTCTCTTCTTCTGTCATCTCTTCAGGTCTTATTCCCTCTTCTCTACATGCACAGTTAAGTTGAGCTACGGTTACAGCTGGATTAGACTATTTAGTTTGAGTACTGTCCTTGTTCCAGTATACATGCACAGACGGAGAGGGGATTTATTTCTGGGAAAGTGTTCAACTCCACTACAGTAGATGG
The DNA here is from genome assembly GCA_020745685.1 of Tautogolabrus adspersus. NCBI lineage: Eukaryota > Metazoa > Chordata > Actinopteri > Labriformes > Labridae > Tautogolabrus > Tautogolabrus adspersus. The sequence goes on along the minus strand of CM036541.1, from coordinate 5,619,527 downwards.
CGATATGCCTCCTTTCAGCTAGTTACAATTGGGCCTTATTCAGGTAGACGTTGCTAAGAAAATTTCGCAAATGGCAATGTGGTTGTTGTATGTCGAAAGATAAAAACTCGGACATCATTTTCGACGACTTCGCACATGCTCTACGCTTCCCTCTAACTTATGGAGATTTCTGAAGGCAGACAGCACAACTTCTACTATGCTACACACTTATGCAGTTCGACTTCCAGGTGAAAACCCAGTGCGGAGACTGTGGAGCATGTGCAGAAGGGGCAGTCCATTCCAGCTTTCCAACCAAATTATTTCGGTATGTTGGTCTCACATCGAGAAATTCGATTTAGTATCACTTCAGGATTGTAAAAGTCCAGTTTTTGTCAGACTGACACAATAAATCAACCTTTTCTAACTGCATTTAAATGTCCTGCCTTACTGTTTTTACATTTGCCTTTTTCTTCCTCACTTCAATAAGATTGTCTTCCCTTCTTCTCTCTGTCTTGCTTTTTCTTTCATTTTGCATCCATCTCTTCACACTTTTCTACTCATCTTATTCCTCTTTATTCTCTCCCACAATATATTGTCTCTTCTTATCTCATCTACCCCTCCTCTCTCTTCCATCTTTGTTTCCATTTTCTAATTTAGATGAGGAAATTTGTCAAATCTGCGCCAAAAAAGATCCTTGAAACGAGGAAACACATCGGATTTGAGGTCTCACCAAGCAAATAGTATCTGGCTCGCAAGATTATTTTGACTGTGACTTCTACTTATTTTATTGTTTTCTTAACAACGACGCCGTGACAATCAGTGACAGAAACAAACATTCACACCACAGAACAAAAGCAGCACTGTTGACAGAGGACAGCGTCTGGTGCTGAAACAAAGCACTGTTACGTCAGCAACAGCTATCACAAGAATCACCTCCTAAAGCATGAGGTTTTGTTTTTTAAACCTATACAGTATGATTTGGCTACAGAATACATAACGATAGGCTTAGTTCTTACTTAATTTGAAAACTGGCATCTCTCTTTTTCTCTCTCTCTGACGCTGATGTGATTCTACTCTCTTGGTTTTGCTGCATCTTAATAAGAAGCCTCCCCACACAAGGTTCACATGCTGTGATAACAGAGCTGCTTTCAAATCCGTACGCACGGTTTTGCATTGGAAATCCATGCACACAGTTTACAAATCTGTGCACTCTGAGGTCTGAACGTTGTCAATGTTTCAGCAGCGTATCAGCTCTCTCTCTCTCTCTCTCTCTCTCTCTCTCTCTCTGTCTCTTGTCACATTATGTAATGTAGGCAAAAGGCTAAAGAAGAGTTGAATGGTGATATCTGTTGCTGTTTCAAAGTCTCACCTTCTTACATGATGCTTTGCATATAGAGTACATATTCAGTATTTTTGAGCTATTTTTAAAACCACATATTGTTTTTGTGAGAAATGGCGTGTGTGTTAGTGCGTGTGTGTGTGTGTGTGTGTGTGTGTGTGTGTTTGTTTCATGTGAGCTGTACTGTGTTTGACACTCACAGTGGGTGAGGTTTGCCCTTAAAACAGCTGTCATTACAGAACAGAGTAGGAAGGAATGCAATTAGACACGTCACCTCCACGATCCATCATTGGCTATTATGGCTTCCACAAGGTGAGGAAAGGAGAGAATGGCCCATAGATACTGCAAGGAACAAACAGCTTTGTGACCAGAAATTAAAAGACAGATGCGCTCATAAGAAGGAAAACAAGTGAGCTAGCCTGATACTCATTCGCAATGTCAAACAATCCACCACTGTTAGTGGTTGTCAATAAAATATCAACCAGCTAATAAGGCACCAATGGAGGAGGAAGATGTGATGTGTTTTACTCAAGGACACTGCGAAAGATGGACATTAAAAAACAAACTTAAACCTTGTTATAGAGGAACATATTCGGGAAACCTGGTGGCTTGTTTGAAGCACAAATGAAGTAAATGCAGAAGTGCAAAGACTGCTATTCCTCGAGTGGCCACTTGAGGCTGGCTCCAAAAGGGAGATTGTTTCCGTTGGCTGCATATGAAACTCACCTGTGCAGCAGAATTAAACTTATTTACAGCGTGGAACAAAATCTCTAACTAATTGTCAGTCAACTACACACAGATTTTTTTAGTGTTTGTATGTTCATTTAAAGAAGTCAAATCTGACCTAACTTACACATGCATACATCAATAATGCAACTATTTGTTTGTTTGACCTGTTCTGTGCCACTGATGAAGCGCTCCGACTTTAACAGCAAATCAAATCAATAAGCAACAGGGACCCTAGCTTCAATTACATTTAAGTATTGGGGCAATGTCAAAGCTGGTCAAGGGATGGTCGAGAATGTGGCACTTGCAGCTTCACTCTAAGCCAGTGCCTCTCAAACTGTGGGGTGAAAATGTTCACTCCTCCAACGGGGGCCATTCAAGAAAAGCTTGAGAACCACTGCTCAATGTAAAGTTGGTGAAATAACTGTTCTTAAACAAATTGTGGTAAAATAATCAAAAATATGTTGGGGCCTTTCCTTTATTCATATTTAAATGGATGGAATAGAAAATTGGGAAGGAGAGTGGGAAATGACATGGGGGGGGGGGGAGGAGCCACAGGTTGACTTGAACCTGGGCCGCCCGTGTGGAGGACTACGGCCTCCTTACATGGGGCACTTTGTAACCGCTAGGCCATCAGCACGCCAGGTTTATTTTTGAATATGTTTTAATGGTAAATGTGGATATCATTTAGATAGATAATTAGGGATTTCAAAATCTCCATAGGAATTCAACCTGATCACCGCTTGTCGCTTTAATAGGAGATGGAACCTCCATATATCTAGACTCCTAAAAGTTTTGTGGATTGCATGATTAACATTGAATTATAATATTTTAGGGGCATTAAGTTGTGTTTAAAACCAACATTTCTGCAACGTGTTGAAGCCAACACAGGTCAAGACATTCCCTCTGAACGTGTAGAAGGCCGGACTTGACAGGTTTATATTGACCCTATAAAGGTAACACTTTAATACTCTGGTAGGTATGGAATCAAAAAAAAGAAGGGAACATTTAGAGAGTAGGGGGCTCAGAGCGGCTTAATAGAAAACTGCAGCACTTCTTGGACTGTAATAAACCGTCAGTTAGCGGGGCCCACCACATCTTCAAACACGCTGCCTTAGTGTGATGAGTTCCCCGAAGAGGTCTGCGGCTACTCTGCCTTGAAAGCACCCAGATTTTTGCCAGTGTGTGCACTTTTAATTGCACTCCCATCACTTGCCCCTCAGCTCTGCAAAATCCTCTCTCTCTCTTACACAAACTGCCCCTCGCTCATCCTTTCTCCAATAGCCCCCCCTAACCCTGACTCCTCCCCCCCTGTCTCTTTCTCATTCTGTCATTTTAGCCCTTTCTCTCTATCTGTCCATTCTTCAAAGGGGAACTTCATTCACTTTATTTTAATTTCACAGATGAACCCTGAGGGGGCGAATGAGAGATGGCTGTGTGAGAGGGAGGCTGAAATAAGAAACTCTGCTTTATTTTAGTTCTGGCTCTGTGGTATTGGGCCAAAGTCTTTCATGGTTGGTTAGTGGCCAGCCATGGGCACTGTCGAATATACAAATGAATAACCTCGGACAGAATGCTTTCAATAGAGGATGCCTGTGCAGACATACAATAAAAGCATTATGCTCATTTAAAGGGATACTTCACCCGTTGAAACATGAATCTGTAGTGACATTGGGTCATATATGTAGTAGAAATGTGAAATACATTTTGAAATTGGTGCCTTCTTGACCGAGAAAAGGCAAAAAGTGTCTTTTTGCCTTTTCTCGGCAAAGACAACAACTCCCAGAATGCACAGCACGGCAGGACACTCCCGCTGAAGGAGAGGTGCATTCATGTGGTATCGGAAAAATGAGATTCCGAGTTGTAAAATGCAAATGAAACACCTGATCAAGTCGGTTTTGTGTTTTGTTAACATACTTTTTATTCATGAACATATTGCACATCAAATTTTTGCTTAAATGTAACTTGACTATAAGATTTCTCCGAGTTGGGAAGTCGGAAGAACGACTTCCCAACTCGGAAACTTAGACCACCCGAGCAGCACCTGAATGCAGCATTACTCGCGGACATTTAATAATAACAATAATACAGCTGTTTCCACAACTGATTCAGAGATTTCTTCCAGAAGGAATTGGCATCTTGGAAATTCCTGGCAGAAAACAGACTCTATATGTCTGTGTCCATAGGCAAACAGTGACAGCACCGACAACACAAGTCTGCCCCGGCTCCTTCTTCCTCTCACAGCCGCGGACCTAGCCAGCTAGGCTAGCTAGCCTGCCTGTCGGCACCAGCAGCCAGCTCGCCGCTATATTGCAGCTTGTAGAAAGAACCACAAACATCCGATTCGAGCACAACACCTTCAAAATCCCTTTCATCCATATCAGTTTGAAGTTGAAACATACTTTTTTCTTATTATTATAAGATATTAGCTTTCTCCATAGAGCCTGGTAGCATAGCTTCCAAGCAAGATGGCGGATGTTAAGTTTCGATTCTGGCAGTGAAGCCCCGCCCACTGATCTGTGATAGGTCTGTAGCTTCAGTGGTCGAAAACATGAGGAACTAGCGATGTAGTTTCACCCCTGCTGACCACAACAGCCGCAAGTGACGCAATATGACGATGTTTGCGTCACTTGCGGCAGCATCTCAGAAAAGAAAATACAGATTTTTCCCGTCTCAGGGGAAATGAGGGCTGGATGCAAGACCATTCAATAAAAACACAAGTTTACTACTGATACAAATCTTAATGCAAATGGGTGAAGTATCCCTTTAAGGTCATTTAAACTTATAGCCTTTTTTATACCATTTCTGATCACTTTGTACTTACCAGGTAACTGTTCAGATCTGGTAACATAGCAACATTGCTGTGTTAGGGACAGTAAGATGCAGTAAGGAAGATACTGAAGGAAAGGCCTTCAAAAGAATCAGACAGGTTGCAAACAGGCCAACAGCTTAGCTTTGATTATATAATCCACTTAATTTTCAGTTACTCTGTTAGCAAGGGACCGAAAACGTTTGTTTTAATTCTTCTATTCAGGAAAACCTTGTGCACACAAAACCACAATGCATCAGATATATTCAAATGTAAGTCATTCTATCATTTGCACAGGTGAAGAGTATGTGTGAACATGTATTTATTGTATATTGACGTTAATGCTCTGTCACACAACCTTGGGTTTGGGAATTTCATACAGAAGCACAAAGTACATTTCAGCATCTAATGCAGCTGTAGGCCTACCTTGTTTGTCTTCAAGAGATTGCAGGTTTTGACAACTCGAGGATGACAATAGGCTGGTTTCAAATCAGACACACAAGACACAAGAAACTGGTTCGGTGTTCAAAATCCAAGTTAAAGGAAGACTGTGTGACTTTTTGATCCAGTAGATGTCGCCCTTGAGCACCAGCACTAAACCTAAACGAACTTCTGTTTGGCGACACCTCCGCTATTCTGAAGCCTCCGCTGTCCTCCAGCGACACAACTCCAACCCTGTCCACTTGCGTTCGCATGAAGAAGTTATGAATTAGAACTCACCATAACTAAGCACCATTAATCACAAGCGGCAGACACAATTGTCCTTTGCTCGAGCTGCAATTGCCTGTGGCCTGCATTGTTGTGTTAGCAGGCTAATGTTAGCACACTTTAGTTAGCTTGAAGCTTCATATTGCACATAAATTGACACAGAACAACCGTGATCTAAACTCACGTACGTGACTTCCAAATATGCAGTGAGTATGTTATTCTTCTTTTCTCTAGTCCTTGACTAAAGCAGATTTATACACAAGGCCGTCCCGTCCATGTAAACATGATGTAAACACGTCAACAACAACACAGCTGGCTAGACTCATGCTTCTCACTCATGGTAGACAGTCATGACTCAGAGAGACATTTACAGAGGATATACTTGATTTCTGCTGTATGTGTAAAATGTTGTACATTCTGCCTTTAAAGTTATGCACTGTATCCAACATGGACCTATTCTCAGTGGCGCTCACCCACTGGTTTCTGAAGAGGTGTTGTGAAGCCACACGATGGCGGTCACCATGTTGGAAATGTTGTCTCAATTTCACTTTCAGTCAATCTGGAAAAAGACAAATAAACAGCTTAGACAAGCCTTAAGCCACCTGGTTTGGCTACAGTGCGTCTACCTGTCAGTCAACTCTGCCACGCCCCTAAATATGCAAATGTATGATTAACTCTTCGGCTTGCTTAATATAAGACAAATGAGTTATAGAAAATGTTTCCCCTGTGAAGAGTGAAGAAATTAGATGGTGATGCCTAATTCTTTAACATGTTTATTTCTGCTGTGACAAGGGAAGTTCAATATGGGACCTAATTGGTATTCCTTGGCTTTTGCAGCCAGCCTTAAGTGGACACTTGCGGAAATGCAGTTTTTGTGCACATCCATGTTGGCTTTATTTTCAACTCTGGAGGTTTTCAATTGGTTTCAATAAATAATCAGTAAAGAAAAGGGTAAAAAAAATAGAGAAAAATACTTTAATAAATCCATAACATACAATTCCTTACTGAGTGCAGATGTAGTGGATTCCTTGATGGTTGTAGATTTCTCTTAACCCAACACACTCTTGTTTTGTATAGTTTGAACCTCTTCATGATATTTGAACATGCTGTTGTATGTGCATGTGACTACTGTAAATCCATGTCCCTGAGAGGGCTCACAGGCCTGTACATGATGCATCTCTGTGTGTGTTTGTACAAGTGTGTGTGTCAGCATGCAGGTGTACATGCTGTGTGAAAGATGAGCCCTGACAACGGTGTGTCCACCTTGCCCTTTGGCTATTTCTGTACCGTACCTTCCCCGATGTTGGTTGCGTAATGATCTGGGAGATAGCGATCGCTCTTTGTTTGTTGTCTCTTTCAGCCATAACTGGGCCTTGGTGCCAGAAGGTCAAGTGTACAGAATAAGAACAGGCTTACACAACACACAAAACACAGACACGCCTTTGATGTAAAACAAGCAATGTGTGTGTGTGTGTGTGTGTGTGTGTGTGTGTGTGTGTGTGTGTGTGTGTAGGTGTGTGTGTGTGTGTGTGTGTGTGTGTGTGTGTCTCCAATTGAGGGTGGTGATTGATTTAAGACAATAGAAATCTGGCTGTGCAGTTGTGGCCCTGCAGTAAACTGTTTCAGCAGAATGCACATGTGGGGATGTTGATGGGTGTGTTTCTTCAAGATCCAGATTCTCGTTCTGAACAAATACTGTATTACCATGACTTGTGTTGTGTGGCAAGGAAAGGCATTTTGCTCAAATTTGATTTGTACCAGTCTGGGGCTCCGCATAGTGGACAAACGTTAGGACGACTCTAAGGGCCCATGACTGACGGGGGCCCTAAGATGTGCCAGTAGAATTGTTTTAATTCAAGAATTTAACCAATAAAATAACTTTATAGTAAAAACCTTTCAAACATTACATACTGAAAGTATAAAGTAAAACAATGCTGCTTTAAATTATTCAAATAGATGAAAGGTGCATTTATTTAATATTTTCAATTGTTTTTATTGTTACATTTAAAGGAGCAATCTGTAACTCTCACACGTAGAGCAGTTCTAAATGGATACTGCAGTTCAAATTCAAAACATTGGAGAGAGCCGTCTCCCTCAACCCACTCCTCCAAAGAGTCAATGTGCATGCAGGTTGCCATGTTGCGGACACTGAAGCTTCAGTGTTTAGCCAGTTCTGCATCGGTCACGAAACCTTTCTGGGTTCTCACCTCTCTCTATTTTTCAAAAACATCAATATCGATCCTAGTTTGAGCACGTTTCTGCTCGTGGAGCTTATTAGAAACATGCAGAGGCTTTTTAGGTCGGGTAGACTCAGTTCTTTTTTTTTACGACTTACTTTTTTTATTGTGTTTTTCACCTCCAACATACACCACAAATTTACAAGTCATGTACAAATTTCGAAACAAGCCAAAAACACAAAACGAAAAACAGACAACTATGCATGAAAACAAATGACCGGAAGTAAATGTACATATATGCATGCATGTACACATGCACATATACCTATATACATAATAAAAAAATAAAAATAAAAAAATAAATAAAAATAAAAACAAAACAAGAAAAAAGCATTCACATACATGTTGGCAATAGTACTTATTACAGATTGTTGTATCTCAAAATTATATCTCATAGTCATTCACTTAGCGCACAATATTTCATGGTATACAAAAGAGGACTAGCATTAAACATCAAATATCATTATGATCATCTCTGCCAATCATTTCCAGATAGGGACCCCAAAGAGATCTAAAAACCTTTGTGTTATTATTAATTTTGTATATTAGCTGTTCAAAAGAAGCCATCCTAGCCAACTCATCCCTCCACTCCCTGAAGCTAACTTTCTCTTTTGACTTCCAATGTCTTAACACAATCCTGCACCCCGTTAAGAAGGTTAATTTTACCCAGGAACACACTTTGGAGGACAGGTTAGCATCCACTGGTAAGATACCCAATAGACATAATGCTGGGCACTGAATAAGCTCTACTTTCAATATATTGTTAACACATTTGACAATTTCTGACCAAAAGTCTTGTACCATCTCGCACTCATACAGCATATGAATCAGTGTACCCCGTTTTTTACTGCATCTCCAGCAGCTATCTTCCTCCCTAAGCCCTAACCTTGACATTTTTGAAGGAGTCCAGTAGCTCCTATTCAATATTTTAAATGAAATTAAGCGTGTCTGCATGTCTCGGGCTGTGGAGTACCATGACTGTAAAACTTTTACCCAGGCCTCCCTGTGGATAGATTTTCCTATGTCGTTTTCCCATGCCCGTTTAACACCCTCATAGTTTGGAGGTTGGTGTTTTCTTAGCTCTTTATAAAATTTGGATGACCCCCCTCTAGACTTCCAGCTCGACCGCCATAAGTCCTGTATGCAAGAGGCAGGAGAGATATTTTTCTTTCTTTCTGCTTTAGAGAGGCAGCTTCTTATTTGAAGAAACTTCCAAAAATCTTTCCTGGGTAAATCATACTTAGCCATCATCTGTTCAAAAGAGAGTATATGTTTCCCATCGAACAGATCTTCCATCAGCATCACCCCTGCTCTCACCCAGTTTTCCCACATAATTGATTTTTTATTTATTTTCAATGACTTATTGTACCATATTGATGATCCTTTGGTATAGTATGGATTTAATTTACAAGTCTGATGAGCTCTTCTCCAACTGTCTCTAGCAAATGCCAACACCGGGTTCCTAAAAGGTATGTCTCCCCCTGTCTGTGTTAGAAAGGCTTGTATCGAAAAGGGTTCCACTAGCTCCTTCTCTATTGCAACCCATGCCGGAGCACACATTTCAGGTAAATTTGTTTTAGATAACTGACTGAGTGAGAAGGAGTAATGGTACCAATCCAATCTTGGGCATCCCAGTCCACCTTCCTCCACTGTTCTCAGACTCAGTTCTATAACAACCAGTTCTCTTGCCAGATTCCATCACTGCAACACCTGTTAGTTTGCCTTGATTACTGGTCTCATATGTTGCAAACCCAGGGGTGAGGGGCAAAACGGCCATGTTGGGGTGCCGCCTATTTATCTGGTCAAAACAAAAACAAAGAACACTCCACACCGGAATCTAAACTTAGAAGGAGGACATACTGGCTGCTGCATTGCTGACAGAGAAGCCAGCACTTCAACATAGCTTATTCCCTTAATGTCCAGTGATCATTTTTAAGGTCTTTTATCCACTTTAAACTGAAGAAACTTGCTAAATGTAAAGAGTGTTAAGGTTATGATGTGTAAAATGTCAGGTGTCTTGAAATAAATAAGACCGCAGAATCAGAAATTGTAGGGTGCTGGTACAGAGGATGTCCTCCAAGCGGGTCACCTGGATTCGACTGCGACCTGTGGCTCCTTTCCGGCATGTCATACCCCACTCTCTCTCTCCCTGATTTCTGAATATATCCACTGTCTTGGGCTGGGAACCGGAGGGTCCGGAGGGTCGCCGGTTCAAGTCCCGATGCGGACCAAAATATGGAAGTTGGTCTGGTAGCTGGAGAGGTGCCAGACCACTTCTCGAGCACTGCCGAGGTGCCCTTGAGCAAGGCACCGAACCCCCACCAGCTCAGGGGGCGCCTCCCAAGGGGCTGCCACCGCACTCTGACATCTCTCCATTAATGCATGTCCACAGGTCTCGTTGTGCATGTGTGTGATTCAGGCCTGTGTGTGTGAGAAGCATTAACCCCGTCCCTCCCTCCCTCCCTCCCTCCCTCCCTCCCACCCTTCAGGTCAGAACTTCAATCTCTTCAGCTTGAGTGCCCGTTTGTTCTCAAAATGAATATAAACATGAGAGGGAGATATATAGTCATTTAAAGTTTGAATGGGTCATTTGTGTGATGGAGGTCTGGTTATAGAAATTCTGCAGGGTTAGTTTGTGCTGTGGTGGTCAGGCCAATGTGACATCTTTTCATGGAGCCCAGAGTTCTTGGTGGCGCCCCTGGTACAAGTTGACAAAGGCCAAAACATTTTTCAAAACTGGTTATTAGAAAACGTTTTTTGTCCTTGACACAGTTAATTCTTTGTGTTTTTATATCAGTATTCACACATGTTAAGAAGTTTGACAGATGTACTTTTTTGGCACCTAAATGGGGAAAAAACAAACCTGTGTGGGGTCTCGAGTAAAAAGGCTGCAGGGAAGGAGAAAGACATAAATAAACATCAAACAAAAATGAGATTTACCTGTTTGATCATTAACTTTTTCAAAGTCCTTACCTTCCAACAAGGACCAACGCTGGAGAGGAGAAACGGAGAGAGATGTAGAGGGGGGGAAATGCGAGGAACGAGAGCTGAAGGCAGAATGTCCGCTAGGAATACAAGCAGTGCCTTGCCAAATACAAAAAACAGGCCTCTTTCGTCTTTCTTTATCCTCCTTTTTTATTCCCTTTGTTAGAGGAACTCGGCGTACAGGACTTCAGAGGAGACTGCAATGAGCACATCAAAGCATGCCGACAGATTGTGGCCCAACGGACACACTCGAAGTGGGCATTAATTTCTTTGTTGAAAATGTAGAAAAGGCAACCACAAAGTGGGGAAATGAAAGCAGCGTCTTTTTTCTTTTGTTATCTTTCCCTCCTTGCTCTTGTTTCGCTGTTGTTCTCAGCATCTTTTTCCTGTCAGAGTTTCAACATGTCGAAGGTGGTGAGGGTCAGGCGGGCACCTTGTTTTTGTCAGATGCTCGTTTGGGGAGGTTTCCGTCCTCCCTTCTGTCTTTCTTTTTTACTTTCTTTCTCTCTCTCGCTCTCCCCTCTTGCCGACTCTTCTGACAAGCTCTCTTTGAGTTCAGCCCACATGGCTCTGGGCTAAAATCAATGCCCATATGTGTCTTCAGCTGCTCTACACTGTAGTGATGAAGGTTAGAAGAGAGAAAGAAAGACAGATGAGCAAAATCCAAAAAGTCCAAGATAGAGTCCACTGATTACAGATAAAATATTCATCAAACTATGCATCTGTTTAGCAAAATAATGACTGAATAATTAAATGAGAAACAGCCTCTTGACTCTCTTTTTTTTTTTTTTTTGCATTGCTGTGTGCCCCAGGTGCCTGTTTTGACCAGTGATGGATGGGGCGAGGGCAGACTAATTGTGGAAATTGTCGGTGCAGGAATTAAAGATTATTACCCAAGGATTCAGCCAGGGATTCATTCAGACCAGCATTCAATGACCATTAGCCTACATAGTGTGCTTCCAAGTTCACCGACCTTGAGTGGTGAATGGTAGGCTTGCTATTGATCGCCATCACATTTCTTCATTGTTTGGGTGTCATGGCTAAGGCTACTCACTTGTTTAATTGTTTCTCATTGAATTGTAAAGTAGTGAGTGGGAGGCAATTGAAAAAGGCTCTTAAACAGTTTGTGCTTCAACAAGATACTTTAAAGAGAGGCCAAGGCGGATGAGAGGGACTAAATCTTACTTTATCTTGATTTCCCTTTCATTGTTACACCTTGCACAGCAACTGCAGCATCCAATGAACAAACTCTGGGGCCATAATGCAAAATGAACCCTCGGCATGATGAAAACATGGCTTCTTAATACAAGTGGACCCATTCAGAAGTTGGTTTGAAATGTTTTTCAAGAAGACCCAAAGTTCACAATACAGGAATTCAACAGGCATCTGAAAACATTTTGAGCCTGATATATTTCAGAGCATCCCCACCATCACAGGAATCGGGTGGCATTGGACCTGGCATAGACCCTCAGGGCAATGTTTCAGCCCGTTCTTCTTTTAGAGTAGCCGCTATTTCACAGCAGCATACTCTTCCTAGTTTTGATGCCTGTTTTTTTTTTTTTTTTTGCTCACTGCGCTGACCCTTTTAGAAATTCTGCAGAGACCACAGATACTTCCTTGGACTGTAGATGCTCCCTGGATCTTTCGCTTCACGTCGACCTCTTGGCCTCGCCTCTCCGGTTTTGATCTCCCTTCCCTAGCTCCTCGGCCCCTGGAGGGTGTCAGCGCTGGCTGAAGGGGCTTCTAGAGGGCTTCAAGGGGCCTTTCAATCCTTCATCCAGGTCTTAGTGTTCAAAGACCTTGGCCAGTCATCCAGCTGCACACACACACACTTACACTCGCATGCACAAGCTTGCACTTGCACACATTAGGGTAGATATGCACAAAGCACATGCACTGAGAAGGGAAGACAGAAAAGAGCTCTAAGAGAGAAGGAAGTGGTAAAGAGAAATCGTAAGAGCTGCTTTGAATTTTAGAATGAGATCAAAAAGAACTCCTGTGAGATATGGCCTTAGCACCGTCAAAATGAGATTAAAAATGTCAAGCCAGTCCGGTGTACAGTATGTGGGTTGAATATAGTCGATATTCTCCCTCCTATAAACAGCAATAAAGACACAAACCCATGCATTTACATTCTGTGCTTACCCCTCCTTCTCTACTTCTCCACAGGGATCTCCAGGTCAGGTCTGAGAGCCAGATTATAGCCGATTCATATCGTAGAATAAAGCTGCAGTGTTCGCTACTTTACCACTGCCTTCTGGGACCCAAACGGCTGGAGTCTGGATAGAGAAAGCAGATGTTCCTCAAACCAGAGGAAATAGTCGCTGGCCGATCAAGCGTAAAACGCCACAGCTTACTGGCAAATTTCATGGCAAAGTGATGGGCAGGGGAGGGAGGAGCTGCTGCAGTCACTACTCTGACATGTATCAGAAATGTTTATCTCGACCTGTGGACTGCTAGGAGGGTGATTTAGGAGGAGACAGATTGCGGAGAAAGGGAAAAAGGGGAGTGTGAGTGTGCATAGAGTGTGCTTGAGTGTCCTGTGTTGTTTATGGGGATGTTGGAATTTTCAGTGCAAATAGTATACATTGGAGTCTATAAAGTCCTGTGATTGTGTGCAATTGTGTGTGCGTATGTGTGTGTCCTTCAGTGGTTCGGTCGGATAACTGTGTGTGCACAAGGCTCGTGTGGCCTTATCTAGATGTCCTAGTTATCGATTGGGCGACATAGCAGATAAGAAAGGATGAGTACCCCCTCCCACCCATCCACAACTATCAGCCCTCCACCCCCACCCATCTTCCACATATCTACACCCACCAACCACCGCATATCCTCCCTGTGCTCTGTGTGACACTGATGGAGGGATTTTAAACACTTTACTGTAACCTGTTCACATCTGTTCAACCTCATTTATAGAACATCAGCAAATTGTGTGTTTGGAACTCATTTGAAACTCAAAATGTCCAAGAACCTGAAGGGTTGATCTGTCTTCTACCTATTTGATTGTGGTTTTCTATTTGTACAACACAATATTATTATGGACAACCTAGAGCAAGATATGGGGAACAGTTTCAAATTTCCAATCATGTCTTTGTCTGTTGTTGTTTTTTACAATTTGTTTTGTTTGCTGTATCTGACAGTTTTTACATCAATTCAAATCTAACATTTTTTCACCCATTTCACTGTCATATATCGTTGGAGCGGTTTTCTTGTATTTTTTTGAATATTTGCAGGTATCTGAATTATTCTTATAGCATACTTCATCCCTGTAAACATGCCAAATCAAATAAGTACCTTAAAAAGTGCAAACACTCTAGGGCTAAGATTCTTATTTGGTGTACAAAAACCTTTCAACAACAAACATTTCCCATGTTTCCAAGCATTAGACTTCATCAATAAGAACCATGATTAGACTTTTAAGAACACAGCAGTTTGATTGTCTTTGCTGTTGATTGTGATCAGTGGCGTTTCTATGTGTGAAAAATTGGTGGGGCACAACCCCTTTATGATATGCTAAACAAGGAAATCGATGACTGATGTCATTTTTTAAAATTTTATACATGTCAAGGGGTCATTTATGGTTTAACAAAATACTATGCAGAGTGCCTTGTCAAATCTTACATACACAAACACACACACTCTCTCTCTCTCTCACACACACACACACATACACACGCACACACACACACACACACACACACACACACACACACACACACACACACACACACACACACACACACACACACACAGCCTCTAATCGCCCTCACTCATGGTCTCAAAATGCACCGGAAAATGCCTGTGTTAAGGGAGTCCGCCGACTCGTCATGGCCCCGCAGTGCAGTCTCACATTTTCCACAAAGTTTAATACAGGTGATGATCCGATTGAGCACGTACCTGTTTTCCTCCACCTGTCGGTTATGCTGCTCAATGGATCGCCTGTAAGCGCTGTCAATTTGAGCGGTGACATTTACTTAGTAAGCCCAGTTTCACCGCACAGTCCAGGTGACTCCCGCTGCTCTCATGTTTTGAGATCCTCTCAGAAAGATGTTTTAGATCTTTAAACCCGTCCTCGACCAAGTAACATCTTCGCCCAATAGCAGACACGGAAAACAGAAGAGCGCCTTCTTCTCGGTGCTAACCGTTAACCACTCCACATTAAATCCGCGGTTTGTTTTACCGGCAGCTGAGTGATGACAATATCCACCGGCTGGTGTGCTCCAATGCGCTTTACCTCCAACTTCTCCTGCAAATTCAGGGTTTCAAACCTGTGCTCCAGTAACAAATCCACTTTATTCATTTTCACAACTCCGCTAGCTTTCAAATCCTCCCGCTTCTTGCCGACTAATTCATTGCTGCAGTCACAGTCAGACAGCCCATCATCCGGTCCCCTCTGAATAATCAGCCAATCAACTCTAAAAGAACGCATGACGTTTCACTGGGGCTACGAGCTGTGAGCCCCACTTGTCATTTTTTTCATCTGATTTACATTACATCTACTAACACTCTGCGCATGCGTATTAGCACTTTCCCCCGTGCAATACACATTGCACTGTGCCGGTGGGGCTGGCCCGAGCCGGCCCCTCCGGCCAGCGTAGTTCTACCGCAGACACAAAACGAAGAAGAGGACAAACAAACATGAACTAAAATCGTATTTAAACTTTAGTTTTAGTATTATTTTTTTTCAAAAAATAGAAATAATCCGATGCAAATCACGAACATGCTTATAGTAGCTAATATTTTATGACAGATAATATGTGACAATTAATGATAACTTGATTTGTTTGCACAGTTCTTTCTGGTGCCAACAGGTGGGGCTTTGCCCCACCTGCCCCTAATGACCAGTCGCCACTGATTGTGATAGCATTGGGTTTTTGTGTGTCTTAAGCCTGGTTCATACTTCTGCATCGGATCTATTCCTTAGCTACGCTGTAGTGCCTCACACCCCTGTGTCTGCGTAGCTCAGCAATACTACAAACGCTAGTTGGCAGTGTGATTTTTATGCTAGTTATATCGCCAGCTTCTGGTTTGCCACGTTCTCTGCATGTTGAGTAGAGGAAACCATGGCGATTAAAACCGAGTGGGAGATGATAAATATAAAGTAGCAGTTGATGACTATTGCAAAGAAAATATGGCTATTCTTGATTTATAAAAAAATACGTTTTTGAAATGTTTGGGTTTTGTTCCATTTTTCACACTTTTTTTTTAAAGATTTATTTTGGGGCTTTTTGTGCCTTTATTTTTTGAGTTAGGATAGTAGATAGAGTCGGAAATCAGGGAGCGAGAGAGAGTGGGTAATGACATGCGGGAAAGGAGCCACAGGTCAGATTTGAACCTGGGCCGCCCGCTTGGAGGACTATAGCCTCCATACATGGGGCGCGAGCACTAACCACTGCGCCACGAGCAACCCTTTTCACGCCAACTTTACCCAGACTTTCTACTGCAAGCCCCCTGCAAACATTTCCATCTGATGTCTGACCTATGGGACCTTTAATACTCTTTTCTACCCACCATCTTCTATTCTTTTGTTAATACTGTGAATAGAAGCATACATGTCAAACTTTGTTTTTTTTGCACCATGTCTTTCCACCTGAGACCCCCTTGCAGCCCCCCGTCCGACAGGGAACAATTCACACTGTGAGGGACATTTATGAATAAGCAGGAAGATTTCAGGGGCAGGCTGTCCTGAAGTTTTTGAGAATTTTTCAGGAGTGCATGCTTGTAAACTTTTTCATTTCCTGCTTTGATCAAGCGCTGGAAGCTGAAACAGTTTCTGTAGAAAAGTGGCTTTCAAAAAAAGTCCTGCAGAGACTCTAGACTCCTTTCCTTGTTCTTCATCCAAACAACACCATCTTTGTTCCACTGGGATCAGTGAATCTTTAATGACAAGTCCGGACATTTTCATGCTACCTGAACAAATGTTTCTCCTTCTTCTCTCCAGGCTGTTTCTCTTTGGCAGTTGAAAAGGTCAAAAAATGAGTTTGATTAATTTATTCATCATACACATGCAGTAGGCCTACACTCGAGGAGTCCTAATTTTCCTTTAGTTCCTTCTTTCTTTTTCTCTTTCATGCATGCTTGGGCTCATAACAGGAAAACCTGTTTGTGTTTTGTAGCCTCACGCTCGATTTCACCCTCCTCCTCGTCCTCGTCCTCCTCCTTCTCACTAACTGCTGTCTTGTTGCTTCTGCCCGAGTGGTTCCCTCTGAAAACGCCACTTGGTTGAACAATTAATTATTCTAATGATAGGCCGCTACTCAGTGTTGCTTTAAACAGGGACACGGAGAGAGAAAGAGGGAGAGAGGCAGAGAATGACACACAAACAGATAACTGAAAAAACCTTTGGTGTCTTAAAAGAATGTGAGCTGCAGGTAGTTTTGAAGTGTACCACATTTTGTTAGTGTTTGTCCACAGATTTATAGATTTATAGAAAGGTAGATGAGTGTACATCCACTTAAAGTGCAGTGGAGATGGTAAGTTGGTCCATAGCCCTGAGCAGAATCGACTCTGTGGAAGCCTTGACCACTTGACCAGACATCAGCTCTTCCCCCAGGGCCGCACACGCACACGCACACGCACACGCACACACACACACACACACACACACACACACACACACACACACAATTATGGCGGGCCAAAACAAAAACATGCACACTTCCACACATAAAACTGACCTTTGCTTATCTTAGGAATGTACTTTTGAACAGGAACTGGGTCAAATAAAACACAGCCCTGCACACACACACCAACACATAGCACACACACACACACACACACACACACACACACACACACACACACACACACACACACACCATCCTTCAAAGCTGTTTCAGATGTCTTACTAGGGCATTTGGTACTCCCAACTGCCCCCCCCCCCCCCCCCCAGTACAACTACCATCCAGCCTATGTTGTTGTTCCATGCAGCCTCCCCCCCGATTCTGTATTGCATCCCAACATCTCCAGTCTCCACCCCCTCACCCCACACACACATCTCACTATCTCAGCTTGTCCTGCAGCTTGATGTGAACAGATGTGAACAGAACCAGTACAATACTTTAACTACACTTCAGCTGATTCTGGTTGAGTGAGCCGTTCCCCTCCCTCTGCCCCCTTTACCCCCTCCCATGACGCTTTCATTGTTGGGCACTTTGAAAACTCATATTAAGTCCCTATAAAAAATGGATGGCCCTCTCCTTTTCTATCTCCATCTCCCTTATTCCACTGCTTAATTTTTATGAAAAGAGGGAATATTCTGCTTCATTTTTCCAGTTTCTTTTTCTTCCCTTCTTCCTCTTTTCTTGCTGACTGTTGTTCCATGAGGTCGAATACCCTCCGTGATTTCCTCACTGAGAGAGGAGAAGGGAAAAGGTAAAGAGGGATAAAGGAGGCAGGGGAGCAGAGAGAAGAAATAGTAGCTAAAAGAGGGAACAGACAACACGTTCTTACCCCAAGCTCTTTAAAAAAAAAACAGCAGCTTGGTAAGCTGCCCTATGTGCTTCAATAATTTGGAGTTCTTGTTTCTGCTTTGGTGTCAGTTGTGCTGTCACAGGACTCCTCACTGCAGTATGCAATAATAAAACAACAGCATCCAGTCAGACATTCAAGATGATGCTAGCTGAGAAAGAAG
The DNA here is from genome assembly GCA_020745685.1 of Tautogolabrus adspersus. Classification (NCBI taxonomy): domain Eukaryota; kingdom Metazoa; phylum Chordata; class Actinopteri; order Labriformes; family Labridae; genus Tautogolabrus; species Tautogolabrus adspersus. Next base: position 5,601,111 of record CM036541.1, on the reverse strand, counting down.
CAATGACATGAGTTTTGAGCATGGAACAATAGCTTACACGTTGGTTTAGTGGTAAAACATCACACTTTGGTTGTCTTTCAACATCAAAACTACAAGGTTAGGTAAGTGTCAGCCATTGGTATTCAGCCAAGGGCTAACTTGTGTTATTTTATGACACTTTACTCAAAACTCAGGGGGGTGAGCTAAACGTGTTAAAACAAACAACTTGTTCTTTCAACCTGACTTCACGCAAAAATGTTGCTGCCTTGTCAAATTTCTGCGTGGTGTCGGGATGAGCGGATGTTAGAATGCAGCAGGTAGTATTCACGAAAATCAATTGAGCAGGTGGGAGTGATGACATTTAAATCACCTGAACACAGGGTACCCCCAGGGTTCTATTTAAGACCTTTTTAATACCACTTAAACTGAAATTTAAGGCTAACTTCAAGGCCGTACTGGAAAAGGTATGAATGTAAAATTGGTGTCGAGTTTTTGGTCTAGAAATAATGAAGTTGAATTTAATAAAACATTTTATTAATACTCACATTCATAAGTGATACGCGTGTCTGTAATAACATTCAATAAAAAAAATAGTAATTTGTTGCATTAACCCCTCTCATTGGCCTCACATAGCGCCATCTGGTCACAACAAAAGCTCCAATTTGAACCGGAGTGAAGTAGGTAAACAAAATAACATGACATTTAACATGAAATATCTCTGTGAAGTGTATGTCCGTATTTGTGTAAAATTAAATGAAAAAGCTGCGCATTGTCTATTTTCAATGGAGTATGCTGCAGGCACGCGTCAAGATGGACAGAATATGACAACCCGGACAGGAAGTCAGACAAGGAAACGCACAGCGAGTTTGGACAATTTCAAAATAAAACACAATATTCAGACTCGCGATCGTATTTTTCATCCCTTTCTCAATATAACGTCAAAACAGGCACCAAACAAACAACAAATCAACTTCAGTAAGAAAAAGAAACGTGTTGTTTGCTCGTTGTTCTCTTTATTCCTGCGTGATCTTGTAGCTCTCCTGTGATATGTATACAGCTGATCAAGTTCCAGAAACTGATCCAGTGGGGCAAGGCGTCCAACAGAGCACAATCGTGGGGCTAAAGGACCGCGGCAGGCACGGAGTATGTGGGGATTGGGTGTGAGCCGCCAGAGCTGGTGCAAACTGCAGGGTCACATGGAAACCGTATAACAGCCAACTCACATGAAACAGAGTAGGCATTGTAGAGTTGCACACGCAAACACATTTTATACATTTGACAGTCATTTGTGACATTACAGTTAAGAGTTTGTTAACAAATGTAATACTTTGTAATATGAAAGTCAATGTTTTTTAAGACCTTGCGGGTACCCCTGAACAGTGAGCATCTGGTGCGGTCGTGCAGGTAATGAAGCTGCGTCAGACTCTTTTCTGCTTGCAGAATGTTCTTCACCACTCATTCATTGATACTGTGAATATGTCCATGTAGCACTGATATAAAGGCAAAAAGTTTCATGGCGCTGGACCTTGTCGCTTTGTCCACCATGTTTGTGAGGTGCATGTGTTCCAGGCAAGTCAGGAAGATTTGAGGCGCAGCTTGTTTCTTAAGTTTCATAGAAAATGCATGTGTGAAAAAGGTTTCATATACGTTACAAAAGTAATAAAACAGTCGACTTATGATGCACCCTGGGTGAAGTTCCTCGGCTATTTTAACTCATCCATCTCTCTCCCGATCACCATCCCACATAGACTATCTCTCTCTGCAAACTACATCACCCTATTTCAACAGCACATCGTACCTAGAAAAAGTGAACAGATCTAACAATAAAGGGTTACCTTCAGAATCATATTTTGAAAAGTTGCCCATTGTAAAAATCTCTTGAGTTGGAGACAAGAACTGGAACAGAAGGATTGAAAAGAAAGGGAAAAAAGACAGAGGCAAGAAATAGCAAGAAAAAAGGTTTTTGCTTTAAAGCATGCTGTCATTGTCAAGGCAGTGCCACTGTGCCAGGCAGGCAATCAGTCAGTCATTCAGTCCCCTTGGCTTCAACAAGATAGATGCCCAGGGTTGGATTTGCATATGCTATTCAGGGCATGGTTGCACCATCTTTCTCTCTCTTTTTTTATTGTTTTTAATCAGAGGCGAATGTCAACAGAATAAATGAAGTTGCGCGGTGAAGTGAAATTTTTATCACATCAGTGGTGGTTGGGTGGGTGTGGAGGGAGGTGGGAGGGGGGGGGCATGATGATGATGATGCCTCCACACATACCTCACACTCCCCACCCCTTCACACACTCCCCCCCCCCCCCACCACCACCACACATACCCTCCACCTCCATTCATCACAGGCCATATTGAGGGAGTGAAATTCAGTGGCGGTGCCGGTAATCAATGGAAGGGCTCCATATGGCGGGGATCAAAGGTGTCACATAGTGTGTGGTTCTGCTTTATTGCCAGCCAGCACTGTTAATTGGACAACAAGATCAGAGGCAATATTAAAATCCAATTAAATTGATATGAACAGATTGCCAAGTGATGTACACTAATGTATAATTGAGTATCAAGCAAATGCGAGTGGCCCGTCTCGAGCGCCGAGCTGCTGAATAAATGATGGGCGAGCCGTAGAGGACGGAAACAAGTTTGCACATTAGCCCCCCTCTTCCTCCTCCTCTCTCCTTCCTCTTCCCTCGCTCTCCGGGTCCTCAGATGTGGAGGGATACAGGATTTTTTTTTTTTTTTGGACTGTCTGACATTCTTAACGGGGACATTTTTGTCCTGCATAATAAGGGCGGAGGATTGTTGGGGTTGTGTGTGTGTGTGTGTGTGTGTGTGTGTGTGTGTGTGTGTGTGTGTGTGTGTGTGCTTGATGAGAGCAGAAGAGGAGCAGAAGGTGTAGTATGCATGTGTGTATCCAAAGGGAGGGGCGGGGTTGTAACATTTTAAACGGCGTAATTCCATCACACACACACGGCTTTAATTTGAGTTTAATAAAATCTAAATGATTTATTGCCTTTTTTTGCTGGAGCAAAGAGGAAGTGCATGTTGTGGTGCTTTGGCTAATCAGGCATAACACGGACGGCCCCCGTCTCAGCGAAGAGGCTCCACGATATGGAGTGCTCTTTAAGAAACAGAAATAAATAAGCTGATAAAGAAGGATGCTCTGACACTATTTAACAGACCAACGAGGCCTAGTCCAAGGTGACATTCCCTGATAAGGTACACTTGGACTGTAGCCCAAAATAATCAAAAGTTCATCACCACTCATTCATTTATTAATTGAATATTTTTAGCCTTGATTTAATGCGTCGAGCTGTAGTGCTAATTCGTGACATTGGGAGGCCGATAAGGAGATTTACATTTCAAATTTTAATGATATTTTGGCTCTAGCGATCACTCCCTTTTTTGGGGGCTAATTATTTATTTCTCTTGTTTTGGTTGCAGTCCAGCATATGCTGTGTTTTTTTTTTATGCCGCCCCCCCACCTCCCCTCTTTCTTGCATTAAACTGGTTTCCTTAATTAAGCGGGCACGGGACTCATTAGCTGCCATGGCGATGGGGTGGCATGATGTGCCCGTCTCAGTTCCCGCCGGCGATGCCCGGACAAAGTGCCTGGGGAGCAGGTGCTGACAAGGTCGCGGTGGCAGCGTGCCATCTGGACCGAGGCTCGGGCCCCCATGGCCGCCTGGCTCTTTGTGGCTATTGCTGCGGCTAATGCCATCCACCAACAACCCTGACTCAAAGACATCAAAACAGCGCCCCAGCTCTTAGGAGATCTGTGGACTTAACAACCGCTAAAACAAAGGCGCAATAATTGGTTTTGGCGCAATCTGTCCTTCGTTTGCCACTCAAGGAGCTTTTGTGGTTATTAAGTGAGCTCGGAACAGAAGGCACATTGAAGGTTTTCTGCATTAAGGCGTGATGCACCTTCATTTGCATAACATAGTGTCCACAGCAAACATAATGCATCTACATTTATGCATAGATTACATCGATATAGCTCTCCAGAGATTTAAAAAATATATAATCACTAAGGGGCCGTATGAAAATTAATTCTGGGGGGGGCTCAGATAATACATTTTTGCTGCGTGAAGTCTGATGTTGAATGAGATCAGAGTAAAGTACTTTAATTTTATGGTTCATACATATTATCTTCATTGCTTCCTTGGACATTTTATACATTTCTAACATTTTTAATCCTTCTTTTTACCCCAAAGTTAATTTTATAAAGCTTATGTATTGAGATGTTTTATGAATTGAATATTTTTTTCCTCACCCCTGATTGATTTTATTATATTTCTTTTAGCCTTAATTGTACAACTAAGCACACCTGCTTCATATAGCAGTATGAACACAAGTTTATTTAATTATTATTACTGGCCTATATCGTGCAGAATTCACATGATGTGAAATGTCCATGCCTATTGAAATTGAGGATGCTTATAAATTAGCTACATTGAATATGTTACACATAAGCACCACTACTGGTGTGAATGTATCTTTGAGATATATTTGTCACAAGCTACACCTCATGCATGACGTAAGGTCATGTGAGTTAAAGGCAAATCAATCAATTAATAAAATAACCTCACTATGTTCAGCCTGGTCCTGCACACTCACTGTCTTTCTGTTTCATGCAAAAACTATTACTTTACAGATTTTTAAATGCATGAAAACAAATTCAAGACTTTCAGTTGATATTGTTGAATGCATTTATTTTACTATGCCTACACCTCTTATCCAAAGCTTCATCAAAGCTATCCTGTCTTTTATTCTTTACCAGCAGAGTCAATCAAAGTTTAGCGTAAACTAGAAAAACACAAAGTTTGTCTCTCCTCTCTGAGAGAAATCTGGAGGACCCTGGTTTGAAAATGTCATGAAATGCCCCACAGGATCGTCTCAGCTCTGATTGCAAATGCTGATCATAAAATGACCGAACCGTTGGCCTTGGATGCCATTCAAAAACTGCTCCTAAAATTAAGTGAATGTCAGAGAGCAACTGCTCACCACAGTGGGATGAAGCTTACAATTTGTCATTTGCTGTAACCTGCTGTACAATTAGTCATGAACATGTTGGTTATGGTGGTTAAGGAACACGGACGAGGGTTCCTGTTTCCTCCCTGACACCGGTGTGGTATCACCTCCCTCCTCGCTGAGCAGCAGACTGTCACACGGTTCTCAGGCTTTTTGACTTATGAAGCTGCTTGTTGCACTCTATTTGAGGCGACCATCCCACTCTGGGGCTCGCTGATCACAAGGCCTGAACACACATAAAGACATGTATAACCCAGAAGGAAACCCATACTTAAGCACTGGTCATTCCCCCACCCCTCTCTCCCCCCCTTCCTCCCTCCCTCCTCTCTCCCTCCCTCCCTCCCCACATTATTTTACAACTTCTGCGGCCTCTTTGCCAGAGGCCTTGGCTGTCATTATGCGGTCCAGTGTTTGGGTTTGCAAGCGTTCACCCTCTGATTTGGAAGTATGAATGCTTTCATTAAAAAACGAAGGTATGAAACGTGGTTAAATCCTCTTCGCTTAAACATCAGTTGTCGAGGTCATTAAGGGCCCTGGACGTTTTAGTAAAACACGGGCCTGGACGTCACATATGGATGTTGATTTGTGCTCAAAGAGAGCTCAGATGTTTATTTTAGAGATTTCTTGGAGGCTGGTTGGTGGTCAGCCATGTGGTTCGAGGCCATACATGAAAGGAAGTGTTGGATTTGAATGCAGGAATACTAACAGGCCTGTCAATGTGGAGTGGATGGAAAAATGTAGGCTTGACACATGCAGGGAGTGAAGTGCTGATACTTTTTGAATCATGGTGTGTTGAATGTGTGATAATCCGACCAAGAATTGTGTCAGCCAAATTAGGTGTGGGTGGTCAATACATGGCTTTGGTTTAGAACCTCACTGAACTGTATCAGACCACAAGATGTGCATTTTTTCATTTATTTAAATGCTTTTCAGAGTTTTCACTGTTGTTTGAAACTTTAATATTTAACTGGCAACATTAAATTCATTACAAGAAAAATGTGAATCAATCATGACAGGGGGGGTAGGGTCGACGCAGACGAGACTATGACGATCTAAAAAAATATACTAATAAGGGCTTTCAAACGATTACATTTTAATCACAATGAATCTCATTTCTAATGTCATGTTTGAAATTCCATTATTTTGCATTTAGAATTAAAAATAGTTTGGCTTTTATTTTGACCTTTTGTACTGTCTTAAGCTAAGAGTACTTTACTCCCTGGTTTAATTAAAAACTGCTTTTATTTTGAAATAAAGTAAGGACCCTCTTGTAGGTCGAAGGTTACGACATAAACTTGCAGCAGTGTCCTTCTTTTACATCACTGTGACTACTGGGAGACACTGAGGAGGACTATCTACGGTGAGCCTAAAGGGACAAAATAGCATGCGATTAATCAATTTTTGACTTTATTAGCCCTTATATTTATTAATAACAACTTTTATGAATAGTTAGTAAGTTGTGTTTTCTTCAACGAGACTAAGCAGGATTTATATGTGAGTGGAGGGCTGTAAAGGGCTGTCGGACATACAAAATCCATTAAAATTCCCCACTGTGGGATCTGTCTGTCAAAATACAAGCAGGTGAGAGGAGAGGTGTGTGTGTGAGCCTGCCAGGCAGAGAGCAGGAACGCACGCTCGAGTGTGTGTGTGTGTGTGTGTTGAGCAGAGCGACAGAGAGAGCGCGAGCTGACGTGACAATGAGCGCTAACGAGCTAACGACTGCTTGCCCGAGCAGTGAGTTAAGTCTTTATGTTATCATATTTTGAGTGACTTTATAATGCTAAGGCTTCCTTTTGTAAAGATGCCCTAGAAAGCTGTTTAAAACTATAACGGGTAAAAATGACTACAATGTGACTAAAACGAATAATCAATGTCTTCAGACTTAGACTAACTGTAAAATAGCTGCCAAACTTAAAGGCAGGGTTGGTCATTTTCTCCAGACACACTTTTTAAGAGTTTGGTTGAAATTGTCTTTAGGTCCTGACAGATATTAATAACTAATGTGCTCTGAAAAAGGAACAAAGAAAATCCGTCATCTGTAGCAGTTGTAAGCCTGTAAAAACTTTGACCAATGTCTGCCACGAGGTACCAATCTGATGAACCAATCACTCCTCCCTGTCTCCCTGCTCGTTCTCTACCCCATGCATGCAGGAGCCCACACTCAAAGCATGAGCTGAGGTCTGCTTCTGGACCAATGGCGCTTGTGCATGTAAGTGAGGGGCGTGGCTTTTGAGGCAGCACAGAGGGGAGGGGGTGGGTGTAGATGGAGCACTGATGGAATGCTACTTTCAAAATCATGCTAGTTTTCGAAAATTACCTACCCCGCCTTTAACAATGAACTGATGAAGGGTTGTACTTTTTTATTCGTGAGTTTGTCCCACAGCCCCCATATGGTACTGAAAGACTTTATTGATGCACAGATTAAAAGGTAAAACTGCTAAATGTAAGGTTTTTGCTGATTTTGATTTGATTGCGTCACTTCGTCTTACAGAGGTGAAGCCCTCTCCGTGATGTACAATGATAAAACTACATGAAGAAAAAGTGCAGCTATCCAACGGACTAAAAGAGAGTCGACTCAATGTCTTGTGATTTCTAGGGGGTGTCCATCGTGATAATGCTTCTCTGAGAAAAAGTGCAGGGTATGGCCAATACAATGAATGCTTTTTTTGAGCATTGCAGAGGATAGGACCTATTTAGAAACACTCACATTTACTGATAGCTCTACAGGACTATGTGCATTTCATAGGATTGTCCACATTTCCACTTTGTTTAAAACAATCAATCAATAATCCTCTCAGAATGCATTCATTTTCTGGAAGTCTGCCAATTTGAGCAGGTTAGCTTAATAAATACACTGTATCCAGAGCCCAAGGGATGCCATTATTATTCTAATTATTTTTCTAGTATTTAGAAAGAATGGCAGCATTTAAATGTTCCTGAAATCATAAAAAACAGATTTTTCTCTCCTTTCTTTTCGCCTGTCATTCGATCAAAACCCCTTTCTGGTAATTAAAAGTGCATAAGTACTTAATGTACTTTGACCAGTAATACACAAAACAGTATTTATGGTTAAGTTAAACTGGTGTTTGCCTTCACAGGGATAAACAGAGCAGAGTCTGAGGGATTTTCTTGAAGTCCCCTAATTTAATCCTCCAGTCCTTAATCTGGTGTGAACCCCTAAACCCTCCCGCACACAAAAGATGACCGACATAATCCTCGGTGTACAGAGATGGCCACTCTTCCCTCGCTTTTAGGACTGCAAGCAGGGGAAAATGACTGCTGCGCTCCTTACCACGCAGATTTTCCATATTTATCATCCTCCTCTCTTTCATTTGCTTGTCAGTCATCTCTCCATCAGCTGTCCATCTTCTCATTGCCACAAATGTGTCTCAATATGCGAGGAAAAATAATGAAGGACGACAAGACACGGGCGTAGAGAAAAATCACTGATAAATTGTGCAAAAGATCAGAATGTGGAGAGACACTTGAACACATTTATTAGCACTTGCTCTGCCTAACTACAGCACAATCAGAGACATGTATTCCCCTGTCACATCATTTCAGCACATACAGTAAGAATTAAAGTGGCAGAAATGGACGGGCTTGACAAGCTTGACTCCTACCCGCCCTGTTACTAAAATAAACCATATTATTTGGAGAAAATCCATGATTAGGAGCAAAGGAAAAGGAGGCCCCTTGGTAAGGGGGCGAATGGGTGGAACAGTGAGTGGTAGAGAGGGAGGGAAGCTTGATGGGTTGAGATGGACAAGAGGGGTGTGGGGGGCACAGTAGGGGGCTAATTCTCCCCATGCCCCGCTGCAGCTGTGCCCCTGAAACTGACTGACAGATCTGTGTGCGTAGGGGGGTTTCTGCATATGTCAGAACAGCAAGGGGTCTGCTAACTTCCTGTTACAGTTTTCACACTTTATTTAGCCGGCGATCTTAAACTTTGTCCCCTGGGAGCAGCATTATCGCAAATATTTGTCCCCAGGCTGAAAGGTCCTTTTAATGCAGGTTAGATGTGAACTGTTTGTCTGTGGAAAGTAGAGTGATGTAATGAAGCTTCCTGTAAGACTAAAATAGTGCATGTCCATTTAAAATGTGAAAGACAAATCTTCACTTCAATACTTTTCATATTTTGTGTAAGAATGAAACCTACCCTCCATTCAGATTTTTTCCCTTCTTTTCCTCGAATAAGGGTTAAGTCATTTTTAAACAAATGTTACGTAGCAGCATCTCAGCCTGGAGGCACTGAGTTGGTGTTTTCCGAGATATACGATAAATCACAGGGAAATAATGTGTAATTGTACAAATGGGGATTGAGAACAGTCTGAACTGTTTTATTTTTCTAACTGTATGCACTAATGTCTGATTTCTGTCTCATTTTCATTTCCATTCTCTTCTAACTAAACTCCTCCTCACTCACTTTAAAAGTCCTGTGACCTTGGTCATTATCCGCTTCTTTTAGGGCGTCCGGGGCCAAACTGTTGAAGAGCCTGTCTGAGCATTGAAAATAGGAGAACATGAGAGGCTTCACTGTTAAAGCAGTCGCCCCTCCTGTGGCGGGACCATAAGCGCAGTAACCTTATATCAAAGACTGGCATGTAGCAGAGCAGCCAGGAAAGAGCACATTAATTATTGAGGAGCATACAGTAACAAGCTGCGAGCACCAGCAATGGCCCATTGTAAGGATGAGAAGCACCCTATGTCCGATTATCTATCGTTAACCTCGTCCCTTCCTGTCTCACTGGGCACACAGACCATGAGAGGGCATTCTCTCTCACAAACACACACACACACAAAAACACACACATATCAGGGTATGATCTGAGGGAAATGTTTTCTTTGGCTTTCTATTATCCTCACAACACAGACACAATATCCAACACACTGTCTCTGATACACACACACACACAGTTGGATGGCTCAAAGGGCAAGTTATTGTCTCAAACAGGGGAATAACATGTCAGCCTCGGGGGATTTTGACCGAGCTACCTGCTACAGCAAAAAGGCTGTTTGCAACAATTCTCAGTACGCCTCAGTACTTTACTTTGCCTTCCTCTTTGAAAGCTGACATGCTGCTGGCTGCTGTTCACTGTTCACTGCCTCTACTGAGAATTTGAAGATGAGAGTTCAGTCCAACCCAATGGGCCCTATTTAAACCGTCTATAGCTCATAATCTAAGGTACACAAGTTGTATGTATTTAGAGCTTGTCAAATGTATTTTTGTATGTATGTATCTGGGTGCAAAGTAAGGCCAGGTTGCAAACAATGAAAGATTTTTTTAACATCTTAACATATTTAGAAAATGATAGAGACCCCACAGATGGCAACAAATAATCATAGATCTGACAGTTTTGTTCCTAAAGACTTTGGAGAACAACAATATGACAAAAACAGCTCACCACACACTAACAGATTCCATTTACAATCAACCCGAGTCCCGACTCACAAAAGTGGAAATCTCCCAAAATGTGGTGGTCAAAAGGGACTTTAAATTGTAAAATGGTAAATGGACTTTAGCTTGTATCAGGCTTTTCTAGTCTTCTGACTACTCAAAGCGCTTTTACACCACAGGTCACACCTGCACATTCACACACTGATGGCAGAAGTTGCTATGTAAAGTGACCATCAGAAGTACCTTATCTCATTCATACACATTTATGCGCTGACAAAGCAGCAGGAGCAACTTGGGGTTGAGTGTCTTACAGAAGGACACATCGACATACGGTTGCAGGAGCTGGCGATCGAATCCCTGACCTTCCAGTTGAGAGACGGCCGACTCTACCAACTGAGCCACAACTGCCCAGACTTAATAAACATGGAAGACGATGGGCAGGAAGAATTTGTGAACATTTTTGGACTTCTATTTACCTAAAATTAAACAAAGAAAAGGGTTCCTCCAATCCATCAGGATATCGGATCATTATTTATTTATTTTTTTGTTGTATTTTTGTGGCAATTTTTGCCTTTATTGGATAGGAAAACTGAAGAGAGATGGTAAATGTTGGGAGGAGAGAGTGGGGGATGACATGCAGCAAAGGGCTGAGGTCGGTTTCGAACCCACGGCTACTGCCAAGAGGACTGTATCCTCTGTACATGGGACATGGGACAACACCGCTATAGGCTAATCCGGCGCCCTCAACTCACATTTTAAACGTGTCATTTGTTTTACTGAGGAGTGGGAGTGCTGCTGTGGGTCTCTGTGTGTATAAAGGAGGTGAATGTGCAAAGTGAACCTGCCTATAACGGTGCATCTTACTATCTGAATAATAATCTCTTCAAGTTGCAAGAAAATGCTGAACCATTGGCTTTGATCGTGTGTTTTTAGTCACATTTTTGTTGCCTAAAATAAGCATTGTGCTAATCCAAACCATATTCACAACCAAGATTTACAATGAAAATGACAACTGAGACTGAAAACCATCAATGACAAATGTGCAGCATTGGGTGTAAAAAAAGGCTCTCAACGCCCTATTTTTCATTATAAGTCAGGTTATGTCGGCAAAGGTTTGCCTTTTTTATTGATCAACCAAACCCTAAACAAGACACTTTGTTCATGTCCAGGCACTGAGGAATTTAATTTAAACTTTAAATAATGTAATTACTCGATTAAGGAAGGAGTCATTTTACAGTAGCCTTACAGACATTACAACATCTGTTTGCAAACAGTGGAGTCGCCCCTGCTGGTCGGTGGAAGAAATGAAGGTCTATGACCCTCAATGACTTCTCATGTGAAATCAAGAAGCTGCTTCCACTTCCTGTACACAGTCTAGGATTTTGTAAGAGATTTTATGAACTAGAAGAGCACTACAGTCATGAAGGTGGTTCTAGTCTTTTGTGTCTGCAGCGTCATCAAAGTGTAGCCCATTGTGCATCAATGCCACCACAGACAGAGAGAAAGAGCAGGTACGAGGAAAAGCTCATGGGGAAATCCAGAACCCAAGTGTTAGAGGAGAGTGGCTCTAGTGGTTGCACATCTAGCGTACAATAACATTGTGATATGAGTCGGTTGTATCAAGGCTGAGGCGCAAGTCAGCTGGTGACTATAGAGCTTTGCTGTTGTTAATGAGAATTATAAGCATTCACTCTCACTGCTCAGTGTTCATGGTCAAACAGAATCAGCCTTTAGAATAGTTACAAGGAAGCTCAGCAGCACATACAGTGAGAACAACAATGTGTGGGTTGAAATGAGAAACTCAGTGCATGCTATTATTCTCTTACATGAATATTTAACTGTAATTATTTATATCATTAGTCAAAATTAATAGTTATAAGATAGTTCTATGCAAAATACAGAATAAGTTTTCAAAGATTTGAAACAAAGAGAATGATAAGAAAAGTTTGGGGGATTAGAGGATAAAAATCACAAGTTGGCCAGTTAAATAGGACTTATGGGCCCTATTTTTCACACATAGTTCACCGAAATTCTTTGGGCCAAATGCCCTCGATGAGGTTCCACTATGAGGCCTTGTTATTGTAAATGGCCGACTCAGATTTTTATTTTAAGATTCTGATGTACTGTAGTTAAGGAAGGGATAGCGACAGATACCGACATCCCTCCAGTTTTAAAGGTATAACATATAGAATGTTATGACAATGTTTAATGTTGAGTACTTACATTACCTCAAATATTTCCAACAGTTATCAAAGCCAGAGAAATCCGTGATTTTATAGTAGTAACGGGATGTGTCTTGTCGCGGAAGCCGCCATGATGAGCCACCATGACAGACACGAAATGTTAATCGTGGAGTAGCAGAAAGAATCACTCCCATGATTCCCCGCCAGCCTCGACATCATCTTTTGTTATTGTTTTGATTTAGAGCACCCTGGCGGCGGATTTTACATACTGTACGTTTAATCAGGTTAGAAAAATGATGAAAACTATTTGTCAGCGTCTTTTTCCATGACAAATATGAGATGTTATATAGAGCTAAGAATCGTTCTTTGATAATTAAAACTCTGAAAATGGTGTTTTCTTTAACGAGATCAAATTAGACCAAAGTCGTAAGTTGCTGTGTGATGAACATTGAAAATTCATGAAGTTTTTCTCCAATGTGCTTTAATTCAGTCTGTCAAAATACTTTCAGGTTAGAGGAGAGGTGTGTGTGTGTGCTCTGCCAGGCAGGTCGTGACTCAAAAAGGTTGAGAACCACTGCAATAGACAACAGCCTAGTGATGCTCACATTGATTCCAATGCGTAACGCAACTGTTTTAGATTGCAACAAAAAAAGGAACTACAAAACAATCACTCAAATACTCGCTTCAACAATGGGATGAGTAATCGATTAGAAACAATTTTGCATTTCTGCACCCCTAGTGTGTTAGTATATGAACTTTTATGCTATAATGTGTGAAACCCTGTAAATAACAATCCAAGGCTACCAGATGATTTAAAAAAAAAAAGGCCCTTTAAGTGAACATACTTTGATCGGGCACATTCCTGCCATCATGGCTTGTGAATGCTAGCTGACCTTGTTCCAATCTTTTGTTATCCTATTTGTCATTTAGACAACTCTTTAACTCTGTCTATACGTGTATTTCCCGAGCACACACAAAGAAATATCCAGTGTGAGCTTGTAAAAGCGAATTAACTCAGCGGGGCTGACCAGTGTTGACCGCCCTTTGATCACAGAGTGGTTTGTTTCTTTAGGTCCATGACCTCTGACCCCTGCTGAAGAAAGGTTGAGTGCCTCTTCAGCTCAGTGTTAATGATCCATTTAACACCCTTCAGCCGTGTGAGTGTGTGGCATGCCTCGTAAGTGTGTAAGTGTGTGAGGCAGACAGAGTGCTGTTGTAAAGTACTTCAACCAACATTTCAACAACATGTAACCTTAACATTTAACAGCACGGAATGACAGCTGACACGGGCCGAGCTCTCACTTTTATGAATTTTTCAGTCACATTTGACAGCGGCTGAACGCCAACATGACAAGTATTGAGGGGAGTCACATGCGTCTCTGATAGTGTCGTGTTAGTCCTGTCACACGGCAGCCACCGCCTCACACACGGGAAAGAAACAAACCACAACTTTTCCAAGGCTTCCAACTTTGCACGAACCAATTTATATAGCCTCCATCATCACACTGCCTCCTTTCTTTATTTTTAATACCACATTAAAGGGGATTTTATTAATTAGACACAAGAAGCCACAGTGCCACACATTCAGCCTGTGCTTCCATTTGATGTGATTTCTGTTAAAAAGGAGCATTCCCACATGTCACAAATCCCCACTGCCACCACGCCAAAAAAAACAACGGCGAACAACAAAACAACAAAAGCAGCGACTGAGTCAAAGTGGATCCCTCTCAGTAGGGGCCGGGGCCACAGTCCCCTTTCAAGTACAGTTGCAACAATTATCTTCAAAGCCACGCTGAGCGGGAACCTTTGTTTTCCTCCCAATCCTCATGGCTTGAACCTGACCCTGTTTTTTCAAGCCTCGTGGAGGATAACATGTTCCTACAGTTTGATAGCAAGAGTACATTTTCTTATGACTTATTCATCTTTTTTTCCCCCTCTCTCCCTCTCCTTAATTTATAATTCATTTGATCTAAAATTTCATTAATTTTCTAAAATGTTCCAATTGGGGCCTTGCTGGGCTCGGGCGAAGAGTTTTTTTCTTTGTCCAACCCTCTTTTGTAGTCAGCTATTATTCTTTTATGTAGCAGCCTTGTAGAGGTTATCGTCTTCTGAGGGCAAACAGCGCTCTCTGGAAAAGTTTTAATCAGCTTTAATGAGTGGGGTCAGTGCTGGAACCAGAGAGGGAGAGAGACGCAGACAAAAACTGGGAGAGAAAGTGAGAGCGAGAGATAGCCGGCCTCTGAAGCATGTGGACATTTTTATCTTTTTTTATATTTTCTATTTCTCTCATTTGCACTTTTCGCTTCTTTTCGTGTGTCTGTCCTTAGCCAGATTTAGCTCAAACTGCTCAGGCATCTCATGCATGGGAACATATTTTAGATAATGAAGGAGAAATTCATTTGGGGCCTGTTATCTTCAAAGTATCAGACTATCCGAGACTATTAGAAGGTTAAAAGTTAATTTTTAATGTCGTCAGTCAACAGCCGTCAAAATATTTCCAACGCTACCGTGATGAGGGAAATCCTCCACCTCATCTGCTTTAAATTCCTCCACAATGATTAAGCGAGTTTAGTCTCTCTGCCTCCACAATCCCTGGCTTTTTATCATTCCCTGAAATTCTCAGATATCTCTCTTTTAGCTTCTCCTCTTTGAGTTACCCTCGCCTTTCTACATTCAGTCTTTATCAAATGTCACTGTCCTTTCTGCTGGCTTTAGCCTTGGACTCTAATCTTCTTCCAGGCGATAGTCTAAGCCATTCCATTATTAGCATTTTACAGCCAAGGCTGACTTGCTCACCGTGACATGGTCTGTGTCTCCTTTAAGGCCACACGGCAAAGATATGACATACCTCGTTTAGGTGTAAGGACA
Source organism: Tautogolabrus adspersus (assembly GCA_020745685.1). NCBI lineage: Eukaryota > Metazoa > Chordata > Actinopteri > Labriformes > Labridae > Tautogolabrus > Tautogolabrus adspersus. The sequence continues at coordinate 5,585,652 of CM036541.1, read as the reverse complement.
CTGCAGGAGGATTTACTGTTTCCCAAAGAATATTTACACACACTCAAAGATGTGATCTTTAAAGTTAGGTTTCACATCTGACCCATTCACATACAGTAGCTTGAAAACAAGACACAAGAAATGCAGTCATTAGAGTAGACTTCAGGATCTGCAATGTTCACGTTAGTTTACCCCTTTGGTCCAGACTGAAAAAGCTAAACACAGTATAGGCCCAACGACCCTGATGATAAGAGCAAATTTATATAAAGACAACCATTTTATTAAACAAATAACGATAATACAAAAACATTTAACACTTAAGAAGACACAGCAGATGGTTTTTAAAGGTCACATATTCTCCTCCTCTTCAACAAGTTTATATAACTCTCAGAGCTCCCCAAAACATGTGTGTCTTGTTTCTTGTTTCTTGTTCTAAATCCACTCTGATCCTGTATTTGATCATGCCTATAAACCCCTCTATTTCAGCCCTGCTCAGAACAGGCTGTTTCTGTGTCTGTAGCTTTAAATGCAAATGAGCTGTGTTTAACACCGCCCCTCTGGAAGGGCTCGGGCCCTACAGCTAAGTGGCTCCGTCTGTAAGCGTTTATTGGCAATCATATTCCCTGAAAACAGGAGAACCCTACTGTACTATTTCAGGTGTCTTATATCGAGGCCATCACGATATTACATGCTCCCAATAATGATACCCTACTGACCTTTTTCTGATCCATTGACTTTTCTTTTGATGCAACTTAAAGTTTATATAACTGGAAAGAATTTGAGTTAAAGTAACTTCTGCCTGCCACACTATAGCCTTTTTGTTATTGTTGGCCTGGTATTGTAAACCATTTCCAATAAACCTAAACAGGTAGTCGTTGGGCCTTAACAAAGAAAAACTGCTACAAACTGTTCCACTTTATGAAGTTCAAGCAATCATACATAACTTTGTGATTCAAAACATTAGATAGAGCTGTCTCCCCCCTCCTCCTTAGAGCCGATGTGCACGTAGGTTGTCATGTTATGCACATTGTAGCTTCACTTTTTTGTCCTTTATCTCTTTATCTCCAATATTAATCCTAGTTTGAGCACGTTTCTGATCGTGGAGCTTATTAGGAAAATGCAGAGGCTTTTTAGGTCGGGTAGAATCAGTTATATCTAAACTAGTTTGCTTGCCCGCTTCCATCCTGTTTGCCAGGCAAACCGAGGGACGAGGGGCAAAACAACAGTGTGGGGGTGGCCTCCCTTCTCTAGTCAAACATACTGGCTGATGTGTTGTTGTCAGAGAAGCCAGCACTTCAGCATAGCATGTGTCCTTAATGTCTGATGATAGAGTAAATTCATTTAATGATTTAATTCAGTAGATATCTTACAGATTGGACCTTTTATAAACATCCAAAGTGCATTAAAACCATTTGGCAATGTTTGTGTGTTATTTTATTCATTTTAATTACATACATCATATTGAAAGTATGATCATTTCCATGCATTCCTTTGATTGCTATCTGGGCTGAATTATCTTCATGTTTTGCCATGGGCTCTATCAATGGATCTTGTGAGTTTGAACCTTGAGAACAACAAGTATGAGCTGCCCTTTCTAGTTGTCCTTCATTGAAAAAGTGTCTAACACTTGATTTCATTGTAAGATTGATGATAACATTAGTTTTTGTTCGATATTTGCCTTGGTGAAGGTCTAGTGACCAAAGCTGGGATTTTTAGATCAAATACTTGCGTTTGATCTAAGTGAGCATTGTGTTGAGGACACAATGCTGAGTGCTGATGTTCTTAGAAACAGATAGAGCTGGGTCCATGACTGAGGCCTTGTTGCAGTGCAACTATAAACTACGTAAAGAGCTAAAACTTTACTTTGGTTGAAAGAGGATGAAGCAGGTTGAGGTTCAAGGCCACAACAGGGAAATGTTTTCTATGTGTGTTGAATCTGAGTTGCACACTGCAGCAGCGGTCCAATTCTCCACAATAGATGTTAGATCACAATATGAAATCCCACCTTCCTCAGCTCACCTTTTTCACACCATGAGGCCACAAAGCCCCATTGATCTTCCTCTTGCTAGCATTTCTATGTTTTCCTCCCTTGTATGCCAAGGGAAAAGGTTAGTGTGTGTGTGAGTGTGTGCATATGCTTGAGCCCATATCTCCATCATCCCTATTATCTCGTTCCCCACACATCCAAATGTCACTACATCTTTCTTGCAAATGTCCTCCTGTGTGCGTGATTTGTGAACGCATGTGTGTCTCCTTTACATGTGTATGTTTTAGTGCCTGCTTTTCATTCTCTGTGTATGTATGGGTGTACTTGTGTACCATTTTTAATGCAGGTTGGGTGTGTAAGAATTAGACTGTGTGTTTGGATGCATGTGTGTGTGTCCAGATGGTGAAGCAGGCCAGCCTCAGCACGCTCCCAGCGGTGAGGGAACCCGAGCTCAGAGGGCCGGCGCTTAGCCCTGGTGTCGATAAGCGGCCGCTCTTCAAAGAGCGCTGTGGGAAAACGACTCGGCCCTGTCAAAGCCGGACAAATTCCCCGCTAACACCCTGAGCCTCGCTGCTCGAACAGTTCAAAGAGCGAAAGGAAGAAAAGCCAAGAATTGAAGGGAAAGGGAGGGGTGGGTTAAAATATATAAATAAACACATCAGCTTGACTTTTTAAGCTGAAGTCCAGGTGGAAACGATGCAAGGGGGCCATAGCTGTTGAGTCATTCTTATTAAGTTCTGTTAATGACCCTTAAAACATTTTGATTGTGATGTGATGAAAGTAGAAAGCAAGCCAAGCTGGCATCTCCTATGACTACAGCCTATCTGCTACAGGAGTTGACAGTGATGGATTGTTGAGCCTCAGAGATAAGACATTAATGTTGTTGTTGTCCACTACAAGTATAACTGGCAGCAACAGAAACAAAATCAGATACTGAAGGCCATTATTCAAGTGCAGGTAAGTGTTCTATGTTGGGCCACATGTTGAATTATACAGTTTAGATCGGAGTTGTACAGTTGCCGACAAGGGCTGCCGACCAGCAATGGCCAAAAGGTTGTACAAAAAACCTGCAGTAAATTTACAAAGTATATTAATTCAAAAGCAAATGCAAAATGGGGCGCCGGCAGCCTAGTGGTTAGTTCGCGCGCCCCATGTACAGAGGCTTCATTCCTCAAAGCAGGCAGCCTTGGTTCGAATCCAGCCAAGCCAGGTTGAGTTGTTAGAAACCTAAACAAATTGGTTATGTGTGTGTCCTGTTGGTACATTTTACCAATAACTTGTGAAACATTTTACTTACCTCAATTGAAATGAAGTAAACCTGTGAATTTATTTATCATGCTGAACTGGAAATAATCTATTCGAGTGTTCAATTTGTAAGTTACAAACAGGTCAATTCTGTCCAAACCAGATGGCCGAGATGAATCTGAAGCGAGTAGCTGTCATCTAGGGTTAAAATGGACTAACAGCATCAGCTTGTCCATAAAGACCAATCATTCGACACCACTTGTAGTTCATCACACACAGATACAAAAAACATGCAGGACAGGTCAAAGATCCTTCAAATCAAACACTAAAACCATCTGCAGTGTAAGATATGGACATCATCTAATTGATGTCACCCATTGGTTTCTATGGCGTGCGCCATATTTAAAATGCTATCTCAACCTAACTTTTGATCAATGTAGTAACAGAAAAAGAGGCAGAGTTGAGGCGGTCATTATAGGCCTCCTTGCAAACAGTTACAATATGCCCCCCTGTCAGTCAACTCAGCCACGCACCCAATAAATGCAAATTATGAATAACTCTTTGGCTTGAAAAAGTCAGAAAGGATGAGTTATTTAAAAAGAAAAAAGTCCACCACCCTACTTTTTGGACATAAATGTACTTAATGTAAATGTTTAATTCTGCAATAAACAGGCATGTTAATATGGGGTCTAATGGGGATTCCTTGGATTTTGCAGCCATCCCCAAGTGGACACTTGAGGAACTGCAGGTTTTTGCTCTTCTGCATTGGTGTAAAATGTTCAACTTCAAAGTTTCTTCCTTGACGAATAGAAACAGGAACAGTTATGATGACCAATGGAAATATCCTAATATCTGTCTTTGAACAGGTTGAGTTCCCCTATATGCACCAATTGGGATGCCTCAGTGGTATCCAGCACAGTAACACCAGTCACAGTGACAGCATCACTACAGCAGCTTCAACTTTAGCGCACGTCTCATTCAGTCTTCTCCACCTTCCCCATCGTGTGTTGCCAGTATGCAGCCGTCAGCCTCCGGGACACAATTTGCTCCAGAAACACACCAAAATGACCAGACCAAAGCTGTGCCTGTGGAACAAAGGAACGTGTGAAGTTGTACAAAAAGATGAAGGGGGTGAAAAAAGCATGGCCTCAGCAGCTCCACTTTTTTTATCGTTGGCATTAATTTGTTCTCCAGAACAACAGATTCTCAGCTGCTCTTATGAGAATAGTATTTTTTTTTTTCCTTTTTATCTGCCTCTCAGACATTAATTTTATATTTATATGTAGAATATGCAAAAAAGAGCTGAGGAATGTTGGGGAAGGCAAAGTGATTAAAAATTAAACAATGCAGAAAATCACTCTGTTACCTAAAGGGATGCTACAGAACATCTCACTAGTTTTTTATCTTTATTTTTACTCCGTCTCTCCCTTGCTGCTTTCATTTGTTTTTTTTCTTCTTGCTCCTCCTTTTTTTCGGGTTGGAGATTCCTTTAAAGCTGTGTGCTCCGCAGGCATGCATGCTTCCCAGCCCACAGACAGCAGCAGAGTGTGTGTTCTGCATATTCCTGTCTTCTATGTGTGTGTATGTGTGTGTAGCAGCATCCAGGCTATTTGTCATGGTGTAGGCTGTTTGCCGGGTCAGTCCAGATAAACTAATGTGTCAGTGCAAAGGGGCTCTGCTGCTGACCAGAGCGCCTGCAATATGCAAAGACTTTGAATTATTTCTGTGCCCCGTGGCTCCTCCGCTGAACACCACGCAAAAAAGTAGAGAGAAGAAGAGGGGGTCGGCTGAGGAGGAATGAACTGGGAATAAGGAGGGACAGAAAGGAAAAAGACAGAGGGCAGGGGAGGGGAAAGAGAGTGGATGTGGGAATTGTTGTGAGGGATGGAGTTGCAAACTGGAAGAGGTGGAGAGACATATAAATATGGAGAAAGAGATGGAGTGAAGGAGAAAAATGGAGATGGTGGCCAGTTTGTGCCAGTGTTTGCCCTCAGGGAAAGTATTAGCCCGCCTTTGAAGAAAGACAGAGAGAGGCTTAAGTGCTGGAATTGAGACGGAGTCCCACAAGGTCGCAGGGTAGTTGGTCACACTGATGGCTTTGAGAGTGTGTGTGTGTTTGTGTGTACCTGTTAAAGACCTAAATCACATCGTGTACCCTGTAAGTTATAAATAAAAAGCAGTGAAGAAGCAAAAGAAAAGGCAGCTTCAAAATGCATTTTAGCTCTTTGATATGATCAGAAATGAGAATACATACATTTTAAATTGCAGATTGAGGATTTGCACATTAAAGTTCTTTCTTTTTCTCTTTGGCATTTTTAGCATTTTATTATTGATAGAACAGCTGGAGAGAGACAGGCAGGGGAGGGAGAGACGGGTTAAAATGCTACAAAGGGCTCATGTTTGGAATGGAACCCAGGTCTCTGTGGTCTAGACTTGGGCATGATATGTGGGGCATTAGTCTAAGAGTGTTCTCACACCTATAGTTGGTTTGCTCTCTTTTGAAATATGGACCAATTTTGTTACATTATTGGATAATTACCTCAAGTTTGGTCTGTGTCCACACCAAGCGGCAACCTCCTGTCTTGGCAAATGAGGCCAATGTGGAAGTGCAAAATCCTGCAGTTAGTTGAGTGTCCGCTTGGGGCTGGCTCCAGGAACACCAGAAGTCACATACTGTACACAACACAGCCAAAAAAGCATTATTTTACAACATAAATTGTCGTCATGGGAACATACTGTACTGGAGGAGAGTTTTTTTTTATACGGGCCCATTTTGATTTTATGAACAATATGTGTTATCCTTAGTTAGGCGCGTAGCTGACATGATTGATAGTTGGGAGCATTGTAACGGTTTGTCAAGAGGCTTAAAACACGTCTCAGCTCCAGCTCTCAGCCTGTCGTTAGGTTGACTAAAGGTTAGGCTGAGACAGCATGGCGGCTGCTGCCGATGAGCCTCCGGAGTCCCCTGCAGTAACAGATGGGTGATGTCACTCAGGCTTCGTCCATTCATATTTACAGTCTATGGTTCACACAGGGGCATTTACAAGTCGACCATAAATGTGTGAAGAGTGAGGAAAGTGCTCTCTAAATGGTCAGAATTTCATGCGGGTAAAATCCCTGGTTGTGGCTGCTCCAAGGCCACTTTCCAATTTCAAAATGTAAAGACACCTACACAGATTGATGTCAGCTCTGGTCATTGGTTTTAATATTGTTTGTATTTATCACTGCAGGCAAGCAATACAGTTTGAAAATCAGGCAAATTGCTGCTGAAAATCAGTATGTTGATGTAGTGGATTCGCAGAAGGTGCTTATCAAGACAGTTTAGGACGCACGTTAACCCTCCTGAACCACGAGCATGACCTGTTCATCCACCATTTCCGACAGTCCAAAATATATAATAAAATGCACACCATGGTGCCCTTCTACTGGAAAAAAGAAAGTGCCCTCTGAAGCACCCGTCCAGTGGGGCAAACTTGACAAACTTTTCCTTGGCGTGTCTTAAATACATAAAATTGATACAGAGCCTTCTAGGGTTCCTTTACAGTTGGGGGAACAGTGCCATATCACAAAATTGGCCTCTCACATTGTTCAATACAACATTGAATCAAAGCGGAGCGATAGATTTTCCCACCCTACATTCACACTTTGTACTTCACACTCCTTTTTCTCCTCTCTTTGTGTATGTCTTTTAACAAACACTTGGCAGATAACGTGCTGGGGTTTTGTATTTTAAGTAGGGCTTCATACTTAATTATAGAGTTGAAATATTGTACCTTTGGGTTTTCTCACACAGTGAAGTAGCAGACAACACATAAACATATTCCTATTCATTGGAAACAAATATCAGATTAATTAGTATTGCGTTCAAATTTACTCAGAAAGTCTTGAATTGAAAATGTTTGTCTTTGTAATAACCCTCAAATGTATTCAGAGTTGAATGTATTTGAAGTTTGTTGCACAGAATCCCTACTCTAGTCTTAAAGATCAACCTGACCTCAGAGAAATATTTGTGTTAATCTGTTATTGTTGAATGTCTCCATTCAACACCACTCGACAGTCCTGCACTGGTGTGGACCAAACGACTTTGTTTGGATCAGAAAAAAGTTGTGGTTTGGGTTAAAAGGTTTGGGGATTGCATTGACTCATCTGTAGAGACCTGGTTTGGGAACCTGAGGGTCGCCGGTTGAAGTCCTGGTATGTACAGTACAAGTATTGAAATTGGAAATTGGAACTGGTTGATGGAGAGGTGCCAGTTCACTTCCTTCTGAAGCCAACTGCTCTTGGCGCCTTCCACTCTGCAGCCCCTTCCCTCTGACATCACTTCTTGATGCATTTCTGAAGGTAAAAAAGAAAATAAAGAATGGACATAGGTAAAGTTAATACAGTTATGTTAGGAATAACGTTATTTATCAATGATATGAAGTTACATATTTTTTACGCATATTATGCATATGTAGTGGTATGCTGCTATTCAATCCTGCTGAAAGCTGGTGAGGATTCCCAGTCATAGTTCTGTGTGATGCCAGTCATCCCTGTGGAGATACTGGTATAGCTATCTTATATATCATAAAGATGATGATGATGTTAAGTATGGAGGATTGTAGACATACAGGTTGTTATAGATGCATTTCCTCAATGTGTCTTTGGAGCCTAAAGCTAGAGATGTTGGTGTCGTGAAGCTGGCTCTCTTTTAACCTGGGGAGAATACCATGGTAATTACTCAAAAGTCATAAACAGGTCAGAACCCGATAATGTTGGTGTGGTTTTGAAATTGACCAGGCGCTCTTTGCGTTTCCTTGTCTGACCTCCTGTCCGGGTTGTTCTATTCTGTCCAGCTTGACGAGTTCCTGCAGCAGGCTCTGTCCAAAATGAACTCGCACCGTATTTGAAATGGAGCAAAGCGAAGTGGCGCTGCTGGCCACTCTGGAGACGGATTGTGGCGCTCGCTGTGTAAACACAATCATTGACTAGAGTGGCAGCGAACGGCAGCGTAGTGCGTGGCGCTGAAGGACTGCGGCGTGTATAATGGGGGTTAGAGTTTCGGCTTGAAATTGTCTGTAAAGTACTGTTTCTTTCTTTGCTGATCTCCAAGGGTAAGATAGATCCTCATCTGAAGTAATATGTATGGAAACATTTGGGACTGTAATAATATTTTTGTAATTCTACAAAACGAAGATGTGTCGTTACAGTAGCACATTTGTATGAGTGGCATCACAGAGTCTTTGCATTCAGTCTGTGATGAATATAAACTGTAGCCCCTCCTCGCTGAAAGTCCAGTGTTTGCTTGTTTGTTTATGATTGTTAATCAGAGTACCTGCATGTTGTTTCAAATTAAACAATTAGCCAACATAGTCAAATAGGAAACCCAAGGTTGCAATCAATCTGTGCATTTTGAATCTGATTTTAAAGCCATGCAGTGCAGCAAAGGGGAATGCATTTAAGTGGTGGTAATAATAAGTTGAATTAGATTGTTAAGTGGAAAGTAAGATCTCATGAAATAACGATGAAATGTATGATTTAAAACACAATTTGTTGCCAGAAGCCAAATCTGTGTTATTCTAACTCCCTGAATGTATCCTCAACAGTTTATATAGGGATCAATTCAGCCATAGAAAGTGGTTCCAATCAAATTTGTTATTGGGTTGGAGGCAAAAAGGAAGTCTGGAAAAGAGAAAGAAATAAACAACTACGAATATAAAACAAAAATCAATACTATTTGCATAATTGATATGAACACACCCTTTGATCTAGATTCCAAAAATGTGTCCAATATATGTTCTTAAGGCTTTCCATGCTGTGAAAAAAGGGGGAAATACTGACGATTGGATTTTGTTTACGCTTCTAAAGATGGGGAACAGTGTGTGAAAGACAGAATATCAACTCCAACCCAAAAATTCTGGATATGGCCTTCAAAAACCCACATTAGTCGAAGAAAACTGGCAATTTAGCCCAAAGTTACTGAAGCTTTGTAATCAAAATGACCTTGAAGGCACATATTTGTGTGTACACGCCTTTACCCCTACCCCTCCATCAAAACACTCACAGTCCCCTAAACACACACACACACACACACACACACACACACACACACACACACACACACACACACACACAGTCATACACATGCTAGCGATCATTATGGTCTTCAGTTTCGTCAAACCTCCGATTTGGCCTTTTTGCCTCTAGCTGACAAGTGTGTGAGGGGAGATTTTTTTTGCTTCATTTTTGGCAAAGGATCAGACAACCTGCACAGTGGTGTATTAAAATGTCAGCTTAAAATGAAAATAAACAACTTAGGGGTGGAAAAAGGCGATACTGCTAATATCAACCCCACCCCCGGACAGACTTGCTACGGGCCTGGGGCAGAGTGAAGATTGACAGGTGGGGAGGCTGGATCTCACAGCCACAGGGGGTTTCCCTGTTTGAACGGCAGGAGCTTTAGGTCTTAGTTTGGGAATCTAAGAATAAACAACGATAACGCGCAAACTTCATTCTGCTGCACACATATACAAATAGATACAATGGGTTAAAGCACAAATGCAAACATGCCACAGCAGCATATCGCTGTATAGAAGAGCGTATACACATTTTCAAAGGGTCGAGAAAAAAAATACATCAAATCAGACACTTCTGTGTGTTTGACTGTGTCACATTGTCACTGCCCTGAATACAACATGTGGCCTTTCAGAAGAGGTGTTGACACTTTCTCTTAACTGTATGCTCAGTTGACTCTTTGTGTTAAGTTACGTCTTTAGCACACTGAACCCTTTAATCTTTCTTGTGTTTACATGTATTAGACGCACACACACACACAGTTGAGGAAAAAATACCACAAAATGCAGAGAAATTGTCCAGACAATTAGGCTTCATTGAATTTTAAGGACACTGCATATAATTAATTTTAAAAAAGTATTAGCCACGTAAACCCACAAGCCTTTTTCTCACATGAGCTCCACATGTCGATGGGCAAGACACTTAACCCAAGCTCTTCCCTTCTTTATCAGCGGCATATGAATGTGTATGAATGAGATGTGTGACATAGCAGCCTCTGCCATCAGTGTGTGAATGTGTGACCAGCCGTGTAAAAGCGCTTTGAGTCGTCAGAAGATTAGAAAAGCGCTATACAAGCTCAAGTCCATTTACCACGTTCAAAGCCATTGGGCCTGGATTTTTTCATTAATCCTTCTGAAAAATATACAATCAAATTGAAAAAGTAAACCTCCTTATTTGAGTTAATAACCAAGTGGTGCAACCCTGTTCATTCTAATCTGTCATGTGTCATGGTGCAGGCAGCTTAGGGTAGGACCCAATTGCAGACAATGCCAGGCAGAATGATGCAATTTAATGCACATAACATGACTTGAACGCACTCGTAGGTCATGATGCGCGTGAAATGGTAACAATATAAAGCAGTTAGGTGGCAGTCAGATCCAGAGTTGAAAAACTCAAAAAAGTGAAACACAAAACAAGACAACAGCAAAGCTTCTTGACAAAGACACACTGGCAGCACACGGCTGAGTGAAGTGGAGACTGGTGAGCAGGTGGGGCGGAGACTGTCGGGTAACAGCTATCCTGATTATAACACAAGCAGCAACCTCCAGCATTGACAAATGAAGCCAATGCACGAGTGCAAAAAAACTGCAGTTCCTTGAGTGTCCACTTGAGGAAGGCTCCAAAAGCCATGAAAGTCAAACACACACTCGTATTAAAATGCCCATTTTTACAGCAGTAATATTAAACATGTTTATATCCTGGTACAAAAAAACTAAAAAAAATGATTTGGCTCTGAATAGTTTGAGTCTTTACAAATTGTAATGGGGATTATTTGGATTACTAACCCGTTTTGATTTTATGAAGGATAAGAGATAGATGTAATTAGGACTGATAAGACTGCAAGTGGGCTCCAGCTGCTTTCAAGGAGGTTAAAGGCCCAACTTCCTTATTTGCCTGTAACTAAGTTGACTGAAAGTTAGGTTGAGACAGCATTTTCAATATGTCAACCGTCCTCATTGGGCTTCAAAATCCCTTCAGAATCCAATGAGTGACATCACTGAGACTACGTTCATGTTTTATACAGTCTATGTTAAAACCGGGAACAGGTGTGTATACGGAGGAAGAAGGGAAATACTGAGGGCATCTGGTGGACAGGTGGAGAATGACATGGATCTGCAGAAGAAGGAATGTGAGGCACTGTGACGCTGTTCCCCTGGACCACTCTTCAATATCAGTGTTTCATTCAGTATTTGTCTCTAATCAGTCAACTTTTGCTTCATCATTGGCTTTCATTGTAACGACAATATTGCAAAAAAAGATCAACTCAACACCTGAAGAGCTGACAACAAAAAATGTGACTGATTGAAAAGCCACTTTAATAAACTACATACATCCTCCTCCATTGTACGAAACCCCTCCTCTGTGAAACGCCCTCTCTCTCCTTCATCTCCTACTGTAATTCCACATGCTCACCTATTAATGCATGCAGTGCCTGCATTTCCCCCTCTCCTATTGTATAAACATACGATTAACTAAAAAAATACATAATTTGTTTGGCTCGGTGCGGTCCCCGAGCGTGTTGTTTTGGCCTCGTGTACAACACAGAGAGTGTTTGTTGCAGTTAACTAGCACACGTGTCGAAAATAAACACCTCGCTCGACAACGCTCCATTAATAACATGCCTCCGCTTTGTTGCTGCTTGTTTCTGCTGCTGCTGCGTTTTGTTACTTTGCTGTCTTACTTTCTCTGTCTTTTGTACTGCTTGTGTGCACAGTAGTGTAAGTGTGTTTGCTTGTTAGTGTCTGTCTTTGCTGTACCTGGCTTGTAGTTTGAATAAAGACATGTAAACTGATATGAGCACACACACAAACATGCACACACAAAGTTATCAGAAGATGATCAGATTGTACATTTCAGTTGTTCAAAAGAAAACTTTGTGTCGCATGTTTCCACCCACACATGAGCATCATGGACCCCTCATGCTATCTGAATATATGCGTACAAAAAATGCATTTTAAAATGTGTTGACAACCCTCAATCAAGGATACTTGCATAATAATTCTGGCATGTTTTTGCATATGCACCCTGCAGTCCATGTGATTGTTTGCATTCATGTAAACCTCTGGTTGGTTGGGCTATTTTGGGTGGCTGGCATTCAGGGAAAACCTCCCAGAATGTCACAAGAAACAAATAACCCTCACATACCCACAGCCCCCTGCGAACAACAGAGATAAGATTAAAAAAAAAAGTTTCCTCATGAATATGCAAATATATCACAGAGGAGCCGGTGCTTGTTTGAAGAACAACCGCTGTTGTTTTCAGCAATTAATAGAACAAACAACTGCTCTCTCTCTCTCTCTCTCTCTCTCTCTCTCTCTCCCTTTCTCTATGTCTTTCTGTCCGTCTCTCTCCCTCTTGTCTGTCTCTCCGTCTAGCTTTCTCACTTCATGAATATAGTTTGCAAAGTCGATACAGTTCTCTCCTCATCCAGCTCCCTGGATGGACTGACATTAGCAATGGAAATGGGAAATACATAATGCAGTAATAATAATGCTAAACAGATAGATGGATAACCAAACATTTAAAAATTGAGGGGTAAAATGACACGGTCAGCTGCTTTATTGTTAATAACATTTGTGTCTCTAAAGATGATCTCTTTCAGAGTTTTTAGGGAAAGGAACTTCTTCTTTTACAACTTTGTATTTCTAAATTAAAGTTTAGACTGCAGACAAGCCTTCCCCCCTTTCTAATGGCAGTACTGTAGATTTATCTTCTCTGCCAAACCCTCATGCTGATGTCAAAACCTGAAATTCACAATGTTGGTGATAGAAAAATATATTCTATTTGCTTATTTTTTATTCTAATTTGGCCTGTGAAATTATGCAATATAGTGAATAAAATGTGATATATTTTATCTTCTTGTGTTCTTATTCTTATTTAATTCTTGATGCATTCAGACAAAAAGCAGAGCAAAAACATGTATGGTCGATGGGAGGCTAAGATTAGATGCATGTTCACACAGACGTTGCTAACATTTGTGTCATCCACTTATTTGGACGAGTTAAATGTGTCAAATTGAGAAAGGATTTTCGCCTGCCTATAGTGCAAAAAACTCCTATAATTGCTATTCACCTGAATAACCTGCATGCTGTTGCACCAGAAATGGTAACCTTAAGATCCGGAATTTAAGTTGCACACGTATACGCAGTCTGTTTTTTTAGAGCGCACCATGCAGACTTTTCTATCCTAATAGCTACTGGAACGTTAGTTGAGCTCTCAGTCTATGGTTGATAGCTGTGAGGTTCAGACCCACAGCACACGACTAGTATGCACAGAGTTGGGCTGCACACTTCCGCTGGTCACATGTTGCATTTTGATGAGTCTTTGCAATCCAACTGGCACTCCACAGGGTTTATTTACTTAACATTGTACCACTGTTTTTTTGATGACCTAATGAGGGTGAAAGCTTTTAATAAGTGGCGCAGTCAGCATGTTCCGCACCATTATATTTCCCAGCACGCTTTGCGCAAATACGCAATGAAAGGATGCACATTTTCAACCATGACAGGTTGCATGCAAAGGGTGTTGGTGACACCTTCACTTGCATGGATGTGATACATAGATAATATTTTCATAAAACTTCTCTCAGTATTTTATACTGGTATATCCGTGGCACCATTATTTGAAACGCAGCCTTCTTTTTGGATAAAAAAGAGGCATAAAAAGTGAATCTTTTACACCAGATTTTATGGTAATGCAATGTTCATTGGGGAAAAAGAAACACTGAAAATATGTTTGCTGGTCTAGTCTTGCGGACACATTTAGTGGAGCATATTCGCAATTTAACAAATCTGCATCACAATGCAGTGCAGTTTGTACCCTACATGTCAGTTTATACAGAGAAACTGACACAGAGACAGAGACAGATGAACTGGCACTGTGCAGCTGAAACAGAACACTTGTTTTTTTCCATTCCAGAATTGCTGGTGTGGACCCTGAACCAGCAAACAGATCATCAAACCCGGTATTGTTGATAACCCTTGGATTGGAACTGCTGCTTTGTGTATTTGAAAAAATCAACTTCTATTCAAAACTGCGTCTAGTGTAGTATTGTGGAGTTTTGGTTGCGAGCATGGCTAAAACTTGGGACAGCTAATGTGTTGTTTCTCCTCAAATGTGGTACACAAGGGAAAGCAGAGACTGATCCATGTGAGCCACAACGGCAAACAGCATCGCCACGACGAGCTCAGCAGAGAAATAGTCATCAGAGTGTGGCTGCATTGTACAACTCTGTTCATATAATCAGATGTTACCAGCAAATAATTGTGAATTACAGTAAAACCTGTATGAAAATACTGTATGGATGCCGGTCCGCTAATAAAAGTGGGACTCCATTGCTTGGACTAAACTAATGCTGATAGCTCACGGTGTGTTCAAATGAATGTGAAGTGAATCTTTAAGGCCCAGACTGCACAGACAGTCCTGTAGTCACATGTGCATGAATAAAATGAGCCAAACAATCTTTCTGTGCTTGATCTGAATTCAGCTAAGCACCATTATTCAATCAAAATTCAACCTTCACCACAGTGTTTGTTTTTTTGAGATCTTGCGCAGTATCCATCAAAATAAAATAAAATCAAGCCACCCCCCCCCCACACACACTTTGGACACTTTAATCCTCAATCCTCATATTTTGATAAACAGCAGAGGGGGAGCAAGGATGTGCCCTGTCACATTTCATGAGAAGCTGAGTGCTGAGAGAAGAGGGCATCTGTCCGCCCTGCACAGGCTACTCCTCAAATATTAATAATGATAATGAGCAAAGGGCTGACCAGGGCCCCGGGCCCACAACGAGCATCCCCTTATTAGAATAACCCCTGCAACTCTCTGTCACACACACACACACACACACACACACACACACACACACACACACACACACACACACGCGCGCGCGCACACACGCACACACGCACACACACACACACACACACACACACACACACACATATGCACTCGAGTGAATATGGACATGAACTCTTGCACATGACAATATGACAGGCAATATGCACATATATGCACACAGAAATGCATGCAAGCTAACAAAAACGTATTATTCAGAAGATGGATAATGTTGAAGTATGCAAACACACAAACACACACACACACAAATGGGACAGACATGCAAATGTGGACGCATTGGGACTGAAAAGAGGATTCCCCTCTGGCCAGAGAGCCAATGCTCTCCATCACCCCCCCCACCCCCATACCCTCCTGACCCATGTCACACACAATCAGCCTCCGAGTCCAACACACACACTTAAACTCTCCCTGTCTGTTTTCAACACACCAAATACACTGAGTCTCTCCCACGCATACACACACACACACACACACACACACACACACACACACACACACACACACACACACACACACACACACACATTGAGACATGGCGGGTGCCCTACCTCACCCCTGGACCCCGTTGGTCATTAGTATGGAGGCCTGTCTGTGTTTGTTTGCCTTCTAATGGACCATTTAAATGCAGAATATTCACAGCAGACAGGGCCATCCTCGGGGACAGCGCACACTGAGGCCTGAATATGCTTCGACTCCATTATCCTGGAGGAAGTTATCCTTATTATCATCACACAATGCCACACTGACTGGCAATGAGTTAGTGTGCTCTGGCCCTCGGCTGGCTCGCGCTGCTCTTCACAGTGAACGAGAAAGATTCACTTCTTCTCTTCTTATTGTTATCTAATGATATTAAATATTTTATTAATGCTCACACTTCCCTTGATGCATACAATAACCTTCCTTTGACAACATTATCTTACATTGTTAATCATTCTTAACACTTCAAGTTGCATGGCTGATCTTGGAGCTTTTCAGCTATCATCTATGATTTCCTCTTATTTTAAAGTCTTCATTTACCCCTCTATTGTCCATGTACATTGAATTGTGGGACACTTTAACTTTCTGGTCTGCACACTGACATTCAAAATTTGATCTAAGTAACTATTTTTCCAGGTGTGAACAGTTTTTAACAGAAATAAAGTGGAAATGTGTTGCTCTATGCACAGGTTTTTCTCCTTTTGTGGCAGAATTTTAACTGGTTTCGGTAACAATGGCAGCTGTGGCTCAGTTGGTGGAGTCGGTTGTCTCTGAAGAGGAAGATTGGGGGTTCGATCCCCAGCTCCTGCAGCCACATAGCAGATGTGTCCTTCGGCAAGACACTTAACCCCAAGTTGCTCCCGCTGCTTCCTCTGCAGCGTATGAATGCGTATTAAATGGGATTAGTTACTTCTGATGGTCACTTTACATAGCAAACTCTACCATCAGTGTGTGAATGTGTAGGTGTGACATGTGGTGTAAAAACGCTAGTAGTCAGAAGACTAGAAAAGTGCTATACAAGCTCAAGTCCATTTACCATTTACAATCAAGAATTAATGTTTTCTCTAGGTCTCTCCTCAGATGACAATAAATGCTTCTTGAAAGTTTCTTCAATTCATTTAAATACACAGATGTCCTAACCCCTCCAATACTAAATAACAGGATAAGCCTATAAGCTGTCAATTAATAGGTGATGCTGTCAAGTTTGTCAACTTCTGAATCTAACCAATCACAGGAATAAAACAACAACCTTCATGTACAGGTTGGGTCAGTTCTCCCGTATACACTAGCTGAGCCAAAGTGAGAAGTTATGTGCTATTTTAGAAAGCCTGTTCAGACAGATTTATGATGGACAGTGAGGGTGACCATGCCAAGAAAAAGCAGAAAAAAATACTATTTCAGACGGGAAGGGGAAAAGGGAGTGTAAAGGACAGGTGTGCGCCTCAACTGGTCCAAATTCAAAACATTGAATAGAACTGTCTCCCCACGCCCCCTCCTCCCTAGAGTCTATCTGCAAGCAGGTTGCCATGTTGTGGACACTGAAGCTTCAGTGTTTAACCGGCTCTGCATCGGTCTGTAAACCTTTCTGCATTCTAACCTCTCTCCATTTTTCAATAGCATCTCCAATATTGATCCTAGTTTGAGCACGTTTCTGCTCGTGGAGCTTATTAGAAACATGCAGAGGCTTTTTAGGTCGGGTACAATCACTTCTATCTGAACCAGTTCTCTTACCCGCTTCCATCGCTGCAGCACCTGTTGGTTTGCCGTTTACCTGCTAAACCGAGGGACGTCCTAAACGACCGTGTGGGGTTGTCTTAAAACCGCCTACCTTCTCTGGACCAAACAAAAACAGACCATTCAGAATCAGAACTTAGGAGGAGGACATACTGGCTGCTGCATTGTTGACAGAGACGCCAGCACTTCAACATATCATGTGTCCTTAATGTCTGATGATATAGTAAGGTCATTTAATGATTTAATACAGTAGATATCTTACAGATTGGACCTTTAAAAAAAAGCAATCTCCATTCACTAAACAGACAAAGAGGGCAAACATGGCAACGGAGGCATCATCAGGTCAAGTGGCAAGCGTCTTAACAAAGCACAAGAAGCCATTCACTGACCGATGGTGATGATGACTCAGGGACCATTACAGTAAGACTGAAATAGTTTCTTCCTATTGCTAATGTACAGTTTTGTGCTAACACACTGGCACAGAGAATCTCTGAACTTGGTGAATTTTTGAGTATTTACATTTGAAACATGTATCGAAGAAGTAGATAATTCAGCTGTTAACACGTTACGTGACTAAAGCCATGTAGTGTAAGAAGCTCTCGGCCACTTTCAAGTGGCTCACAGATAAAAAAGGTCGGACACCCATTCTCCAGGTTCAATGCAGAGATATTTGTAACAGCTGATAATAACCTTCATGAATCCTTTGAGAACTTAAACTTATGGATTATGAAAAAGGGTGTGCATAATGAAAAAAAGATTCATACAAGTTCCCTTTTGAGTGGCACTTTAAAGTGAAAACAAGATTTAGTACAAAATCATCATATCACAATGAAGCACAGTACTGAAGTATTATCCTCCTGGGTGTTAAATGACTGCACTGGTACATTTTGGTTATGGCCTTCAAAACTCCAGATCAGTCAAACATAAAGATGAGCTGAAAACTTCTCTTTATCATTCTTTGCTACAGGCGCACATTGCTACTGATGCAGGACATAAAGTGTTTGATTTACTCTGCTGTTGTCTTACATATTTTGATTAGTGGAAGTGTTATGAAGCATCAGAGTAGGTGTTGCTGTCCAGTCGACTTCTCTCGAGCAGGATCTGTCTCTTTTCCTCCCTCTGTCCGTCCTTGTGGTTAATCTTATAAAAATGAAAGGGACTTTGGCAGGAGGCCGAGCAGAGTGCCATCCTCCGCCGCTGGCTGTAGATTAGCATAATGTTTGAGAGTTTAATGTCTGTGCCTGTAAATTGTGTGTATGTGTTTGAGTGGGCGTTTGGGTGCGTGCATGTTTCTGTGTGTAATGCCTGCATGTCTGTATGTGTGCATTTTTTGTCAGCGTGCATGCGTGCGTGTGAGTGGTATTTGTGCTTAGTGGTCTCCTGGGAGTGGTGGTGGTGGTGGAGGAGGACTGGAGGGAGGCTGCTGGCCCAGCGGGAGGCTCCAGATGTGGGGCTACAGAGCTGACAGGCCTGGGCCCCTCTGGGCGTATGTGTGCCAACCACAACCTCTCGCTCTGCAGCAGCCCCTTCTGTGGTCTGGCTATGGTGTATGGACAGGGAGGAAGGAGAGAGAGACTTTAGGTTGTGAAGAATAAAAGGGGAAAAAGAGAGCGTGAAAGTGGACTGAAGGCAACCAGAGAAAAAAGAAACAGTTTACATGCCGTATAGCTCCTCATTTCCAGGCTGATATCTTATTACATTAAAACAGAAATGTGAGAGTACAGCTCACAACCGTCCTTAGTTTTTTAGCTATCCAGGAGGAGTTGATATAGATATATTAAACTATCTAAAGCTGAGAACATACTGGTGAACAGAAAACATAATGAAGAAGTTTCATTTCATGCACTGAGATTGCACAGGATGCACGCATCTAATCTATGGTCGTGCAGCGGTCGCAAGGTACAAAACACACAACATCACCCCCTCCAACTCGCTGGTAGTACATTTTCCTGAATATTTCCTGCTGTGTTCTCTGGAAAAATGTGGACGTTTGTGTTAACACACACACAGTTAATCCCAAAAACTTCAGGGAGTTTTCAGCAGTTTGTTCATGTGTGATAATCGGCCCCTTGTTCCTAAATCTGAATTCTGAAAACTCTGATGCATTCACATTTGCATGTCACAACTTCTACATTCAAACAAAAAGTCAAAACTCTTATGAAACTTGCACCACGATCACATTAAAACATGAATTCAGTCATTCCTGTTATTTCGTATTTTACAAAAAAAGTGAGGCGGGAGGAAATGTCACATAAAGCTGGTACATTTCAAGCTTCAAGTTTTATCCTCCTCGGGTAATGTTTTCATTTTGAGATCTGCCAGGTAAGCAGGGCTCGTGCACAGTGCTTCACTAGACTCAATTTAATATAACTTTAAATTTAGCACAAAAAGTCCCGATTAATCCAGTAAATTGACTCTTGGATTGCAAGACTGCAAATATGTTAGTTTATTACAATACTTGGAAAAACAGGACTGTGATGAAAAGAGAGCCAGCTTCTTTTTGACAACTAATGGCCCCAGTGACTTAAAGGTCCTATATTATGCTTTTTCTGGTCTTATATGCTCTTTAGTGTGTTTTCCAGGTGTCTTGTGCATGTTTAGGCACATCTATGTGCAAAAATTCAAAGTCCGCAGAAACGCGGCTTCTCCTACCTCCTCCTGTTAGCAGTAGCAGTAGCTGCATGTAACGCTCGTTCTAGCCCCCCTCGTTGAAAATTGTCAGTGCGATATCACACTGAGATGATGTCACTGATCCAAGCCCACTGGCTCGTTGTAGCAAGCACAAGCTCATGCTGCACAGTAGCTGCATTCCCAATATGGTAAAAGGGGCGTAACATTTCCGAGAATTGTCCGAACGACTGACCAATTACAACAGAGCAGATCGGCCAACTAATCAGGTCAGACTTGGCACACGTGGGGACCCTGATGTGGGCACTTCTGAGCGTAACAAACACAGGCAGATGAGACGGGCTGCATCGATCGGCAGTACATGAAAACAGACACTTTTTTCGAACATTAGCGATTGTGAACGTACTTTAGTACGCACATAAAAAAGATATATGAACCCCAAAAAGGGCATAATATGGGACCTTTAATTCACCCTCAAACACATAATGCAAGAAGTGTGGACGATGCTATAACAAACCAGCTATGAGGACGTGAGTAAATGTAAAAACGTTGGAAAACATTAAACAGATAATTTGTGGGCTGAAGTGTCCAGTGCAGCTGTGTAGAGCTGCCTTATTGAATCAGCAGCCAAGGAGCTGAGAGAACTGCAAACACAAAGGATTTCTTTAAAACTCCTTTTTTTTTTTTTTTTACAGTAATAACCCCTCATAATCTTCTGTACGGAGGCACGCTCACAGACCCATGTGCAAAAGATTGCTCCCAGACACACACATGTACACAGTTTATGGGCCTATATGTCCACACAAGCACACACCCAAACACAACTGCTAGAGAACACACGCTCTGTATAGTGTGCTGTGTACACTGCTGTGTCGAGCCTGCAGCAGTTCTTCCTCTGAATGTTATCTGCTCTTATCTGTATGTGTGACTGGCCTGGTAACACTGGGTCTGCTCCATACGCCTTATCACTGGGACAGGCGGCAACCCCCCCAGACACACACACAGATACATACCATACTCAGGGGAAGTCTGTGGTCAGAAACCCTGCATACTATCAAGGAGATGGCCATCCTGAGTTCACACAATAAGAGAGGTAAAGGAGTGAAGATGGGGTCTTGACTGAAAAAGTTACCCGCACTTCCCTTCTGTAGGTTCCAACTGAAGAAATGAATCGGCCCGTATCACAGACAGTCATTTCCGAGCAAAGAAATAAGTGGTTTTCCTCTAACGCTATAACCAAGTGTGGAAAGTGAGAAGTGGAAAGGTGTCCTTCCTGTGAAGTTTATCGGGTATAAGCAAAAAAAATTCCACAAATCAGGTACGTTTCAAGTTCAAAGCTTAACTGTAAACTGCAAAGGAACCTATGTTAAAATGTCCTGATGAACCCTTAAATGCTGTCTTATGCCACCAATTCAATTGAAAAAAGGCGTAATTATCAGTTCACCTAAACTATACAGGAAACACATTCTTACTTATCCTTACGCTCTCTCCAGCATCAAGCAGGCAGCAGCAAACCACATGGATAGTAAACATGGCGGGGACTCCATGTAAAGAGCAAGTAGCCCTGCACACACAAAGAGCTGCCGCTGCAGATGTTTCTTAACTACAAGTGAAGCGAGAGTTGGAGGATGATGGTCAGGGTTGTGCAAGTTCACACTTAAAAAGCGCCAAATCAAAGTTCAGTTCACACCAAAAACTGAACTACTTCACATTCATTTATTTGTTTCTTGTTTTTTTCCGCTGTGCTGAGCTTCTCTTGTTCAGTAGAGCCTCCTAGACTCCCATCTCTGCTTGTGGTCATTATTCACTCTCACGTTTTACAGATAGGGTTTTACTTTGAAAAGCATACCTGAGTAACATTGGATGCATACCACGTGATGCATACCTGACTTCGCCACACAGTGATCCAGTCCTCGCAACTCTTGGTACCTCGTAATAAGAGCGTTTGTTCATTGTCTGCAGAATAAGCTATGCTTGCAAATTAAATGGTTTAGCTCGTCGTTCACCAAAATTATCAGCGTGTGCACATTCAGGCACAACACAAATTATGTCAAACTGTTAGCTCATAATGCTAACCCAGCTTTACGTCATTACTTCAATAGTCTGCACACACTAGTGCAGCTGTTGTCATAAATCGTTTCTCTTTTTGCTAACAAGTTTTATTTTTTTTCTAGTTTTCTTAACCAGGAGCAAGTTGGCTGTAGTGTTGTCAATATTAACCCTGCAAGTTCCTAGGCCTTGCAAAGTCTTAAATCATAAAGGCTACAGATTTCCAACTTCTTTGGTGTAAAGTAATACCTTCTGTCCTGTTATACACAAAAAAGTTGCCTTTTAACAACATTATTTAGATTATTCTGACAACTATTTCACAACCGTAAATAAAGGTTTAAAATTATGTCATATTATTCAGGATGACAGACTTCAGGGTCAACTTTATGCACGGAAATCAAACCTCCACCCAGAGTCCTCGTTTAACCTAAAACCTGTGAAAAAAACAATTTCATCCTTTTTTAAAACAGATGA
The DNA here is from genome assembly GCA_020745685.1 of Tautogolabrus adspersus. Taxonomy (NCBI): domain Eukaryota; kingdom Metazoa; phylum Chordata; class Actinopteri; order Labriformes; family Labridae; genus Tautogolabrus; species Tautogolabrus adspersus. The sequence continues at coordinate 5,563,163 of CM036541.1, read as the reverse complement.
TGTAACCGTCACAGCCATTAGGGGATAAATCAAGTGTGATGAGGCAGGACATGAAGCATGGTTTGAACTTCTCTCTAGCTTTAAAAAAAAATGTATTTACTCCTCTTCCCTTTTCCCCGTTCATGTTAATAACAGAATGCAACTCTAAATGCCTTCCAGGAAAGACTGTCCAAACGTGTTCTCCATTATTCCCATATTTAAACAATTATTGCTTCTCACCACTCTCTATGGCCAACTTTTGAGTTTGCTGTTCAAATAACTATAAACACTTTAGCCCTCTGGCATTGGCTGACGATTTTCATAAGCAAACCTCAACATTTATTCCAGTTTTCCTTTTTTAAAGTATAAAATCTGGAGTGAAAATGGTTCACAGCGGGTCCTGGGATTAGAAACTAAGACAGTGCTATACAGTTTCTCAAAAGCACAACAATGCAATTCAGTGGGTACCTCAAGCAATATTTCAGTTACCTCCAATGCAGTGGGCTGGAGGCCAAAATCTAAATATGGTCATCAAAAAAGCTTGAAAAGGTAGAACTACAGTATCTTAAACATTAACTTGCTGACAGAAAATCAAACAAAAGGCCACAACCTCATTTTCCTTATTCTACAACAATATTTTCAGAAATTATTAGAAGTGGAAATTTGGTATAATGGGATCAAAAGTCATTGATAAGAGAAAACAAGTTTTAGAATCTTTAAGTATACGTCAGGAAGCCACAACATTGGTTACGTTTACATGCACACCATATTCCGATTAAGGTCCACATTCTGGTTAAGGCAATATTCCGAAAAAGGTGTTTACATGCTCCGCAGAGTGCTGAGCTACTGGAATATTCCTGTTTACATGTTAATCAGCATATTCCGAATAAACCATAGTAGTAGTAGTAGTAGTAGCGTCATGACAAGACGTCATCTAGGGGCGTAAACAAATTGTTAACCTGTCCTGCTTCTGCGTTCCGACCGTGGTATTTGTCTGCTCCAGGGCCGAAGTATCTCTCAACTTCGGGGCTAACCCCCGTCACTTTGACTGAGGTGCAGCAAGTTGTAAAACAGACACGGAGAGTCCGGCTGGTAGCTTGAGGTGTCGGCCCGTTTATTTCGCACACACCGAACTTGTATAACAGTACCATTGAGCTTAACGTTTCTCTGCCTAATTCTGCTCCGGTCCCCGGCATCATAACGCGCCTCTCGCACACATCTGCAGAACACACACACTCGCCTCGTTTTCTCTCTCTCCTCAATCGCTCCACCACCCACACACATGTGCACTGAGCTTCTTCACAGACAGACATACGCTACTTGTATAACAAAATCCTTGAAGTAGCATATTCAGGAGCATATTCCGACTAACGCGTTTACATGACCCAATATTCGGGTTGATACAGGCATATGCCAGGGGTCTTATTCGGGTTTTTAATAATCGGAATATGAGCTTAATCAGGTTATGACAATTGGAATAAGGTGTTTACATGACTCCTACGCAATCGGAATATTGTCATTATTCCGATTAATACAGGAATATGGTGTGCATGTAAACGTAGCCAATGATAAAAATGTCAAATGAGCCAGCACAAAGTGTGACTTCCAAAGGTGTTTGTGTTTGTTGAATCTCTTTGTAAAGATTCTACATAAAAATTGATGAATCATGGACGCTGATGGCCTAGCAGTTTAGTTCGTGCCCCATGTACGGAGACTATAGTCCTCCAATCAGCAGCCTGGGTTCAAGTCCGACCTCTGGCTCCCTTCCCCTATGTCATTCCCCACTCTCTCTTCCAATTCCAGACTCGATCCACTGTTCTATCTAACTAAAGGCAAAAAGGCCCAAAATAAATCTTTTTTAAAAAGTACAATCAGTACCCAGGGGGCTGCATCTTCAGCATTAGAAGTGTTCTTGCATATGATCAGAATTTCGGTGTGTGCAGGCGATGTGTTAGGAAAGCCGATCAGTGTCCATCCAACATTCTTTCAGCAAACAAACATTTTAAAATATGTTTACTTCTAACAGACCTGACAAAGCTTGACTTTTTACTTTTCACAAATCTGCATCATGACGTTGTTAATTCAGCAGCATTCAGCATTTAAGTTCCGTTCATTGCAAAAGGAAGTCTTGGCTGGAAGTTGTTTAATGCTAACCGCTGGCTTAACCGTAATTGCAGAGAAACTGGCATCCATTCCCGGACGGGTATAACGCCATCATCAAACGAGGAAAGATGATTTGCCGATGGGTTCCGAGATTAGTGTTGGTCAAGCTGAGCTCTGAGACTTTTTATTTAAAGTGTTTTATAACACAACTGGAAGGATCCCTACACAGTTGCTAGTCTACCCCTACGGTAAGTTTGGTGGGTTAGTGTTTGTAAATGGTGCACCAACAACTGCACCTATTAAATCCAGACACGTCAGACAATCTATTTTCTTTATGTTTATCTAATATAAACATTAAAGAAAAATGGAAGAGAAGTGAAAAAGACAGTAAAGGTATCCATGGAAGAAAACGTCTTTAAAGCAGGCTTTGAGAAACTCAGACGACGTATGGTCACCAATGCTTTGTTCCCTCTCTCTCTCACACATACACACAACCACACATAAAGTGCACTTGGTTGCCCCTGGTGTGCTGGAGGCGGGCAGAGCTGGGGTGGGGGCAGAGCCTGGGGCCATATGGCAGAGACGCAGACATTTACATAATGTCATATTTTATTTAATTAGCCATTCTAAATGCAATCAAAAGCTGATGAGGGCTCTGAGCTGCCTTGCTGATTGGCAACATGATAGCGCTCTGACCCCAACACAGCCGCACCGCATCCCAATGATGCAATATTGAAACCATCCCTGTGCTCCGACACAAACCCAATACACAACTCTGTGTGTGTGTGTGTGTGTGTGTGTGTGTGTGTGTGTGTGTGTGTGTGTGTGTGTGTGTGTGTGTGTGTGTGTGTGTTTGTGTGTGCGCACGCGTATGTCTGTGTGTATGAAGAAAAAATTAGATAGGTGAGAAAGAAAGTGAGTGTGTGTGTTCTATGTTTTATTTTGGAGAGGTAACTTTATCATTAAGTAAACCGTAAAATCCAGAATATTGCACCAGTTTTTAAGGAGCAGTCTGTTTTCTAGAGTCTCCCAGGGGAAAAAAAGGTGTTAACTGTCTCCTTGCATGACGATTTCCATTAATTCAGCAAAGACTACGATGTGCAGTTCCTGTGCAGCTTTGTAGCTCTTTCTAGCACTATCTGTTTTCGCCATGTGGACATTGCAATCCTGCTAGCTACTTGTACTACGGTAGTTGCACTCACATCCATTGGTAACGTTGATTGTTGTGAAGAATGGACCCACAACCCGTATCAGTGGTTGATGGTGGCTGCTGCACTTGCAATCATTACGGCTCATGACTCAGCATTTTATTTGCATATGTTGGTAGCACCAGTGTAAAGCCACTTTTTAGATAAAAAAGTAGGTAGTAAAAGTGCATCACATACACCGGATTTTACTGTAATTTAGAAGGACAGAGAACACAATTATGGTAAAGTAACAAAGAAGAAAAACAGAAAAAAGATCAGATGGAGAGGTGTTAAACCAAGAGCAGGACAGTGAGAGTGTATCACGTGGTTGGGGTTATTTTGGGGCAGCTTTGTTGGTGTGATGGTGCAGGTGTGTGTGTTTCTGAGAATCAGGAACTAGACCGGTAGACTGGTCCCTGCAGGACCACCCTGCTCAGCCAAGTGTCAAGCTCATACAAACAACACACGCACACGCACAAGCACACACACACACACACACACACACATACACACTCTGAAACTGCCATCCCGGAGGAGAGAAGCGTTGGTGGGTGAAAGGACCAGGTCCTCTTGAACAGGAAGGAAGGAAGCAAGGCCTAACGCCACAGTGAACACACACAAATACACACGCACACACACACACACACACACACACACACACACACACACACACACCCATCTGACTGATTGCACAAGCTTGAATGCACACATAAACTTATCAACATACACGAATACAAGCTGCTGCACAAATCCACACACATTTTGCCACACGCACACACACACACACACACACACACACACACACACACACACACACACACACAGCAGTGCTCTCAGCAGCAAGTCAAATAAACAGTTTGAGCAGGGCGGTCAGGTACTGCATGGTTTAACAGGGCCAAAGTGTTTTAAAGAGGCTGCTGAAAGGTGCTCAATATGGAATGGGCTTCTTTCTGTTGGCATGAATCACTCTTTGTAGTCCTCGGCACACACAGACCACTCTGATTAAAGCACTGTTACTGCATTATAAAGTACAGGAAATCAGAATTTATGCAGTACCAGCTGCATTGTCCATGCATTTTATGGTCGACATAATGAGGCTGACATTCTGAACAATAAAACGATCAGATTTGATTTGGTTTTTCCATTTTTGGAGTGAGCTTTGAGATCAACAGACAGCTGACAGATATATGTGTTAACTAACATTACATGGAACATTTGTTCCTGTTAGAGGTCATTTAACACAAATACTGGTTGTTATACTGGGAAATACGTCAAGTCTTCTAAAGATATAGAGTCAAGTCAAACTTTTTTAGATCGCATCGTGTGCAACAGGCAAAAAACTTCAATATAGACTCAAAATAAAACAAAAGAAGGTTAGAAAACAATTGTTTTTTCAATGGTTACAAAAGAATTCACTGATACACAACACAGCACTTCAGATTGCCTTCTCTCCTCACTTAAAGTGTCTAATCTGAAAACCAAATCAGATTATTGTGCAGTGGTGACACATACTTTAATGACCTCTGCTCTCTCAATCCTCCATATTGTGCAATATAAAGGGGCTACACTGTCAAAGCAATAATGTCCAATAAATTCAATGCATGTGTGCATGTGTGAAAGCAACAAAGGAGGATGGTGAAAGAGGTCATCTTCTATGGTTTCAGACTTCAAACTGAAAATTTAAGAAAAAAAAGTTACCTTTAGTTTATAAAAATGTCTTGAAATAGTGTAGTCACTGTGGTTTGATGACTGAGGTTGGGGTTAAAGATCTCCAGCCCTTTTTTAAAAATAGATTCTTCAACATGTCAGTAAAAAAAACCTCCTGTTATGCAGCCTTTATACTTTTACACTGGACCAAAGATCACTGTCACATTGCTGTGTGTGATTTTACACGTCTTCATGGGTTGCGAGAGCCAAACAATGGGAGTGTAAACTACCAGCATGAGTTTCCCAAACACCCTTACATTGCTTAACTATTCTGTCTGCTTTGCAGTAAATGCAAAAAATGTCAAACCTCCTAACACCACCCTTCTTCCTTTAGTAGTCAAAACTGATTTTGTGCTTCCAAATAGAACATCATTTTATAGACGACATGTATTACAGAAAGAGTGCATACTACTGGTTGGTTAGGTGAAGTGGTTTTCTGACAGACTGCTGTTCTCACTTTTTCAGACTCCATTACACAAACACACACACACACCCGCAAACACAGTCCTTAAAGGTTCTGGTGGTCCCTCCTATTGTCTGCAGAACCAGCAGGGCTCTGGTCATTGTGTTTGTGGAATGGGTGGGTGGATGGTGGGGGTCTGTCTGGTTAGGAATTGATTCAGTCTGGGACTGAGACAGGGGTGGAAGGTCATAGCCTTGACTGTGACCCTCCAGCCTAAGAGCCAGTGTGTGTAGCTTCTATATAATCATTTCTTAAACGACTGATCATTTCTGTGTGGACATAAACAAATAAATCTTGTTTTCCACTTCCGCAAATAGATATGTTTGTTGAACTTGGTTTATTTATTTGTTTCAGTGTTATATATATTTGTATAGGTTATGTTTTGTGTTTGTGTGTGTGTGTGTGTGTGTGTGTGTGTGTGTGTGTGTGTGTGTGTGTGTGTGTGTGTGTCTCCTATGATGAGCAGTGTCTCATTAGGCCCAGGCCGAGGCGCAGGAGGAGGTGCAGGGTCACACTAAAGGGAGAAAGGAGATCGATCAGGAAGGATACCCCCCCACACACACCTCCACCGCCACTATGCCCATCACCTGCTACATTCTGATAACACACACAACAACAACACACACACTTCAGGCCACACTTCTGCACCCTATAAGATACACACAGACATCAAAGTCACGCACATACTTTGGCTAATCACAATGACAAGTTCCATTCCCAGAATATAAAAAATACCATAAACACACACAGATACACACACAGACATAAAGTAAGTGTCCACTCTGTTTACTGCAGTATTCTTAGCGATACATCAGGTTCCTCTGCATTGACACGTGACAGACAGGCGCATTAACAAGTAAATGAATACAAAAGAGATGTAGGCACACAGTGAAGGACAAACACTGTGCAGAATGACCTCAACGTACACACATATGCACGCGCACACAAACACAAACACACTGCAATCTAAATTACGGGTGCAAATTGGGTGAAGGGGGAGACGCAGGAGGGGGTTGGAGGCGACTGAAATGGAAGAGCCGGACTGATCAATACTGCTGGAGATTTTCCTCCCTCTACTCTCCTCTCAATTGTCATGCTCCCTCCAAGCAATTAAAGGCTCCCTGTCTCTCCTGCTCACTCTACCCCCATTCCCCTTCTCTTCAGTCTGTCTTTCACCTCATCCCTCGTTTGTCCCCATAACTCTTTCTTTCTCAGTGTCTCTCCATCCCACTTGTCCTTATTCATCCTCAACGCAGACACATCTCTAACACATGTAATACTGTATCAAGCTAAGAGTTTACTCTGCAAAACAAAGGACTTAAGGACTTGTGGTGCAGTTGAAAGTAAAGGCTTTCTTTACAGACATTACAAATGGCCATTTGTTCAAATATTTAATGTGACGTACAAAAAAAGTTTGGAAAGCCTTACTAACAGGTTTTCAACTTCCATCACTGTTTGCCTGTATTTACCAAGCACATGCCCTTGGTCGAACCTTTAATACTAAGGGAGCACTAACACTAGGCAAAGTTGTCCCGTACCGTGCTTAAGCATGATCGGCCCCCCTCCCCATTCCCCCGCTGACCTGCACTCACACTGCTCCAGGACTAACCGGACCTGAGCACGGTTACCTCTTGTACATAAGGTCGTAATACAACACTTGCATGGCATGCATTATGAAACATGCTTAGTTTAAAAAACAGGTGAACTTCCGTGAAGTAATACACGGAAAACAAGACAGCTATTTTACTGACTTTGTGGCTTATTTTGAGTCATTGTAGTCAGATACAGCCAGAACACTCTGGGATTTCTCTGTAACGACGGCTGTCAACGTTGTGTACCCGCGTGCTTGTGCTCGTGCATGAACTGTACCCTGCCGAAGCAAACGTCTTCGAAGCGTGCCAGGGCCAAGGAAGTCTGCTTGAGCATGGATCGGAGCACTCGCACTAGTCAAACAAACTGGACTTTAGGGGTGAAGCGTGCTTGGGCACGCTACGGATTGCCTAGTGTGAGTACACCCTAAGACTCTGTAAGCTGCTCATGAAAAGTCTGCAGAACCCATGTGTGGGACCCATAGTAAAATGATGCATGTTTCTGTTCATTATATTGTACAATCATAATGTCATATTATTCATTTTTATATGGCACTTTTCTATGAAACAAGTCCTTATAATAGGACTCCTTTGGCCTGTGAATTTCCATCATGGCCACCAGCTACAGAGCTTCCACTCTCACAGTGATGATCCCCATTTTGCTATGAGCACCACACACCAAGTTAAAGTCGACTTTGATCAGCTGCTCTGCCAGGTACCCACGTATCCATTTGAGCCCTGCTAAACTGCTCCATGAATGGAGTTAAAAGAAAATGTGGGATAGATACATTTGGTGTGCTGCATGAGTGTGCATCAAAGAAAGAGAAAACTAGACTGTGTTTTTGCTCCTTTTGAGCCTTCTCAAGACCCACTTTTCTTTTCTACGACCATATGTTTCTTAATTGTTGCAATAATATCACAATATGTGTGTGTGTGTGTGTGTGTGTGTGTGTGTGTGTGTGTGTGTGTGTGTGTGTGTGTGTGTGTGTGTGTGTGTGTGTCCATTCCATCTGTCTGTGACCTTCGTGTGAAGCAGGAGGTATTGCCCATGCAACACACATTTCCACTTAAACACCCACAGACCCTCACCCTTTGCACACATACATACGCATGCAGACGCAACGTGTGGCCACAAACAGACGCATACAGATGCCAGGTCAGGCTGTACACAGCAGGTCACTGGTGGCTTTGTGTAACTCAGCATGGTACCAACATAGATTAGCAGCAGTGTGTTGAGGTAACAGTTGTTTGAAAAGCGGGTACAGGGACATTGTAATTACTCATTGACCCCAACACCCCCAGACAAATATGTCAAAAGCAAATTAATCAATCTGTGAAACTTTTATTACATATATTCAATGAATGATATCCTTGTATAAACTAAAGACATATGTACATTTTTATTGCCTGCTGTTATTGTGGGCAAAGATCTGTCATCACACTTGGAAAAAATAGTCTACATCATTTTAATAATTTTCTTTACAGTAGGTTTGTTGTTATTTACTTGATTTTCTTTGTTTAATTCAATATTTTTTTTTTTTGTTATCAAACCAAACCAGACAAATCATTTCCATGTGTGAATCTTCTTGGCATTAACAGATCTTATCTTGTTTCGTTTCCAGGGATAAATAAGAAAAGTATATTGTGCTAAGTGATACTTTCTTGCTTCTCCAAAGTTTAAAGACTTCTGTGTTTCTTCAAAATGTGTTTAAAGGAAAAATATTCATGTTGTTGCTTGTTGTGTTGGTCATAGAAGCTGGAGAAATTATATTAAAAAAAAAACATTTAATCCTTGTTCAAAAGTTTTTATAAACCCTGATGGAAATTATTGCACAATTTTCTAATTTGCCAAAAGTTTGTCTTCCAAGACAAACTCTCGTAAAGCTCAAGGTAGCCTCTGTTTTAAGGTACCCTGTCAGATCTGTGTTAACGTCTGCTCCTATCTTTAAACATGTTTACACAAAATGCTCAGAAGAGTGTCTAAATACAAATCGTTCAAACTCTAGAGCTGAACATTGCTGTTCTCTTGACTTTTCAGGCTCACAAATTCCACTTGAGAGATATAAAATGATATTCCTGTGCCATCTGATTGAACCCCTCCTAAATGTAAACCCCCCCATGCATAGTTGTTTTACTTGTAAATGTGTTGCATTAGAAAAGGCATAGTTACTGTTACAACAGTTTATGTGTCTTCAGAATTAGCCCTATTGCACTGACACAAGTGGTGCTGGTAGCAATGGTTTGTTTGGTAACTTGTTTTTGTGGTTATTGGTGTATTGAGGAGTCTACCCACTCTTTATCCCAGCAGAAGACGCTCACAGCGACACGCAGACTCCCTTAGGTGTTCAGGGTGGGGGCGCAATATCCCTAAGAAAGAGGGAGAACTGCATTGTGGTACTCTTGAGTGTGACGCTTTCGCCTTCACAGACAAATCGATTAGAGACAGTTCAGCACCGTGGATGCTCGAGGCGTTTCACATAGAGAAAGAAAGAGAGAGGGTGTGGAAGCTGCCCCCCCCCCCCCCCCCCCCCCCTCAGCTCATTTTAAGAGAAGAGAGTCCTGACAAAAGCATGCAGACCTGCAGACTGGATGCATAGACACTTGGACATGTCTATTGTTTTACCTCTATATTACGTTTAAATGAAAATCAGTGGCATGCTCAAAAAAGGCAAGTATTGGTCATATATGAAAACAAGTAAGAGCTTTTGATCATATATGTCATCTGCTATTGAGCAATGACAAATGTATAAATGATTAAAATGTAGCTGGGAAAAAGAGCCCCAGATGGATGTTTAGATGATCTCTTTCTCAGCTACTGTTAACAAGGGCAACAACGAAGCTTCATCGTCAACTTTAAGTCCCAAACTTGGACAAGATTTTTTTTTAAATGGGTCATGTATGTACTATCTTAACGTTTAGTTTAGAAATGACACAAAATACATCCCTCAGCATTAGATAGAATGTTGTCCTTTCCAAGAAGTCCTAGAAATCCACCAAGCTGCAGAAAGAAGATGAAGCAACCATGGGAACCACTCGTGGGCTGAGTCCATCCTGCTAACTGTGGATGTGGTCCACTTCCCTGTTTGAGCACGGTTGCATTCACATCTCCCGTTGACCGTACTAGAGTACACATGAAATGTGCCCGAGACCACCTCTTCAAGTGGACATGGGTCCAGATCCAAGTCCGGTACAAGTACGATATGTTTGTGTTCACACTGATCGGACTTTGGGGTCCAGTGTACTTGGATCCGACTAACTGCTTACTTGTACTTTGTGTCAAAAAAACGTCCCATTTTAGATTGTCTACAATGATATCAACAAATGCTACGAAAAGTTTTGTTGTATAAAATTTGATTGTCATTTTCCAATATTTCAGCAGGACAAAAAATGTGTTAATTTACTCTGATCCGTGTAACTGACAGAACTTCAAGAGGCCATATCACACATTTCAGACAAGGAATCCATGCTGCAAAGAGCAAATGAGTTTGAAAGTGTTTAGGTTAAACTTGCAATGAAGTGTGTTTCTTTTGGGTGGTGGAAAGTGCTTACGTCATGAAAAGACAAGCAAAGACACATGTAAACACCAACTTCACGTCCATGCACATATTTAAACATACATGCATTGCATGAAATAAAAATCACCCTTGAAGTCCCATTTATGTAAATGATAGGACATCACACTTTAATATGAACCCATCAATGTTTGTACTGCCATGATACAAAGAGAGGTTCAATCACCAGTGAATGGTGTTGTTTGTTGTCAAGGTTAGCTTGAACTAAACAAAGACATTTTAAATAAGTGTTAGTGGCCGGTCAGGTGAGAAACTTCTGTTGCCATGGTAATATACAGTGCATAGATGTAGAGCTCATCCAAGATGACATAGTTATTAAAGAGGCAAATCAGAAGCAATATGCTAAACAAATTATCTCAATAATTTTCCATTTCATGCCTTCTTGTTTGAATGTAAAGGAGCAGGTGAAAGGAGTGTCATTGTAGCTCCATGTACCCTACTGTGTTAAAGGGATAGTTCCGTATTTTTGGACTGGGGTTGTATGAGGTACTTGTCAATAGTAAGTATGTATAGCTAGGCTACTCGGCTATGCAACCTTTTGCTACACGCAATTTAGCTAATTTTAAGAAAAACCAAGCTCGGGGTTAAATGTGCACTGTATTGAAAAAATTCACAGTTTACTTTTCCAACAGCAAGCAACTTTGTTTTAGCACTACTTTGGCACACCACATACGTGCTCCTCCTCTTTCAGCTTGCAGTTTGATGGGTTTAAATACTCCACAGTGGTGTGGATTAAAGAGATGTAAACAAAAAAACTTCATCAATTCACACCTGTGGACATAGCTTGACACTGATTCCTTGTTACAGCTGTTTTATAAGGCAACCCTTCCTTCTTTGCATTTCCTGTTTCTCTTCAACTTTCCCTTAAAATATTTTGACTATTCATTTCCCTCCATGTCAAAGGCACTATGTGGAGTCAAGTTGTCTGTGTACGCGTGTGTGCGCATGTTTAAGTCTTCCTCCTTCCTGAGAAGAGTCCTTGATTTAGCTGATTGTAGAACAGAGTCCATGTGTTAGCTGATGATGATAATGGCAGACAGTGCTAACAAGGGGCAGGATCTGAAGTCAGTAAAGGCTTTGTGGTTATAAATAAACTGACCTGAAGTTAAGAACAACAATGGAGTCCAGGTCTGGCCTTGCTTAACTTGTATCTTTCAGTCGCTTCACCCTCTACTCCTCCTTTTGTCTGCAGCAGACATTGAATAAGGAAAATAATTAAAGCTACATAATATGTGTATATTTTTGGGATTGACTTTTAAAAAGTTATGAGAGCACTGACAGCAACATTACCCATGTGCCCCAGCAGTAGTAAACTAATGACCCAAAAGGGAAAACAAATTTTCTGACGTAGAGACCCCAAGGTTAATCCTTAAACTTCATATTCATGGGCTTAAACTCACCTGAATTAGCTGGTTTACTACCAAAACATTAGATGCAGTAATAGTGTAGTGCTGCTCCAATGTTGGTGTTATGAATATTTAGGCAGATATCTGCTCTATTACCTATACATTTTGTTCCAGGTTGTTCAGATAGCTCACATCCAAAGCAAGCTTTAGCCCAACTGATCATCCATTTTTTAAACGTTTTATTTGTTTTACCTTAAATCACTGTCACACACACACAAGTACTCGCACAGACCATCAAACTCTTCTGTCTGGGGATTATTGGAATAATTATGAATAATACATGAGTGTCTCCCCTCCCCCTGGCTCCCACTGCTGCCTCTTATTGGCTTTGGCACACTGCCACTCATTCACCACTGTCGGCCGGCCGCTCTTGTCTATCTAGCTGTGGGACCTCGACACAAGACGCGCCTCCAACAATCAGACCTCATTTTCCCTCGTAAAAAGAAGATCAGTGCAGACCCATGACCACAGCAATCACATTAGCAGAGCCCTTTCTTATGGAAACAGGCCAAGTTTAGGGAGACGGGTGAAATTAGGGGGAGCGTTCAATCACCAAAATAGAAATATATTGTCTCTACACTTTGGGTTGAATAAATATGGGTTTTTAGAACTGGTAACAATATTACCAGCATACATTTAAAGTGCACCGTCATAATTGGTTGAAATTTTAATTGCTTTTGGATTGTTTATTTTGATGGAGAGCTTTTTACAAATTAATCTTATTAAGAATTAAAGGCTGAATATGCAACATTTTACTCATAAATTTAGCAGAAATCCAGAATATCCTGTAATCCTGTAAATATCTCTCAGAGTCATGACTGTCTACAATGAGTGAGACGCGCTGTCTGTGATGATGTCAGAGCCGTATTTACACCGTGTTTACATGGACGGGACAGCCGGTTCATCCCCTTGCCTTGCGTATAAAAGCTGTTTAATTGAGGGACTAGAGAAAAGAAGTACTCTCTGCTAATTTGAACGTCACGTAAGCGTTTTTAGATCATGGTCATTCCGTGTAAATTACATGCAATGTGAAGCTACGAGTTAGCCTGCTAACACAACAATGCAGCTCGAGACATGGACAATTTTGTCCGCCGCTTGCGCTAAGCGCTTAGTTCTTAATTATGGTGCGTTCCAATTTGATAACTCCTTTGTGAAAACACGAGGAGAGATAGGTTGGTGGTTTGTCGCTGGAGGAGAGCGGAGGCTTCAGAATAGCGGAGGTGTCGCCAAACAGCAGTTTGTTTTGGTTTCATGCTGGTGCTCAATGGCGACATCTACTGGATCAAAAAAGTTGCACATTCTTCCTTTAAGGTTTATTTCTGTTATTGACTGTAGTATTGACAGTTCAGGTACGGACCTGGGCTCCGTTTATTGCAAGCTCCAGGTAGTGACCGTGCCTATATTACTAATTGATGATAAAGCAATGGCATCACTCTATATACGGTAGTGTCGGCAGTTCAGAAAAAGAACCGTCTTAAATGCCAATACTGCTAATAAATGGTCATATGCATTAGAAACAACAGCAGTAACATAAATGAGGAGGTTTAGATGAACAGGTGGTATGTCAGGGCTCTCAGGAAACACAAGTTGTTGAACATGCACCGTCATTGAGGTACTAGCATTATTTCAAACTTTAGTTTTGTCAACATTTTCCACTTTGGAGGAAATGGTGCCATATTTTATCACCTATGATAATTTGTCTCAATTAAGAAACGGAAGATGCCTTTTGTTTTGTAGTCTGTTGTTTGTCATATTTGATGTTGCCCCGAGACAAAATCGGAAAAGCACATTTTAAACTGATATTTACTTTCCAAAAAAAAACAAAAAAGGAATAACTGTGTGAAGTTGTGATTAACAGATTTGGTACCACACAAATGTCACCACCATCGACGTAACAAATGGGTTGCCATCGTGATTTATTGTGGGATTTCGTCTTTCAAATGCCACTTTTATCACCTTAGGCAAGTGTGAAGCTTTAAATCTTTCGGGGAGAAGCATCAACATGTGCACTTTATGCACAACATTTCCTCTTTAATTTGTTTTGTTAGGTTTTAAAAGCATTTCAAATAAACCAGACTCTTTGATATTCAGGTGGAATACTTCTAGCGAGTATTCGAGAGAAAGATAAGTGCTTAAATATTTTTCTTTCAACTGGAAAAGGTTTTGTTATTGTGTGTGTGTCTGTTTGTAAGTGTGTGTGCATGTGATCCCCTTCCCATGTTGCAAACAAGCAGCGGGGAGGAGGGGGAATCGATAGCTCCTCTGAGCCCCTTGCCTGACATAACCTTGTCAGACCTGGACAAGGGTACATTAGGACGCTAAGGGTAGGATGGACTGGAGTTTATTGGGAAATGTCAATAAAAAAACAATACAAATCTTTTCACAAATTCTGAAGGAAAAGGTTTCCCTTACAAAGATTGTGTTTCCTGTTAAACCCTTTAGGTTCCTGTTGCAAAAAAAGTATTTATGTTAAAATTCCATTTTGTCTTTCAACATCTGCAGCTGCAAAGACGCTTTAGCTGTTTCAATACTGTGTCAACACTTTGACTTCTTCCTAGCTGAGCCCAGAAACATAAATACATATTTCCAGAAAAAAATCGAATTTGTTGATGCACAATGTGGATTTTATTAAAGGAGCAATATGTAACTCTGTCACAGTTCAAATTCAAAACATTGGAGAGAGCTGTCTCCCCCCTGCCCCCTCCTCCCTGAAGTTGATATGCAGGCAGGTTGCCATGTTGTGAACTCTGAAGCTTCAGTATTTAGCCAGCTCTGCACCAGTCTTGAGGCTTTCTGTGTTCTAACCTCTCTCAATTTTTCAAAAACATCTCCAATATTGATCCTAGTTTGACTATGTTTCTGCTTATTAGAAACATGCAGAGGCTTTTTAGGTCGGGTAGAATCAGTTCTATCTGAACCAGTTCTCTTGCCCGATTTTATCTCTTCAATACCTGTTGGTTTCTCTGTTTACCTGGCAAACTTAGGGGGGTCCTAACAGCTGTGTGGGGGTGCCTTAAAACCGCCTACCTTCTCTGGTCAAAACAAATCCAGACCATTCAGGACCAGAATCTAAACTTAGAAGGAGGACATACTGGCTGCCTCATTGTTGTCAAAGAAGCCAGCACTTCAACATAGCATGTTTCCTTAATGTCTGATGATAAGGTCATTTTATGATTTAATTCAGTAGATATCTCACATATTGGTCCTTTAAGGGGTTATGCCTATATTTTTAATCATTGACCCTATAATGCATATTTGCAGGTCTAAATATATTGGTACAGGAAGTTTAAAAAGTGCTAGTTGATTTCTTATGCCAATAGCCAAAAGCAGTGTGTAACTCCTGCAGTGTTTAATCTTTGTGGGCCACATAAGTTCTTGTTTTTGCCACTGACAGGCTCAGATATAGTGCCTTAAAAACATTACAGAAAGGGTCCCTACGAACAAATGCCCTCTTGTTACACACTAATGTGCTTTTTTTTAATCCGAAAACAGCTGTCAAATAGCTCACTTCAAAGCCTTCCCTCTCCAGTGACAAAAATGGACATATCTTTCAACACAGGCTGTTCCTGTATTTTGTGAGTGATGCAAAAGTTAAATAGGATTTGAACAAACCTGTTGAAACACAATTGTTACACACTGACACAGACATCCACTGAGCTAGAGGAACGCCAGCAATTCCTCTGTTACAACGATATAACAGAAATAACTTTGTGTGGTTTATTTATTTATCTATTTTTATTGAATTTCTTGAATGAGGACAGTGCACATTAATAAACATAACAGTAATAATCGTCAATGTAAATATGCTGGAATTAGCTCAAAAGCTAACCGGAAGTCACAAACACACAACAGGGAAAAAAAGCAATTTTTTTACAGCATAAATTAACATGTTTACAGCCTGGTAAATAAAAACGAAATAGGTCTGATTAGTTATTGTCATCACTGGCACACACTGTACGGGGGGGTGAATTTTTCGAACTGCTCCGTTTTTATTTTTTTTAACGATACGTGTTATCCATAGTTAGGTGTGTTGATTGACAGGTGGGCGCGATGTAACAGCTCGTCAAGAGGCTTAAAACCCGCCTCAGCTCCGCCTCTCAGCCTGTTGTTAGGTTGACTGAAAGTTAGGCTGAGACAGCATTTCAAGGATGGCGGCTGCTGCCAAAGAGCCTCCGGAACCCCCTGCCGTTACAGATAGCAACGTCACTCAGGCTTCGTCCATTTATATTTAAAGATCATGACTTAGACCTGGAAATACATAAAAAAAATAGTGCAAAGAGTTAAAAATACCAGAGCACGGGATCCTGATCAGTTAAAAGAGTCCATGAGCACTTAACCCTAAGGCCTACTTACCGATTATTGCCTGGACGTCACTGTGCTACCTCATCGTGTCGAGCACGCGCGCACACATGGTGCAGTCAACTGACCCAGGGCACAGATAATAGTGGTCAAGGATCTGAGGTCATCACTGGCTCAGACAGTGCACCATGGGGGATTTTGGCCAAAATCTCCACTGAGGTGTAAGGCGACTTTGGGTCACCTCAGTGTGTGCATGGCTATTAGGGGTATGTGTATGTAGGTGTGTGGGAATAGTCCAAGACAAGCTTGTATGCAAGCATTCGCTCCTTCAGACTGATAACTGGAGGCTTTAAAAGGCGAATCGGGTCAATTGTGTGACTAGGGGACAAGGAGCAGTCTGGTGTCTGACACACACACACACGCACACACACACACACACACGCACACACACACACACACACACACACACTGTGGCTTCTTTCTCTCTCTCTCTTTGTGTCTCTCTTTCTTTATACTTACCTTCTAAAGGACATCATTATGCCGCAGGATCCATCTTCTGCGTTGACAGGGCCATGTAAAATACATGGCGCTTGTCTTTTCTTAATGTATTGCTATGGAAGCACAGGAGACCAGCCTAATGACCACACGCCTTCATTATTTCAAATATTAATGCAATCTCCCTCCTTTGTCTCTCCTGCACATAGTAGAGCAGACCACCGTCATGTCTGCCCTGGTCTACGATATGCAAGAATGAGGCCATGTTCCGAATGTAAACCAAGTTTACTAAAGCCTCTCAGCTAACAGCATCATGCAGTAGCTCAATAAAAAAAGAGGAACTCTTTGTGATTATCATTATCTAATAACCCTTATCAAGAGAAAATAAAAATGGCGAGAAAACCTTTTCTTACACAATCTGCCTTCAACCACAAGCTGACCCTCCTCACGATGATGTAATACATGTGAATGGTTTAAGTCATGGGACAAAACTTAGACAAATATTTTTCAAATTCAGCTAAAAGCACAGAAAGTTTTTCTAAGAATACTGTCTCTGGATTATATAATTTCTTCCAGGAAACTTTCAAACTGCTTACTGTTTCTTATCAAAAATTATTAGAAAATGATGGTGATGACAAACCATCAACTGTTCACCCCATAACTCGATAGTCCAAATTCTGTTTAAAGCCTTCTGGGTGCTGAAAGAAAATAATTTGTTAGAGAGATACTGAGTCAACTAAGGTCAAATTTAATGTAATCCAAAAATACTTGAATGTGACATATCCCATGCTGCTAATTTCCAGTACAACTGAGGATATGATTTCAGAGTCCTCAATATTAGCTACAGCATAAAGACCGAGCTTTAGGCAGAGAGAAAGGCAACGTGTGGGGATCCTCACAAGCTCCACTGTGTTGGAGTTGTCCCTGGGGAAGAGAGGGTTTCTCTATGCAAAAGGAGTTCCTGAGGGGAAGACTCTGACGGTTGTGTGTCCTTATGCAGACACAGTGGTTCAGAGAATCTGACTTTCTTTCTGTCTCTGTATGAGATTTTTGGAAAGGATTCTGCTTGTTTGCCGTGCAGGGGGGCACAAGGCCGACGACTTGGATGAATTTCTGGCCTGTTCGCAATGTTGGTCAAAAGATAGTTTTTCTGCTCACAGTATCCTTAAAAGATTCATGATACAATGAAATACTAAAGATATTTTGTTGACTTGTTGGTTTGCTAGCTATAAGACAACTCATTTCCCTCCTCCTGTATCTTCACTCACAGCTTCTTTTCCTTTATGGTTCATTTCTTCTTCTGCCACTTCTTCACCTCTTCCATCTCCGTGCTGCCCCAACTTTAGCTGCTTCTCCTGCTCTTTTTCCTTAATCTCCGTCTCCTCACTCACGTTGTCTTTCCATTGTCTTTGCACTTCTTTTCTGCCGCTCTCACTTCCTCGTCTTTTTCCTAAGTCCTCCTACTTGGCTCTTCTTCCTTCTCCTTGACACTTCCGCCCCTTTTAACTCACGTCCTCCTCTTCCCTCTTAGACACACACCTCCTCATTCCTCTATTGTCTTCTATTCTCTCTTCTCGTCTTTCACACCTATTTCATACTTCTTCTCTTTCTCTTCTTCCTCCTCCTCCTCCTCCTCTGTCCACTCCCCTTTTATTCTCTCTTTCTTTCTTCCTGCTCTTCTAACACCCGCGACCTTCTACCATTTTTCTTTTTCTCCTCATTTCCTCTCCTTCACCAGAGAATCAATTTCTGCCCCAGGCCTGGCCGACGCCCCCTTCGCCGCCCACACACACACAGACACACACCTTTTCACACTCAAACACAAATAAGAAAATGAAACACACATTGGGTTACACACTTACTCTTGCAAACCAAACACAACAAGACACACACACACACACACACACACACACACACACACACACACACACACACACATACACCATCCCCTCGGTGTGGTCAGGCGACTGGGGCTGACCTTTTCACCGATTCCCGTTATTAGAGAAACTGACATTCAAACCTCCCCAGCCCCCAGGATACTGAGACCACTGCTGAACCACACACATATGCAAACATATACACACACACACACACACACACACACACACACACACACACACACACACACACACACAGCTCTGTCTGTGCTTTTTTTGGTTGGAACATATCACCATTCCATCCCTCAACATTCATACAGAAGACTTGCAAACATCCGAAAGTGGCTGCAGGGTTGACATGAACTCATTCAAACCAACAGTGATGGCCAATCATTTACAGAAAGTCAGATAAAGGTTCAAATTAGATGTTTCTTCATTTAGTGGCACGGCAGACTGCAAATCAGGTCCACGCCCGGTTTTATTTTAAATCTGAGCCACATTTTTTTATATATATATTTTGGGCTCTAAATGATTTATAGGTAGAAAGGGTTTGGGGATTGCTCCAGTAGATTGCTTTAGCCTGCAGATGCTATAAGGGATGTACCTCCTGCTACATAATCTTTCAGGCTAAATGCACCTAATCTATCTGCTAAAAGTGCTTGTTATGCAACTAACACATTCTGATTGTTATTCAAAGTAGCAAAACAACATTACAGAGAAGATCCCAGCACAAGAAATAGATCTTTTTGTCCATTGAAAATAAAAAGACTGACAAAGCTGTTACATCACTGTTGTCAAAGCCACCAGACTCCATTGGTATAAAAAAAGCAGTAATTTGGCAGTAAAACAAGAGCATTGCTTGTCTGATGCTGCTTTGAGTCTTTTCACCATTATACTCATAAAATAAAACCTTTACTACATATTGACAAAGATTTGGCCACCCAAAGCCAGAGGAGGCCTATTGTGCATAATGAAATGATTAACCTACACCTATAAGGATATAACAGGATACATTCCAGCCTTGGTTCTGTAGGTGATTCAGACCAACAGGTGGGGGAAGCGCTGCCAGCAAATTCTTCTGATAAAAATACATTCAATAAAATGATTAACCCTTACCCCAATGGCAGTAAGAGTCTTAGTCAGGCTGCTTAAGCTTGCTAATTTTGTCTCAAAAGCTTGGAGAAGAAGACAAGGTAGTCTGTTTAATTTGTGTTTATCTTGCTTTGCTTTCTTTTTCTGTTTCATGACAATGAATAGACCTACGCTGCACTCTGATCCTGGAACGTTTAAATTCATGGTGTCATGTTAGCCCATGCTGGCTGGTAATACAAATGTACAGTATGTATGACACAAAAATTTAATAAAAAACGTCAAAACTAGTAGCCCAAGTTTTTAACAAAAATGCAGAAAGTATCCCCACAGAGAAGGACGGTGAGATTTGTTAAACCCAGAAACAGCCATCAAAGCCTCCAACATCCAATGAAAAAAACAATAATTTTACACCGCATTACAAAGAGGTTTCTAAGTCATCGTTATCTTGATTGGGTAGTTTGTCCGTTTTTTATTGTGTTACAAAAATATTTAAATCACCAAAGCCACACAAAGCAGAACAAACTTTATCTGTGAGGCAGCAGTAGACCAACAACTTCTTTGTTCCTTGTTTTGTGTCAGGAGTCTTTGAATAAGTAGTCAGCCAAGATCATGTTGTAGCCATTACCGCCTGTTCTGTCAGCTGGTTGAAACGATCTACTGGAAATTGTTCCATATATTGACCCCAAGGTCAAATTAAAGGCCAGGCTAAATACTAAGCGGAAAACCTTTTAATTATAAAACTAATGCCAGTATCATTGGGAAACAACGTGTAGTGTGCTTAAAAAATAAAATAAAAAGTCATGTTTCCGTTGTCCCCTGTTTCTCGTATTAAACACTGTAGGACACAGTGCAACAACCATGCTGTTTTGTTTTTTCCTTAGTTCTACTATTGTTTTAGTTAAATTGATAAAGATCATGAAGTCTTTGATAACTCTCAAATTTGTGTGGCTGGACTTGCAAAAAAGGGAAAAACGACTATTGCATACAGGCGCAGGAAAAAAAAAAGGTATAAAGGAGAAGGGCCGAGCAACTTTATTAAGGGCCATGTTTGGATCCAAAGGAAAGGATCTTCTTCAGATCCTATGGAGCTGAACAGTCTGTGGACCTTCCCCTTTTTTCTGGAAAAAAAAGCATGTAAAAATACTGATAGAATCAAGGATAACACAGTAGTATTTATTTGTGCATGCCCTAACCACAAACAGTAATTGAGCATAACAATACACTCACTTAGGTCTCATTTGAAATGGGCTAAACTGATTACAGTTATTACAGGAAAATGCTACCTAGTTTACTGGAGCTGGCCTCAACTCATGTGAAGTACACACTAAAGCACATACACACACAGATGAAAATAAACACAATCAGCTCAGCCACCATTAATCCATCGTTACCTTTTTACTTTGTATAACAGGCAGAATGGATGGATGAATGAAGAGGAGATGAAAGCAGGGGATGTGGAGTTACATTAAGAGGAGAAAATGAAGTTGAGAAAGTGTTCACATCATTTTTGTGTGTTTGCGTTTGATGTGGGTACATCTGTCTATAGTTTTATAATCCTAACATAACAAGTTTCTGCATGTGGGTCCTTAGTGGTATTTTGGACTCAGATTAAAGTTGTCAATCATCATTAAAACTGATGCCAACTATAATAACACTGACACACACTAACAGGTCCTGGTATGACAATAATGTACTTGACTGACCCTGCAGAGGTGCAACACAATCATGTTGTCACTCCCATGTCATCAAATAAGACAGCTCCGTCAGTGGCTCTATACTACTCAAAGAATGTAGGGGTGTAAGCAATAATAATTATGTAATGGTTGTTAAAATGCAGGCTAGAAAAGATCTGCTTTGTTGTCTGCTAAAAGAGCAACAGTAATCAACATCTGGTTAATAGTGTGGAAAAGGTCAGGTTTCATTGACACACCTCATCCCAATGCGAATGCTCTACTGAAAACTTACCAATCAAATGGCTCTCAGTGGCCAACACAACCCAGACAGCATTGCCACCTTCATCGGACCCAGGCTCCACACATGCAAGCTCCAGGTATATACAATGACAATACCATCTACCCTTCCACATGGCAGCGAATGCCCCCCACAGAACATAACCAGGGTAATCAAGTGGGCACCTCCCTCCACCGGTGTTTTGTCAAGTTGGGCCCAAGATACCGTGGGAAGGCTCAACATTTGGCCCTGGTGTCCCAGAGCTTTCCCCTCTTCATACTAGCTCTAAGTGCCCATCATACCCACCTGCAGAACTTCGTGCTATTGCATCCTTATGTCAAAAGGCAAAACAAACTAATAAACAAAACGCAACGTTTCCTGGTGCAAAAAAATGACAGAAGAGAAGAGAAAAACGGTGAAAAGAGTATAAGGACAGGGAAGGCAGAGTCAGGGTGAGAAGCCTGTTTAGGCTAGAGCTCACCCCTGCTGGGTTAGGCTTCATGCACTAATACCCTCTAGTCTCTCTCTCTCTCATGAGGAAGGGAGAAGAAAAGTTGTGAGAAAGAGGACAGGAAAAGCAGAGCCAGGGTGAGAGGCCTGTTCAGGCTAGAGCTCACCCCTGGCAGGTTGGGTTGTACCTATTGTCTTCACCTCCATTTCCATGAGGGCAAAGGGAAGATAAGACAGAAGAAACATTGTGACAAAAGATACAGTAAAGGCAGAGCCAGGGTGAGAAGCCTGTTTAGACTAGGGCTCACCCCTGCTTGGTTAAAGGGATACTTCACCCGTTGAAACATGAATCTGTATTGACATTGGGTCATATATGTAGTAGAAATGTGAAATAAATTTTGAAATTGGTGCCTTCTTGACCGAGAAAAGACAAAAAGTGTCTTTTCGCCATTCTCGGTCCATAAGAGCTGTATCCATAGAGACACCCAGCTTGAGCCCGGCTCAGGGTCCCTGTTCAGCCGCTGTCTGTCTGCAGAAGGCACCTGGCAGCAATATTGCGGGCGGCTCGTAGAAAGAGCCACGAACATCCGATTCGAGCCCAAGACCTTCAAAATCCCTTTCATCCATATCAGTTTGAAGTTGAAACATACTTTTTTCGTCATTGTCGGCTGTTATTAGATTTCTCCATAGAGCCTGGTAGCATAGCCTTAAAGCAAGATGGCGGATGTTAAGTTTCGATTCTGGCAGTGAAGCCCTGCCCACTGATCTGTGATAGGTCTGTAGCTTCAGTGGTCGAAAACATGAGGAACTAGCGATGTAGTTTTACCCTGCTAACCACAACAGCCGCGAGTGACGCAAAGATCGTCATATTGCGTCACTCGCGGCAGGATCTCAGAAAAGAAAATACAGATTTTTCCCATCTCAGGGGAAATGAGGGCTGGATGCAAGACCATTCAATAAAAACACAAGTTTACTACTGATACAAAGCTTAATGCAAATGGGTGAAGTATCCCTTTAAGCTGTGTACACTTTACCTCCCCCTATAGTCTCTCTCGCTCATGAGCAAAGAGAGGACAGAAGTGAGTAGAAAAGATTGGAGATAGAGGACAGGGAAGGGTGAGAGGCCTATTTGGGCTAGAGCACACTCCAGCCAGATTAGGTTGTATGCACTAGTCCCTCCTTTCTTGAGGGCAGAGAGGAGAAAAGAGAGAGGAAAAAGGAGATTCATTGATTTCTCCTTTATTTTTGTGCCCCTTACTACTACATTGTTGTTAAATACAGTAAAACATGTTTGTACCTTAACATATGGCTAAGTACACTACTTAACTTTGTAAGAGCAGTCAAAACCACATTCAAATGTTTCCTGGAATCAAAACCTACCTCTCCTCGTGAGACCCTCTGATCTTATTGTTACATAGCTGCATGTGACGTGTGTGCTGGTTTACTTCACTGAGAGCCTTTAAGTGTCCCAAGTGCAATGTCACTCAACACCCTGCTCACCTGTGGGTGTGGTTGATAACAGGTGTGCATCTATGTGTACTCTCTGTATGATCTTGTGTGTGTACAAAGGTGCGGAAGGGCAAGTAGAACAGGTCAATCATATGTCCAGGGCTCAGGGGCATAGTGGTTGTCTATGCGTGTGTATGTGTGTCTTTATGACAGTTTCTAGGCACACAGCCAGGTGGGGATGTGTTTGTGTGGGAACATTTGGAACTGAACCCGCCGGAGGGGATGGGACAGGTAGCATACCTTACATGTACACCTCTTCTCTCTCTCAATCTCTCACTATCGCTTTGTCTCTTGCACTGCAAAAAAATGACCTTGTTAGGTTGTAACATACAAAAAAGATAGGTGTGTTCTAATAGTTTGTCAAAGCTGATTTATATAAAGCTAGAAAAATATTGAGAGTGAGTAAGGCTCTAGCATTTCAATTAATATTTGATTCATGATAAAACACCTCTTAAGAATTCTTTCTTTTAACCATGGCTGTGTTCAGTGAGGCCAACTAGGGCACCTTTGTTTCACTGTAGCTCTGTACCAAAATTGCACTGCTGAGGGTGGCAGACGAATCAGATTGATGTGTTAGACAAATATATGACTTTTATCAAGCAGACCAGGGTCCAATCGCCATGTAAACCAATAGTTATTATTGACTTCTTTTGACGTTATGAAACGTTTGCTGGTTATGTGACCTGATAACAAACTTTAAACTCATCAAGGACACTGGGCTTTTTAGAAGTTATTTAGAAGTCCTGTCTACGCTATATAGTTTGCAATTTTTCTGAGGTTGATTGGATTTATTTACTGTACATTAGGGCCCGACCGATATGGGATTTTCTGGGCCGATACCAATATCAATATTGGGGAGAGAAAAAATCTGGTACCGATATATCGTCCGATATTTTTCTTAGATTTATGAAACCTGTACACATATAGATATTAATTTACAAATGTACTGCATTGATCCCTCAAATGCAGTTATCAAACACTTGTGGAAAAGATATAAAGTATAAGGAAGACAAGATGGTCACTCAACTGGAAAGTAACTGTACATGTACGTGCACCACCACTTGACACTGGAGAGTGATAATGCTTGTTAAAATACATAGCACACTCTTCTGGTGACTGCTAGTGTAATACAATGAAACTCAAATGTAATGCTATTTGACTGGTCAGTAAATCTAGTAATATTGGCACATATCTGCAATAAAATAGCCGATAACGTTAGTCACTGGATAAGCTAATATCGGGCTCTACTTTACATACAACTCAGGGCTTTCAGCGTTAACATTAACAGGTTTAAATAACAGCTTCAAAACACTCACCACATGTTTATATCGAATGTATAATGTTATTTGCAAAAGTCTAACATGAGCTTTGGTTCGTAATATGAAATCACTGTTCTAGCCTCCATATTTGAACGGCAGTGTGAACATTTTGTCACAGCACTGCAGTAGAGATGTCATGATACCAGATTTTTAAACTGCCCAACATTTATAGTGTAACCCAAATGATATCGATACCTGTCAGGTTCAGGCTCTGCTTACTTTATTTGTAGTTAGATTTGGTTGCAGCGGGCACGATTGACATCCATCATGAACACCATCCATCATCACACAGATAATAGAACAGATGTAACAAGGGACAATACATAAGAGAGAAGGGAAACAATTTAAAACCTACTGAAACATTTTAAATATATTAAAATGATAAAAGTGCTCAAGGTTCTGCCAATCAGGGCATATAGGAGATAGAAGTCTCAACCAATAAGATCAATACAAAAAAACCTGTTACAACAAAGAAAACATATATGTCCTTATACAGTAGGCACCAAATATTTGGTAACTTCTTGTTTTGTTTCACCAAAAATGGCAAACCAGTATACACAAATGTTGCCAGGATATTGGTGTTATTTATAAAGGGGCAGCTGTGGCTCCGTTGGAGTTGGTTGTCTTTAAATAACAACCTCTCCCATCAGTGTGTGAAAGGGTACGTGTGACGTGTTATCTCCCATGCTCTCTGTCTATTTAACTTTTGCATCTTTAGGGGACTCTAAACGGGATTCCAGAAATGTCCATTTTTCCAGACGTGTGCGTTTGAAAGGCCCTCAGCGCCCTCTCTCTGGCTTGTAGCAGCTTTAGGTTCAAATATAACTGCAGATCTGTGTTTTTTGAAGCTTTGGTACTTCTCCAAACGTTTGATAATTAAAAGTTTAAATTGTATGATAAGAAAAAAACATGAAGCTTCCAATGCATCAGAAATGTTGAGAACGTTACACTGCAGTATAGTTGTCTTTGAACCACCAGCAGAACTCTTTAAAACTCTTTAGTGTATTTCCTAACATTGTTCATATATCATTGTTTGTATCAGTCTTCTTGTCAAACATAAAATGTCTCAGGGGGAAGTTAAACTTCTCTTTCTCTTTTGTTTTTCTCTCTCATTTGGATTTCCCCGCTCTGTTTCTGCTGCAGGCTGTGTCTGAAATCACTCCCTTATACACTCAAACACCAATCTTTATATAACACACACTCAAATAATGAGCAACAAAATGAGATTCTGGACACTTATGAATCACCATCATTTTGCGTCATCAGTGACAGTAGTTGTGCCGCATGGCTCCATCTGTAAAATGTGACACTTTGCATTGTGGGATTGTTAGCAGGAAGTGTCATGTCAGGACACTTAATTGAAATAGCAGAGGGTAAATATAGTGCTATGTTTAGTACGTGGTGCAATTTCTGACACAGCCGTTGTCATTGTTCATTTTGCAGTTGGCTTGAGAAGAGCTACAGACCCACACACACATTCTGTTACACAAACTGAGCCATCGTTTTCACCTGCCAGACACACACAAAGTCAACCTATGAGTTGCTCCTTAGGCAACATTGAGGAGAACCCCAAAAAAGTATTCTTTGATTGGAGTACTGCCAATTAGCTAAAAAACCATGTTACCAATTAATCCACCCTAATCCCACAGTGTGTTGTGTTTGTTGTCGGTTACAGAGCTCAATGTGTTAGCATGCATGTCCAACTCTAAGTGATTTAATGAGATTGACCTTTTTTCACAGTGTGCATCTCTCTCTCTCTCTCTCGCTTTCTTTTTGTTTCTCCTCCCTGACCCAGAAAAAGAGACAAAAAAGCCACCTCATCAGGTTCACCCTCCACCTGTAAGTCAAAAATAGAGCGTGTTGAGAAGACAATTCCTCACAGTGCTTAAGGGGGGGAAAGAAAAGTAAGAGCACACTTCTTTAACACCATTCTTGCCAAGACGTATAACTAACTTTAGTCGATGAGCCATTTGGGTCAGTGGATTTAGAGTTTAACATACCAGTTTGACCTCATTTTTTAGCTACTTAGACAATGTGGAGGACAGAAAATAGAACAACTTGACTGCCCAACCTAACAATTCATAGCCGCTGGAGCTGAAACTCAGCAGGCTTAAGGTGATTGGTGTTGAACATTGAGTTTTCACTTTGTTTTGTACAATCTGTTATGCAAACCTCGAAACCAGGCGCTGCCCAAGGATTCAAAGTAAGGATGGGCCCAGGTAATTTGGGCTGTTAATTACAGAGGTTAAACCGTTTCCCTTTCTTATACAACATTTGAACTTGCTCGAGATCATTCTCTGAAACTTTTACGATAGCACGACAGCAGCTGTTTGTTCACCTGCCAAACCATTCAGGTATTTATTGACACATGTGAGTAAAGCATGCTGCAAAAAATAAACATCCAGGATTTTTTTTGCTATAGATAGTAAAGAACAATGAATCACTTTTTTTAGAACTCTGTCATGTAACTTCTCTTTTGAATGTTCTGGATGTATTATTATTTATTTATATTAACTGATGTGAGTGAGATAGATCATTAATGGGGGAACTACATTGTCTTTTAATGAGAGACAGAGAGAGAGAGCGACAACATTTTTCATGAAACAACTGGATTTTTGTTTAGATGTTTACTGTTTCTATTTTATCCCTGAAACCATCTGATGGGCAGCCAGACTTCTATTGACCTCTCTCATTGCATCCCACCGCCAACATAAAGATCAACTGCCTTAGCGTATTATCAAAATATTCATTTAAACATTGAATAATGGAATTAAGGTTTTAAAATATTTTAATATGCTAATTGAACTCGAATTTTACTTTAATTTGAACGGGGTCAGGGTAAAAATAAGTCCCTAAAATATTGATTTATGATACATTCATGCGAACAACACAACAAACTAAATCCTGACTCTCTTGCGACACTTGTAGAGCCAGAGTAATTAAATCCTTTCCTGAAGGTAGGGTGAGGCCAGTTTCACTTCAAGTTTTTTGCAACCACCTTCCCATGAAGCTGCTGTGGGAAAAAAACAATCCAAACATATTGAGTGTGACGCATCATTCACACGTCTCTCTGTGATCACAGCACATTCAGCAGACATCAAAACCTCGACCTGCGCGAGCTAGACACAACACAACAACTCACATCCCCTCCTCACCCTGTGCACACACACGTTTAGTCTTCCCCCTGTGGCGAGCCACAAAGGTGTTCAGTCATGTGGAACCCGAGCCTGAAACCCGCAGGTTGACCTTTGACATTTCACACTTACATACACATATGAGAACGCTGAAGGAAAAGGAGTGGAAGAGATTAAACGTGTGTGTGTGTGTGTGTGTGTGTGTGTGTGTGTGTGTGTGTGTGTGTGTGTGTGTGTGTGTGTGTGTGTGTGTGGTGTGCGTGTGGTGTGGTGTGGTGTGTGTGTGTGTGTGTGTGTGTGTGGTGTGTGTGTGTTTGTTGTAAAGGCTTGTAGACCTGTATAAGGGTCACAGAAACAGATACATATAGTTCCAGACATAACAACCAAACACACAATGTACCCTTATCCAAGTGTTTGTCTCTGTCTCTTTCCCACACACACATTAATACATCTCAAGTTTGTGTAGAGGTCCGTCTCTCTCTCCTACACACATACACACTTTTCCAAAGGTGACCCAACTCCCTCATCTGTGTAGCAGCAATTAACCTTAATAACCCCAGTGCATATGTATGAGTGTGCGTAAGAGAGTGTGTCCTGAACTTGGTCTCCGGGGCACACACACACACACACGCACACACACACACACATACCCTCACACATGCACACTGGTAATCCATGTCTTTCCTGGACATCCTTTTATCCAGCTCAGGCCCCAGGGATTTTCCGTTGGCCTGGTCAGGCGCAGAGGCCTCTTTCTGGGGTCAGAGATCAGAGAGAGGCCCTTCATGACCCTGGAGGATCCAGGCACGGCACAGCACTAAGAGCCGTCTGCCGTCACTGGACGGCGCTATGAGGTCAGGGGGTTAGAACGCATTCAGTAAGGATGATATAACACTTCATCTTGTACAGTTGAGGATTGATTTTCTTTTTTTATCATCGTTCAGCCACAGTTTAAAAGACACAGATTATAAGGCGGAATTGGTATAATGCCTTCTTTTGTATTATCAGCAATAAACCCACACGAAGAATGGTCAAAAGATGACACTGCCTTTAAAGTGCGTATCCTTAATACATCATAAGCACTTTGAGGTTGCTTGATATCACACAAAATGTAGTAAGAGATCAAAACAATGTGCTTAGATTTTTCTGGTGTTCTTGAATTAATTTCTGAACATCTTTCTGAAACTGTATTGGATGTTCTTGAGTGGGCTTTTAAACATCTTGCAAAAACCAACACAGCACATTAAGCAAACAGCTTCAAAATGAAATGTCATGAGAGATCAGATTGTCCATTTAAAATTGTATTTGTAAAGATTTAAATAACACAGTGAATTGTGCTATCTATCTGCAGCCTCATGCACACATACACTGAGCATGCACATTTGACACATGTTGCTCTGCTCCCCCACTGACCCTCCCCCAGCCCACCCCCCATTCATTCAGTCCTTCATTCATCCACTTTGACAATGAATTTGAACTTCAGACTGAGTTCGCCGGTGGAGTGAAAGAGTGAAGGAATGAAAAGGGAAGAAAAGGGAGGGAGGGGCCTTTGTCTTCTCCCTCTAAGCCTACTCCATGACCTTATGACCCCGCACAGGGCCAAACGGCCCCCTCCTCTGCCCTCACTTCCCCCTACTTCCTCCACTCAAGACAGTCTCAGTTACAGAACCCTGCGACATATTCATTTATTAAAAATTTGTCACAAAATGAAAGTGGCAAAGATCAAAATGAAGACAAAAAAAGGACATATGGACACTAATCAGCACATCTGCTTTTGTTCTGTTTGATTTTCCTCCTCTACACCTTGCATTCCACCACCGATGGTCCAATAGACTCTGACCTCTCATGCCTCAGCTTAGCTTTGTGTGTGAGCTGGCGTGGGGTTGTCTGGGGTGGGGGTTGTATAACATCTACTCTTAATACCGGTTTAAAAAGCCCTGGGGATTGTGACATTGTTATCAGTATAGCACTGCAAAAAGTAGGATGAAGTACTTTAAGTCAAGGTAACCTATGTTTTTTTTTTACCAGGCAGTTTTTAGATGAGAGCATTTTGCTTTATGTAAACTTTTGTGTCCTTAGTTATCTCAACAACATCATTTACGTTGTCGCTGAGGTTTTAACAGTAACTTTATGCTTTATCCAACCTGATGAATTCAAAACAATCAGTGTACATGAACTTTATTTTGAAACTCAAATCAGTAGCTTTGAATGCTAAGTTGAAGCATATTTCCCTGTATGCTGATGTATTAATAAGTACTCATTTTCTCCTTCCTTTAAATTTCCCTCCTTTTCCCCTTTGGACCTGCTTTTAAGAGCATTTTTTTGTGTGCTTTTTTTAGTATGACTATTTGCAGAGAGAATGTCGATGAGATCTGAAATGTTCTCACTAAAGAGAAATGTTGTTTTTTCCCATGTTTTGACTTTAGAATCATTGCAGAAATAGTAAATGGTAAATGGACTTGAGCTTGTATAGCACTTTTCTAGTCTTCTGACTACTCAAGGCGCTTTTACACCGCATGTCACACCTACACATTCACACACTGATGGCAGAGGTTTCTATGTAAAGTGACCATCAGACGTAACTAAAAACATTCATACACACTCATACGCTGCTGACCTTCCAGTTGGCAGACGAACGACTCTACCAGCTGAGCCACAGCCTCCTCCAACCCCCACCCAGAAGACCGTCAAAGCACTGATAGTATATGAAGTCATATAAAGGCTCAGCAGCAGAGTGAGGAATCTCTTCACACAGTGCACTGTGTTCTCCAGTAGTCTAAACAGTCTGTGAGGCTACACCGTGACATAACATCAGCAAGGTCAGATAAAAAAAGGACTAATAAACACATTAACTCTGACCCTTAACCTACTGACTTCTCTTTCATATCTTCAGAGTGTAACATGCACCATTATTTGTCCTGTCCTATTCTTGTTTGTTTTAGCCTTAGGTTGTGTTCAAGTCAAGCTCTCCTGCAAACATGACTCGGTAGCAAACAAAGTCTTTCAGTGCAATGTGCTTTCTGTAGTTTGTGCTTACTGCCTCGGTTATACGTATCTTTTAAAATCACAATAGAGATTTAAAAAAAAGTAATCAACTGTAGGAAAAACCATATCAAAAGTTAAAGAGAATTGTAATTTACACATTATATTGAAGTAAAAAAACAGTGATGAGAATAGTGACTGAGAAGATCAGCATACTAACAATGTCATATCAGCTGACAAACACAATCTGTCACACGGACAAAGCAGGCTTGGATATATATCTGCAGGCTTTTTTATTACAAGTATTAAGTTCACTGCAAGACTTTTTTAAGCTTGTTCATTTAGAGGAGGACTTATACGACCCGAAACAGTTTAAATACCACAGAATCGGCTAATCTGTAAAAACATTCAGGGTTACAGGGCGTTTTTCAGCGCATTCAACAAAGTTCTGGGAGATTCAGCAGTGTTCCTTCAGGGAAACACGCTTTGTTCTTATTTTTAGATGCTTGGCCATCACTTTTATGGAAAACGATAACTTTACTCACCAAATTAAAAGTGTGTGATAAAGGAATGTGGCTAAATCACCATGTGGGATAGGGCAACAAAGACCAGCAGTGAGATCGCCGGACAAGCCTCTAGGTGAAGTGTGATTCAGCTGAGCTGAGAAACACAGATGATTCAGTTTAAAAAGTAAACATGGGATTTTCCAGCAAATTAAATAAAAGATGTCTCAGGTTTCCCAGTGTCATCTGGCATGGCGATGTTATTGCCTTTACTGTTCAGGAGATCAATATGTGGAACTATTTACCTGCAGAACTCAAACGGAACCCAGACTGTGATCATTTTAAACTTTAAAGATCCCATATTACATACATTTTCACCTTTCATATTGTCAGTCTGTGAAACCTATAGACTAGGTTCAATTTGCTTGATTTGCAGCTCAAAACTCCTTAAACAATATTTTCTTATAGCCTACGTAACAACCTTCATTTCAGCCTCTGAAACGGTCCATTTCAGCTGCTGTCTCTCTCTTGTCCTGTCCTATTCTTGCTTGCCATGGCTGATCTGTTGGTGCGATGCCACATGCCCACTTCCTTCTGATTGGCCAGCTCTCTGTAAGCCTTCCATGGGGCAGAACGATGCAGGGCTGCCAGGAGAGGCCTGCTCTCCAGTGCTGGGAGAAGAGAGCCTATGAAAGAGGTTTAGACGGCTTATGTAGAGGCTTGAAGCCGTCTGGTGAAATTCTTGGTTTCATATCGTGGAACTATTGCGTGATTTGCAATACAAGCCGTTTAATGAACTCTGAAGACTTATCCTAGGATTACTCCAACAAAGGTTTACCTCATTGCAATTAAGTGTGATTAATCGCAATAAACTATTGAAACGTATCGAATCGTTTGACAGCCACTTCCTACTTTTCTCTAAACAGATAAACAATAAATAGATATTTAAAACACATTTCCGGTAGATATAGTAATCACTATTTCTGGAGTTTCATAAACGAGTTGGCACACAAAGTTTGGGGTTTAACTTTCAGCCTGTTAACAATTTGTCTCATCAGGTTGCGATGTCACCATGCTCCTAGGAATACGCTTTAATTGTGAGTAACTGCAACAAATGACAAAAGCACAAAAGTTAAGTTAACACTTTGTTGTGATGTCACCATGCTCCTAGAAATAAGCTATAACTGGATGAGTTAGCGTAACTAAAACAAATGATGGCCCACAGCACAAATAAAGTGAGACCAATGTTACTTAGTGGATTTTTGTGTTTGAGCTGTTTTTATTTTGCAGAAACATTTGCTAGCTTAAAAAAATTGCCTCATTCACCAATATCTTTTCACCAACGTATTCTTACATTTCAGAATTGACTGCACCTGTGTCCTTAAAAAATGCAAAAGTGCACAAAACTGCAGTTCCTTGAGTGTCCACTTGAGGCTGGCACCAACAGATCTTAAAGTCACATACACACCCTATTCAAAACTGTCTGACAGAGGAAATTAACATGTTTACAGCCTGGTACTAAAGAGTTGTATTGGTCTTATTAGTTATTGTCTGAATCGGAACACACTGCCAGACTTTTTTATAACTTATCCGTTTTGATTTTATGAAGGATCCGAGTTATTTCTAATCAGGTGCGTATCTGACATGACTTTTGGTGAAGTGGGTTTTAAGAACAGATTTCTTATAGTGAAGATGAGCAAATGTCCTCATGAGCATGAACTTTTAGTCAGAGATAAACAGGTATCACCTGGATATTTTCATTTTCACTACATATATATGAGAGTTTCATTCTGTGCTTGTTAACTTATAGCTTGCCCCATATCTCCTACACAGGGCCTGCTGTGGTTAAAAGCGGTCATTGTCCATGCATTATTTCTTTACTAGCTTTGATTGGATTTTTTTACGTGCTGGACTGGCCTTGTGGCCATTATGCTATGTGCTAAGTAATGTTCAATGATCATCCATTACAGTAAGAGGCATTTACTTAGCAGTCCGTTCCTATAGACCGCAGTGGTCAGCATATATTAAACCACTCAGTACATATAGAAGTAGCTACTCCTCAATATAGCAGACAGAGGCTGGTCAAGACAAAATGCATTTCTGTGGCAGAGTGTGTTCACTGATACCAAAGGACACTTAGAAGGAAGAAAGAAAGACAAAACACACACTATTACACACATGCATTCCTTTCCTTTATCTAGATTCCGTTGGAAAAGTGTTGCGTCAAGGCCATACAGTGACAAAAGCAGTGTGAAAACATGCTTTCTCTTTGGAGGATCTTTTATTGTTTAAACCCTGCAGGCCAAAGACAAATCCATGGGAGTTTATGGGGGACTGCAGGTCATGGTTGTATAGATTTTATAACAGTGACAAATGCATTATGCTTTTCACATAAACCAGCACAGAAGAGCCCCAGCAAAGCAGAAAAGGCCTGAATGCTTCACGGGTTTATAACACAATGAATTTATCACAGAATGTGGGAGAGGGGGGGGAAAGAAGAGAGAAAGAGAGAGGGAAGTGAAAAAAAATATATAGTGCTGATTTGTTTTACTTGCCCGGGCGGTGTTGCTGGTGGCTGGTTGTGTTGTTTAACAGGGAGTAAAAGGAAACTGCCACCACTTGTTGGACTGTAAGAAGGAAATAAAGTCTTACAATGCTTCAGTGTCTAACACACCTGATCCTCCCGAAGCAATTTATC
>CM036541.1:5516349-5523849 GCA_020745685.1 Tautogolabrus adspersus | reverse complement strand
TAATCTTAATCCTTTCCCCAATGCAAATTGTATTTCAACCTGAAGAGTTGTGAAGAGCCAAGGCAAAATAAAATACAAAACCATCACAGATTTTTTTTTTGTTCGTTTTTTTGTCTTTTTTTATCATTTCATATATACTGTGATCGGAGTCTTGAACACCACCAAGACGCTGAGGAAAAGAGAAACGACAACAAAACTTAAATTCAGTTTCCCCTTAGAGATAGTGGAGTGTTGTTTTGCAAAATGTTTATTTTCATTTCTTGAATTAAAGAAAGATTTATACAAAAACAGATTCTTGAAGTGTGAGCATCAAGATTCGGGAGTCTGCTGTCTAGTCTGCAAGGTCGATAAATTATTCAGGTGTGGATGACAACATATTTACAAAACAGCTGCTTAAAAATGTGGATGTTTGGTGCTGCTGTGGCCAATGGGAGCTGCACCCTGCAGGAGCACTGGTTATGTAACTCACCTAAACCTTCTAATTTACAGCCCTTGCAGACGGGGTGAATTTTCAGCCCAGGCTAAGCACTGGTGGTTTTTAGGGGTAACAAATTGACAAATGGTCAAAGGTGAAACGGCAGGGGTACAAAGGTTAAGGTTCATGAGGCTGGAGCTGCTGGCAACAGATTCTGTGTCTCATCTTTTACTGCTTTTAACAATGGGACCTCGTCCTCTGACAGCATTTCAACAACGTTTTCCCCTTTCAGCGCAAACTTGTAAACTGGGAAAATTGAAACAGTGCACTTCATGTCCTATAAATGACAATATAGCTTTTAGACTCAACACATGTACCAACATTGCATCAGTGTGGGGAATATGCAAGAGAGATGTCAGTACTTACTCTCAGGCAGAGTGACAAGTGCTTTACTGTGATCAGCTTGAATGAAACTCAAAAGAAAAACCTTTAGGGTTAAAAAAGCAACAGCGAACAAAAAATGTGCCCTGCATTAGCCTATGCATACTGATTAAAAGCATCACTCTTTTCAAGACCCTGGAATTCAGATGTGTTTTTTTGCAATTCTTTCTTTTTTTTTTCTCTGCAATTCATAGTTAATGACCCTGTTTTGATACTAGAAATGTGAAGTGAAAGAGATTGCCTCTGATCCCCTTTAATACTTAGCTTCCAGTTCTGTGTAGCTTTCTGTCTGTCTAGCTTGTAGTTATTTCAATGCTCTCAAATAAAGATAGCCTTACTTGAAGCTCATATATTACTTTATGCATTGTTCCACACACTGACATTTTGAAGCAGCGTTGTAGGTTTGTGCTAATGCAGATGCATGACACTCCTCAGCCATGCACTGTATCCCTCAAGTTCAGGATTGTACATTACAGATTACCTTTATCTCAAAAGTACCTCCTTACCAGAAACAAAACTACACATAATTCAGATATACACAATACTGCTTGTACCATGCTTGCCATGAAATCCACATATTAAAGATAGCCTATTGAACATGTAATAGGTAGCTAAATGATGATTAACAAGAACTCTCTGACCTTTCATCATGAGTTGTCACAGTCCATTTGAGCAGTCAGGTGCTTGATGCAAGGACCTTTCCTGGGTGGCTTAAACCTTCTAGCTTTATCTAATGTGACCCCAAGCTTATACCAGATAAGATTATGGCCAATGCAGTCTTGAGATATCAAAGGCACTCTTTTTTTATTCTACCAAATGATAGTACAAATTGAAATCTCAGCACACCCTTGTCTTTTTGAAAGAAATTTGAAGGCTGTCACTATTTTTTTTTGTCCTCAAGCCAATGCATGATTTTTTTTTTAAACCCTGTGTGAACATGGCATCTTTTAGAAAGATCAAGATAAGTGCATTTCAGGGTTGTAAGAGGAGGGTCAAATCAAAGACTGTTCACTTTCCATGTTACGAAACAAAACTGTACATGATATGTGTCACAGAATGTATGCAGCATGGATGTATCTTTCTTGTATTTTCTCTTTTTGAAGAATAAAAAGAAAAAACTGAACAAGAGAAAAACAGCAACACATTTACTCAACAACTAACCAACCAGGGACAAGTTCTTTTCTTTTTTGATTAGCAAAAACATACTATGCATGCTGACTAATTCTTAAAAATGGAAAAGGAAAACTCATAAAAGAAAATTGTACACAACATGTAAATTATTGCACAAGAGAAAGGCTCGAAGTTTTGCGTCAATGCAAGAGTATTGCCCCGATACAGATCATGCATTCAATGGGTAATGGAAACGGGGTGTGCTGGTGCAGAGCACATGGTCTTAAGCTTTCACCAGACTGGCGAAAGTGGAGTGTTAGGGCTGGGGCAAATCTACAAGGGGCTGGGAATAAACAGGGGACTAATGGCGGACATAGCTGTGGGGAAAAAGGTCCCATTGTTCGGCCTTCTACTCTGATTTTATTTCGGTACTCAAAGGACGGTCACTGTGCCATTTTTTCATGTGTTTCTCCAAGGTACTGTAGACACTGAAGGGCATCTGACAAATTTCACACTTGAATACGTCTTTGCCCACCTGACCGTGGGTCTTCATGTGGCGAGTAAGTTTGGAGCTCTGGGCACAAGCATAATTGCACAGGTCACACTTGTATGGTCTTTCGCCTGTGTGGCTGCGTCGGTGCACTGTCAGATTACTACAGTTCTTGAACACCTTGCCACAGTACTCGCAAGTATCGCTCCTGCGGCCATCCTTGGAGTTGGGCCGTCCATGACCCCCAATGTGTGGTGTGCTTCCCCCACTGCCTGTACCACTACGACCTGACATCCCGCCGTCCAGCTCCCCTGGAGGGGTTGAGAAACGCAGACTTCCATTCTCTGAAGAATGCTCGGACGAAGAGGCAAAGGGCGATTGTCTGGAATCCCCAAAGTTCAGAAAAGGGTCCTTGAGTTGTCGCGAGGCGGCATAGCCCGCCAGCCACTGAGAGTAGACGTTCTCTGTGTTAGGGATTGTGGGAGTGGGCAGGTCAAACTCCTTTTCTAGCTTAATGCGTTTGGTGAAAGGACTGAGTGGACTGGGGCTACCCAGAAGCAGTTTCTTAGAGAGGCCAACAGAGGCAGATTCATTAGGTGATGCACCTCGCCCATTGACAGTGGATACGGAGCCCTCCTCTCCTCGATCAGTTTCTAAAACTGAATTCCCATCACACATGTCACGATTGTGGTGATGGTCTCTGTTGAGGTGGTGGTGTAAGTGGTTCTCCTGGGCCATGGCATTACGTTTGTGTGCAGTAAGGGCTTCACTGAAGTGCTGCATGCTTGCCGCTAGACCCATCCCCTGCATCACCTCAGGCAGAGAGCGCGGAATGGAGCCTTCATCCGCGACTCCTCCAAGTCTACTTCCTAAACCACCATTGTTTTCATGCTGACGAGCTGCATCAAGGTTCAAACCAAAATGATAGCTGTTGTTGTTTCTTCTTTCTGCCCTCTCTCCATTCTGCGGCTCTTCCTCCTCTACCTCCTCTTCCTCCTCCTCCTCCTCTTCTTCCTCCTCTTCTTCCTCTTCTTCTTCCTCCTCTTCCTCCTCCTCCTCTTCCCCATTCTCACGTAGCATGCGGTTATTCTCACTTTTCAGCTTGGCCACCACTGACTTAAGGGCATTGCTTGCGCTCCCCAAGTGCTCACTGGTGCCAGGCTCTGGAGAGGAGGCTGTTGAGAGCCCATCTTCTGACTTGCCTGTGTTTGGAGAGGAGGATTTGTGCATGTGTGTTTTCATGTGGCGTTTCAGTTTGCTAGCTTGTGTACAAGCATGGTCACACAGGTGACATTTATACGGCTTCTCTCCTGTGTGGCTGCGTCGGTGCACTATTAGATTACTCTGAAACTTGAAGGCCTTACCACAAAACTCACAACACTTTGATTTCAGGGGATTGGTGGAGGAGGGTGTTGCCCCTGCTGAGGGGAGAGGGGTTGTTGGAGTAGTCTGCGAACCAACGGGGGACTGCATGGACCCTGGAAGAGGGGGTGGGGTAGCAAGGTAGGGTGGTTTGCTGCCCCCTGCACCTCCTACGCTTCCATTTCCTCCTCCTGTTTGGAATGGCTGGAGTAAGCGTTGCATTGGGCTAGGCCGACTGGGGGATAATGGAGGAGAGGGCCCTGAGGTGTTGCCCGCCAGCTCCCGTAGCCGCCTTGAGAAGTCCATTGTTGGAGGGGGGTCCAGGGGTAGAGGAGGATTGAGGCGCAGCACCCTGTCAAAGGCACTCGGGTGGTGGGCTGCAAGCGCCAGCTCCTCTGGGCTCAGGTGGTGGTGGTGGTCCAGGTGGTTCCTTGGAGGGGGGCTGAAGAGGGGTGGCGTGGGAGGGAAACGCTGATGATGGCCCCCACCAGGGCCACCACCACCCACTCCACCCCCTACTCCAATACTGTCTCTTCCACCTGAGCCCGAGCCAGGGATGCGGAGAAGGTTGAAGGGGCTTGCATCAGGAGGCAGATGGAGACCGTGAAGGGGAGGCTGAGAGGGGCAATCTGCTCCGCCTCCCATGGAGGAAGGCCCACCCATACGTGGGGTGAGAGGGCTGCCGTGTTCACTGTCCAGATAGATCCGGAAACCATGGGTGTTCTGAGCGTGCTGCAGCAGGAACCAGGCGCTGCCATACGGCTGCTTGCATGTAGTGCAGGTGTAGGTGGTCGGCTCCTCCTTACCTGTAGGAACAGAAAAAGGAAATTAAGTTAGGAGGAAGTTTTATTGAAACAAATTCAACACCAACCACACTGTATGAAGAGGCATAGATGCTGAAATGGTCACTTGGAAACATTCACACAGTTGAGCATAAACAGCCTTACTGAATGAAATCCATTTAGGATAACTCTTTAAACTTGGCTGAACCAATCTTTTATTTTAACCTCAGGCCTAACTGTTACAGCTTTTAAAAGTGATCGGCACATGGTGTTGAAGCTTTGCAAATATAACAGTAGCTCTTATTGAGGTCATGCCCCACATGAGTACCATGTGAGAAGTTGTGAGTGTGTGTATATTTTTGTTCTTCTCCCAGACTGCTCTGGGACACAGTTTCTCCCCTTGGACTGATTGAGTCCTTCATTG
Organism: Tautogolabrus adspersus; assembly: GCA_020745685.1. Lineage (NCBI taxonomy): Eukaryota > Metazoa > Chordata > Actinopteri > Labriformes > Labridae > Tautogolabrus > Tautogolabrus adspersus. Next base: position 5,518,825 of record CM036541.1, on the reverse strand, counting down.
TCAGCAGGAGAACAAAGAAACAGGGCTTTCCTGGTGGACTACCACTTCCCACTGATCTACCAAAACAGAGGCCTGCTGACAAACACACATCCATCGACAGGCGGGGAGAGGCAGCATATGAATCCTTAAGAGCTTTCAATTACAGCTTACTTGTTACTTTAGCAACAGCATAACTACATACAAATTAGTGAAAAACTGGGAAATATATTTTTCTTAGGATCATCTCACTCCAACTTCACACGGAAAATTTACTAGGGGCCGGGGCAGGAAATGTTCCAAGTAAGCCAGAAGTTTTCAGGAGTTTTGTGCCAATATTCTCTTATATACTGCTAATAATTCTTCCAATGCTCATCACCACACGGACAAACGCATACTGTTTCTCTATTCATGTAGACAGAACAGAAACCTCCAGCTGCCTAAGGGAAGTAAAACAGTAGGAGGGTAAAAACATTTAGACTCCAGCTGAAGAGGAAAAACAACTGGCTTCGTCTGCCTCAAAGCTTTTTTCTTGCCTCAATGAAGCATGCAGAGTCACTTTGGGCTTGCAACAAGAGGAACATTTAAAACAATAATTGCCTTTGAATGGCCTCAGCGATGATGACCTGTGGTGGGACCCGCAGTGCATGTGTAATCTCATTAGGGAACCAAACGGACGGCCATCAGCTCGTTTACAAGATTAGATGACACACAAACCCCCGTCGGTGCCACTCAGAGCCTCCCACTATTAAGCACAGTGAGATATGGGTGCATTTGACAAAGTGAACAAGCAGAGACACATTTCATGCAAGTAGGCACAAATGGATATACACACAACTGAACATGAAGTTTAGATATCTATTCAGGCAACTTCCAGGCCTTAAAAAAGCAAAAATTAAAAAGTTGTGACAATACATACTGTATGTGAGGAGCAAAAACCCAATCTGAGAAATGTGCTGGGATGAAATAGTCATGGGGGAAAGACTGCAGTGAACGATGGACACTAACTGAATCATTTACATACAACACACATTTGCCACAGGAGGGTAAGTCAGTTGGCTGATTTGCTGACTGTATTTATTAATGTTGTACAAACTATACATTGTGAGTAATGCTTTTTTCTTGACAGGCAGTGTTTTATTGATGGTTCCTGTAATAAATATGTAATATATCTATGTGTGCAATTCCACTAAAATGTAAGGCCTTACATCTTCGGTTGTGTTGGCACATGTTTCTTAGATTTAGGGCTAGCAATGCATAAAAATAAATAAATGTAGAATTTTACCTACAAAATCCACCACAATATACAAAGGGTGTATACCTACGTTTCCCATAATGCAGGTATATAAAGACCGCTTAAACAACTCATGCCATAATACCCTGTCTAATCATTCTATGATCTGTTCATTAATCCTTCAGATTGCACCCAAAAGAATCTAAATTGTGCTTTTTGGAAAATCCAAAATGTAAAAAAACCCATAATTATTACATTTTAGTTGAAGTGATAACCAAAACAATTATATCAGCATCCAAAAAATGTCAAAAGTTGGCGTGCATTATAAATGAAAACGTGCTGAAATATCATCTCAGAATCAAAATAAATAAACAGGTGTCATTCCAGGGGTCGTTATATTGCTGTTAATTATCCGGACAAGATGAGTTTTTATTTCAGTGAAGAGCTGTTTTTGTTGTTACGTGTTGCAAACAATAAACTGCACAACATTCCATTAGCATGTAAAGAGGTAAAGTGGGTTGTAAAAACTACACACAAATTGTGGAATATCACCTGCTAATTACTAGCAGAACGAATATGACAAATTAACAGTGATACTAAAAGGATGTCATGGTTTACACGGAAGCTTTTATACATCCGCACACTGCAATTTAGCCCTAATAGCCAGTAAGAGAGAGTGAAAGAGGTTGATGTGAAAAAAATGAATCAACACAAACTGTATCTGCAGAGAGTACATTTGTGTGTGTGCTTTTGAGAGATTGTGTGTGTGTGTGTGTGTGTGTGTGTGTGTGTGTGTGTGTGTGTGTGTGTGTGTGTGTGTGTGTGTGTGTGTGTGTGTGTGTGTGTGTGTGTATTTAAAAGAAAATGTAGTGTTTCCCCCTCACTGTGGAGCTTATGTTGCAGCAGAAACCAAACACTCACACACTTCCTCCTCCTCCTGTTTGACCGTCCATCTCATCTCCCTGTCCGTCTTTCTGTACACACACACACACTTATCCCACATGACCAACAGTTTGGTGAGGCAGCTTAATTATGGATCATTAAAATCGGCACAAATTACCACTAATTGTGGCCACCTGCACAGGATCTAACCTGTGAATATCATTTGCATTATCAGGACCAGGAAAGATGTATTTTGTTCTTAATTTTTTTTTTGTTGCATGGTTGAACCACTCTTATCCTGGACACTGACGGCACACTGGCTGCACTTTTCCCCTTGGTGGGGTGAGGAGTTGGGTTATACTTTCAGTTTCAGTTACTTTTCAT
>CM036541.1:5486349-5511349 GCA_020745685.1 Tautogolabrus adspersus | reverse complement strand
GATTTAGATCTAACTTATAGTTCCTGAAAAGAGGTAAAATCCGAAAGTATGCACTTGTTTGAAAGACTGAAAGAATTGGGATAATAACCTGATGCAACAAGCCCATGAACGCCGGCTTAAAACCCCACCTGTCTAATGGGGCCAATCAGAAAAGGTGCAATCATGTTTGCCTTTAGACATTCTAATAAGATACTTGTGCAGTTGATTGTTTAAAAACATACTGATCCCTTAAAGTGCTACATAAGACGTGAGATGAAGTCCTTTTGATGACTTGTCCTGCAAGAGGGCTGTATTAACATACTTAGAATTACTATAGCCAAATGTTTCACAAATGCACCCCAGAAAATGTCCATAAAACTTCAGGACAGGCTGCCCCTGAGATCTGCCTGACTTTCCTGTTCACACATGCTCCTCACAGCGGGAGGCTTTCCCTAAATCAGATGGAACGGTGGTCTCAGGAGGCAGGATACAGATAGGACGAAGCAACTGAGTCAGACGCTAAAATGATAGTTTTTTGCCTTTATGTCAGTGCTATGTGCAGTTGAACTGAAACAATATCAACAAATAAGTATAGAATATATACTTGCAAGCAGAAAAGAAGAGTATGCAGAAGCTTTGGAGCATGCACAAAGATCACACAGGTTGCATGATATAGATTTCATCACCTCTGTCTGCTTGTTGCTGTATTTTTTTTCCTGCATGTTACCTGCTGAGCTCTCACATCAGCTCACCCTGACTTCTCGCTAAAAATGTCCAAGAGGGCTGGCAAAAACATTTTCAGGTAAAATTTGGGAAGGTCATTTGTGTTCACACGTGCAGCTCAGCCCCTTTAATTTTCAGGAGTTTTGTGAAATGTTTGCAATGTAATTCGTTTTCCCATTTCTAACACTAAAGAATTGACACTTAAAGTGCTTGTTTTTGCCATTGTCAGGCACAGATTGCTGCCCTTGAAAACTTTAGAGACAGTACAGCGCTTAAAGTCAAATAACTTCTCCACAAATAAAGGAGTTTTGTTTGCTTGCCAGATAACATTATTAGGCTGGCATGTTTAAGTGTATACAAAAGAGAATTCAAAAAGTTGATCATACCCAGGAGGCAGGCATGCAGGTGAACTTCCTGAATGGGAAGTTCGAGCAGAATCTGATTAAGAATCTGAAAATGTCTTGATGAGATCAATACAAGCAGAGGAGCGTAATCTTTTCAGTGAAATAAGGCTCTGTGGAGTGAAGACTGAAATTTCAGACACTTGAAAAACACTTTTTCATCTTTTAAAGGAAGCAGTTTAATCGACTTGAAAGTTGTTCGATTTGTCGGCATTGACTATCAAGGTGAAAAGCAAAAACACTGTCACTGGTATAAAAAGAAACATACTAGAAGAAGAACCTTAAATAGTTCATCAAACTCAAACAGCTTTTTCAAAATAGAAGCCTCAAGGCTTGACAATAATGATCGGGTATTTTTATGGAGGAAGAAAAAGAACTATGAACGCATTTGAATTACCAAAAACAACAATGGATTATTGAGCCTGTCTGATTTCAGGCTGTGTGTGCATGGTTGTGCACGAGAATGTGTGTATCAGTGTGAGCCTGCTGAACACAGATACACACCCTAGGCTGATGGGCAAAATATCAATACCGTCTGTCCCTTTGTGTGTGTGTGTGTGTCTGTCTGTGTGTGTGTCTGTGTCTGTGTGTGTGGGGCGGATATATCAATACCTTCTGTCTCTGTGTTTGGAACCCCTGCTGGGCTACAGACTGAGCTATCTGCAACTTTCTCACCAGTAATTTACTCGTGCGTGCATGCGAGTGTGTGTGCGTATGTGTGCCCGTGCGTGTGTGTTTCAGTGTCCATGATCCAACCACCCATTATAGCTGCCATGTGACAAAGTTTCCTTTCCTTTTCTTTGTCACACACACACACACACACACACACACACACAGACAAACACAAACACACACACACACTCTAGCACACACACAGTAGTGTATCTCGTAAAGTCTGTTCTAATGACACAGCCAGGGCCCTTAAACTGTGTTTATAAATGTAATTAAATGGACCGGCCTTTGTAGAAGCATCCAAGCGCAATGCAGCAACGACCAAGTGCGTGTGCGTGTGTGTACGAGTGAGTGTGTGTGTGTCCATTTGGAAGGCCGGTACTCACGATGGCAGGGACAGCCTCCACTTAACCCCAAACCACCATGGTGAAATTACAGAGCATCCAAATTACAACACTTATGTGAGCAAAGACAGAGAGAGAGACACAGAGAGAGAAAGAAAGAATGGGGTTTGAAAGAGGAAACTTGTTCCTGCACACACACACACACACACACACACACACACACACACACACACACACACACACACACAGACACGCACAGAAACACACAGACAAACACCACAAAGTACTGAATGAGTCAGCAAACGTAGAAACCCAGAGTAAAGAAGCTTTCATCTCTTAATCTGTTGCAGATTGTAATCAGATTCTGAATGGTCATTTCAGGATCTCTTTTTCTGTCACTACGCGCATCATGCAGCAACTTTGATTTATGACTTCCTTTATCCAACTTAACATCCGAGATAAACAAGTTTATATTGGGAAAGAAATACTGAGAACTCTCGAAAAACTGAAATGTGTGCCGCCTATAAATTCGCCAAAGCTCTATTTGCACGTTAATCTGCCTCTTGTTATAAAGAATAGTAGCAAAGGTCATCTACTATCTTAATCTCGTTCAAATGTGCGTTGTCTGTAATTTGCAACATATCATGTTTGCCTAGAATATATGCATGCTGCATTAGCAACTATGGAAAAAAAAATAATAATGACATTTTGGGTGCAAATGAGAAAGAACCATTCATAAAACGAGCAAGTTCACATGGATCAGAAGAGTAAAGTATGGCAGATAGTTAGCTGGATAAGATTGAAAAAGGAACATTTTGGAGCTAGAGTGAAGCCTTTCTGCAGATAGTAGTTTTTAGGCAGTTTTTATTTATCAGCAATGATGATTTCAATGAGTAAGTTTCAGATCTGGAGAGCCATGAGTGCTCCTCAAAAGACTTTAAAAGAATTACAATTACAGAGAATAATTCAAAATGTGTCTCATGCAAGATCTTAAATAAACCATTTAAGGATAAAACTTTAATTATTTACTTCATTTGCAATTGATTCATTGCTCCGGTCAAAAAACATGGAGACAGACGACATCTGAAGACTAATGTATATGTTACCAAAAAGGATAAATTAGAGGAGGTCATTTGAACTGTTTCTTAACATGGGATTTATATTTTGTATGGCAGTTCATACACACACACACACACACACACACACACACACACACACACACACACACACACACACACACACACACACACATACACACACATACTCACGTTTCTCAATTCTGTGATGAGACAAGAGCACATGCTGAGAGGGAGCAGATTTTCTTTAGTGCCACAAGCAAGAGTCTGGTGGTCACTAAAGAAACACACATAGGCACACACTCTCACTCACACACGAACACACACACACACACACACACACTTACACAAGCATGCACACACACGTTTATACACAAAGCCAGTCTGGTATTGAGTGATCTGCAGGGACCTGCAACAGCTGCCAAGCAGGACAATTCAGTCATCAGTGTGTGTGTGTACTCGGGTGTGTGTGTGTGAGTCTTGCAGTGACCGCAGTGGGAGATCACTCTGAGCCGAGCAAACACCTCAGCTGGCCGGAGGCCCACACACAAACACTGACAAACACACACACACACGAACACACTGGCCGCTCGTTGCTTCCTCTCTTCATCTAATCCCTCCTCCGCCCAGTTGGTTTCATCCCTCCATCTGTCCATCAACGTTGCATACAGGTGGCTGTCCTGTCTCTGTGTCTCCTTTCTCCCCTTTCTATCCCTCAATCCCTCTCTTTACTTTTCCACATTCCATCCTTTTTGCTCTCTGTCTCCATCTCTTTCACTGCCTCTGTTCTCCCTGATGATTTGGGAATAAAAAACAGAAATGAGAAGTAAAGGAGAGGGGTTATCATGGACGAGGGGATAAGGGAAGAAGAGGAGCATGATGGGAGAAGATGAATCACTAAAATACAAACAGCCACACACACTAACCGCCCACATACACACACATTTACGGCAACATGTGGACAAGCTGTGACTCGAGCGCAGAAGCAGAGCTGCTGCCAAAAACCCTTTTGCCCGTCTATTCTTTCACTTGTTTTCCTCCCTCTGTTCTTTCATCCATCCCTCCCCTCCTTTAATCCCTCCATCTTCCTGCTCCCAGGTGGGAAGCACTCAGCGCCGTCTCTTTAATTGTATTCATCCGACAAGGCCAATCGATAAAGGACATATTTAATATAAATTTATGACTATTAGCCATCAGCGATAAAAAGCCTTTTTTTTGGACAGCTTTCCTTGTGGTGAAAGAGAGGAGAAGGAGGAGGAGGAGGAAGGAGAGGAAATACAAGCCATCCTGCTTTTAACACAAACAGCCTCCCACAGTCTCACTGTCCGACCTTGGAGAGATACGGTTTAAGCTGCAAGAAAAACACGAGGAATTCAAAATTCTTCCTTTTCTTTTTAGAAAAGGCTTCAAGTTGAAGCAGGTCTCGGGCGTATTTGGGAGGTTTTTCAGGCGTTTGATTTCAGTTCACAGTGCACAAGAGGATTTCGGGATGGACTCCGGCGCAGAGGCAAATTTTGGCAGGGATAATAAATACTTATGTGGACTGGTTATTTTCATATTTGAGCGATCCTCGGCTGGTGAAAACGACAAAAACAGACTCTGTCAAGATTTACAACATGATATACCTCACATAATTAACATGATCAAGTGTCTTTATGACGCCAAAGTGAACATTAGATTTGACTTATAAGCTTTCATTAAAATGCAAAAAGGTAAAAGATGAATTTGAAGTTCCCTGATCAGAGACGAAACAGTGAAGGTAGCGCTGCAACGCGATAGAGCACAAAGACAAACTCCCCTCCAGCGCTCCTTCACAACCTTGTCTACTTAACAAACACACAGGCCTGATTCATTAGAGCTGCAAGTCACTACAGCAGGAGAGCCCTATCGATCCCCCAGACGTTTTCTACGGTCGGGGGAAAAAACTAAGAGCAGAGAGAAAACAGAGAGAGATGGAGAAACAGAGAAAAAAAAAGGAAGGGGAGGTGGGGGGAGAAAAGCCAGAGACAGGCTGAATATATGGCTCTGTTAATACGAAGCGAGCAGCAGTTTACCTGCCTCTTTAAATTCAGTCTGGTGCACAAGGCGACTGTGACGGCTCCCGGAGAGAAAAGCCCCCCCTCCCTAACTCATAGCCAAAGGAAATCTTTTGCCCTCCAAGAGAAACAAGGAGTGCATGAGCTGGAACCCAAAGTCAGATGATGGAGAGATTTTCTGGTTTGTGAAAAAAAAAAAAAACACCAGTCAGAAGTGTTGGAAAGAGAGCGAGGGTGAAAAGATTTCATCAGATTAACCCAGAAAGACCGACTTCAGTTAGTTTCTTGTTTGTGCAGCTGATGTATCCATCAGTAGCATTAATTTGGCATAAGTCACTAAAGAAATTGTCAGAAGCAATAATGCATCAATCTGAGGACCGATCACTGCACAGCACTGGTACTTTATTGCTGCCTCAGGCTAACGATGTAAACGAAGCGGAAAGAAAAACTTAAAAAAACAAGCTCAGTGAGCATTTGAAAGGTTGTATTAGAAAAGGTAATACCTACTTTAACCCCTAACACTCATGTAGCATCCAAAAGAAGGAATACATGATTCATTAACTGTTTATAAAAGAGTACAGTGTGATACTCTGTAGTCATGCATTACTGGAGAGACACAGGGAGCGCACCAGAGTTGTTTGGGGTTTGGTGTCTTGCTCAAGGGCACATCGGCAGTACTCAGGAAGTGACCTGGCACCTCTCCAGCCACCAGACCAACTTCCATATTTTGGGACTTGAACCCGCAACCCCCCAGTTCCCAACCCAAGTCCCTACAGACTGAGATACTACCGCCCCCATATGTTAAAAAAGATATACAATTGACCATTTCTGCAGCATAATCAAACTTAAAACTGTCCTGCCAACGAGGACAGATTGATGTGTTATGAATTCAATTTTAAAAAATGATCTGGAGCTTATAAATGCTCAATTGATGGCTGGCATATTACAGAATGTCCAAGCACCCTTTTTCCATTATTTGATGAATGTATTTTTTAGGATAAATTGAATGCTCCAGAGTCATAATTGTTTGGGGTTTTTACTTTGTGTGAATCTTTGGGAAGATTTTACCTGCATTTACAAAAAAAGAATGCACCCAAATTGTCTTTAGGCACTCAAGCTCTGCTTTAAAGTTTGAAAAAACATACTTAGTTTTTAACATAATGCTACGTTATAGCTACAGGTTATACTCATTAACTCTGACTTCACCCCTGAATGTGACACCACCATTCATCAGCTCCATATCTGATGCTCAGCGACATGTCATCAGGCCGTAAAGGGTGTAAACATTTAAGAGAAGTTGTGAGCAGTTCAGAGAAGTAATGCAAGTAAAATATAAGAAAAAAATATCCTCACAGATTTTCTAGTACTCAAAAATGACCCAAAACATTGAAACTGAAAAGCTTTGCTGCATCTTGTCTGCAGATTGTTACTCCTGTGACCGTGACTGGTCAATGTCTGCCTGAGCATATGGTAAACACAACGTTTCTGAATGATAAAAGACTAGTGATGGATGTGAGAGCCGCCTGTTTGTGTGTGAAGCTGTATTCATTTGTGTTACACAAACACACACACACACACACACACACACACACACACACACTCTCTCTCACACCCTCTGACATATGCCCGAGGCCTGTCCACCACCAGAGGACAAAAAGGCCAGTAAATAATTGAGAAGTGAGCAACAGAGTGAAAAAGAGAGAGAGGAAGGTGCCACATTGCATGCAGGGTTCTTTTTTTATTGATCTTAGCTTTTAAGAACTTGTTTGACATCTCTTTTGTATACTTCATAAACTGAACTGAGTGTCTGATTATAAACATACATGTAAGAAGTTGTGTGAGCATGTGTGTGTGTTTCTGTGTTTGTAATGTTGCCCAATGATGCTCCATTAGTGATTTGGAAAGTGGTGTGGGGGCCTGGCATTCCCATCAGGCCCAGCATGGCCTATAAGTGCTGCACCACACACACTCCCAAACCCTCACCAACCCCACCCTCATGGGCACAGCCTGCATGCACCCCCCACCATCCTTTACCCCCCACCTAGGACGACCTAGTAGCGCCTCTCAGCCGGGTCCAAAACACACGAGCATACACACACACACACTCACGGTCCACTAATGACCAAACCCAAACAGCTCCCAAACAACTCTGAAAAGCTATTAGGAGAGGGCATTTTGATGGGGAAGTGATTTTTTTATATGCCATTAAAAGCCATGGATAAAATGGGCGTTCGCGTAAATACAGCCACAGGTCGGAAGGGGATAGCCAAACATGGATAATTGAGAAACCATACTTCCCCCCTGAGATAAAGGTGGAGGAGTGTCCACATGTTGCTCTCTGACAGAGTGAAGAGTATGTACAGTACGCAAAGAGGACTTTTCTTTAGCTCTCACTTCATGTCTGAAGTGGGTTTTTTTACATTAATTCCTTTTTTTCCTGCAAATACAAAAAGAGCTTTAACACCCTGCTTGACTGCTCTAGTTTCCTATCTGCTTGGTAAACCTTTTTTTTCTGTATCTGTGAGATGTTATTTTATGAAACTAGTATCTAAATAGACAAAAAAATTGGGGGATAAATACAATTTGATGAGATGCATTTCTTTCTTTTTGCTTTGTTCTAAATCTGGCTGTACGTCTGTGCTAATGTTCGGCAACTGTCAGGTTGGAAAATCTATTTTCTTCTACTTAACCACCGTGGTGCCCAGCTTGACACCAAAGATGGGCCATCAGTCATACCAAATGTTCAAAAATGTAGCATATGTGCGGTAGCTGGGGCTGTAATCGTCACAGGTGTGTGTGCTACGAATGGGAGTGGGTGACCAGTGCACACCACTTTGTCTTTAAACTATCTCCTACTTTACCAAAAGGATGTCTTGAAAAAAAAAATGGGGTTAAGTCCTTGCACCCTTTCACTGGACAAAAGGACTCATTTCGTGAAATGTTCGACACATTCAGAAGATTTTTGCAAACATGTTTTCATAAAATCTAAACAATAGACCAGTTTCCTTTTGAAACCTGTCATGTGGCTTATCAGCCACTGTTGCTATCATAGGTGAAACTTTCAACACTCTCCCGAGTGCTCAAAGGTCTGAAGTGTATTTAAAAACCCTGAGATTTTGATTGCAGGCAGTGAGACCATGGAGGCTCCTGTCAGGGAGAAAATGGCTCTGGTTCCAGGGTAAACAGGGTCCATTCCATGCAAGAGGAGAGCGCTGGGACTCATGTCAGGTCAGGTTCAGACACGATTTAGAGCCGAATATGCACTGACGCAACTTTTTCCTAGAAGGAGGTGGCATACCTGTTTATTACCAGCCCTCCTCCTCCTTCTCTTTCACTACCTCCTCCGTATCTTTTCTTCATTTTTGTGTCTCCTTTAGTACAGGAGAAGGTTTGAGAAGGACACAATGTAATCATTCAGCTTTTAGTTAATACAAACACACACACACACACACACACACACACACACACACGCACGCACGCATGCACGCACGCACGCACACACACACACACACACACACACACACACACACACTCCTAACTCAACCTTCTTCAGCATCTATACGACAAACCATTCACCAGTTCTGCAGATTTTTTATGCCCCTGTGATAAAATAGAGAGTGAAAAAAATGGCTAAAAAGAAAGAGGAAACATTCAGGCACCCTTGGGACCTGACACACACACACACACACACACACACACACACACACACACACACACACACACACACACTCCTCACATTTAAGGTAGAATATCTTTCTCCTCCTCATTAGCTCTTAATAACCCAGAAGGCCATCATATTCATAACAGCTGGTGGGCAATCTTTTAAAAAAATGTTTCCTGATGAGAAGGTCACTCAGCCCATTAGAGAAACCTGCCAGTGTTTGCTGGTCTGAACCCTGCAAAACCTGAGAGCAGCTACACGGCTGAAAAAGAACTTTCTGGCAGGAAGTAGTACATAAAAACAGCATTATTGACTACAGCATCAAAATAAAATATCCCTTTCTTCCTGCTTGGGATTGTCTGTGCCTTTATTTACATGTTTCAGTATCCAGAATAATGTCTTCATGTTAGCTAAAAAGGACCAGGTCTGGTTGTTGGATGAGTATGTAGTAGATGTGAACATTTGCATCTCATCACAATCTTAATGCTAACTTGTTATTATAAACTACAATCTCTGACCTTTCCTAACCTTTACTGCACTGTAGTTGTAAGTTAATATAAAATGAAGATGCAGGAGAACTTAAGCTATAGTGATAGTTGTCCAGTGTCAGTGCTCTTTTTTAAAGATTTATTTTTGCCTTTATTTGACACACAGGACAGCAGGAAGAGAGAGAAGGGAAGGACATGCAGGAAAAGTGGCCAAGGGTCGAACTCAGGCCGCCTGCTTCGAGGACTTCAGCCTCAGGGGCGTGCGACTTAACCGTAAGGCCATCCGACACCCCTGTCTCTGCTCTTTTCCCGCAAAAAAGTATATAACATGATCTTATTAAGTGATGAAAGTGAGACAGAGGTTTTTTCTCTGTGTCACAGGAACATCGTCAGCCTGCATGCAAGCTTTATGATGCAAGTCTTAGGATTTATGATGAATGAGCAATTCACCCAGACAGAAAAAAATACTGTGAAAGGTTTTAAAATCCACCTCTGATGGTTTAACATGTCTGTTTTTGCACCAATAAAGTGGAGCATGAGAATATGTTTGCTCACAGCACTGATTTCTAATATTCAAAAACACTTCAACAGCAGTATCACTTCACAAAATCAGAATGTGGACACTTTTCCTATAAAATCTTTGACTTTGTCTCTACAGAAAAAAGGCACTACTAGTCAAATTAACAAGATCTCTGTTCCATTAAATATCCAGTGAGCCAGCATGTCCAACACCAGGACCCTGGAACTGGCTCACCTGAGAGGAATGCACTCTATAATAAAAGTGATTAGTTGCACCTGTGCTTTCCTGTTAGCACATGTCAAAATGTCTTCTGTGGAAAAGGTCCATCACTCTCAATAATCCACAGACCTCACTTGCACTTTGCATTTGAACTTTTCTCCACAAAAGAAGCACAGCAGTCTTCAAGAAGAACTTTTCACGGTGAATTATGTTAGCTTCATTTTTGTACAGATTTTGTCATTCCTTACAGAAGCCATTTCTTTTCCAAAAACGAAAAAAAATATATATACACAAAATCACTGCGGGATTGCTCCTCCACATGCACACATACATCATAAGCAATCAAAAATGTGTATTTAAATTCATTATTGTGTGTTTTTTTTTACACTTCTGACTGTTAAAGTGTCAAAAGAATCCGGATGTGAGAAGCCTCCTAATGGTTAAAACAACAGTTAGCACTCTTAAGAGACCTTTTTAAACAACACATTTGGCACGAATGACTAAATCAAAAAGATATGCTTTTATGCACTTTCCTTGTTTTTTTATTAGGCTTAAACAAAATACAACTGAAGAAAAAATGTTCATCCAGAAAAATGACGTGCAATGTTTTAGCATATGGCTATAATATGTATTCTGCACTTTTCATGAAATCACCCCTATTGTCCTCTGTATTTCCTATAATGAACCTGTCTCTTTTGTAAATGGAGGAGGTATAGTAGTGTGTCAGGAACACATATTCATATTTTCTGAACAAATAGCAGCAATTCTCCCTACAGACAGGCCACTCCTGGGTCCTGTTAAATCCTGCACCAAAAAACGTACTACTCCCTGTCTCTCTCTCTGTCCTCTCTCTCTCTCTGTCCTTCTCTGTCTGTCTGTCTGTCTGTCTGTCTGTCTGTCTGTCTGTCTGTCTGTCTGTCTGTCTGTCTGTCTGTCTGTCTGTCTCTCTCTCTGTATCTGTTTCTCCCTGTGTCTGTCTATGTCTCCCACCCTCTCTCTCTTTATCCCATTTGCTGCAGCTGAGCCCTGTAAATCAAGTTGAAACATAGCACTGCATACGTGTGTGTGAGTGTATAATGTATGTTGCCTACTAACCACTGCCAAAAAATGTGTCCCGAACACCCCCCCTCTTACCTCCCTATACATCTACCTATAGGAGGAGGAAGAGCCCGTGGGGTTGAGGGCGTGCATATGGGTGTGTGTGTGTGTGTGTGTGTGTGTGTGTGTGTGTGTGTGTGTGTGTGTGTGTGTGTGTGTGTGTGTGTGTGTGTGTGTGTGTGTGTGTGTGTGTGTGTGTGTGTGTGTGTGTGTGTGGGATTAGGGTTGCTGCTGTCTGTCAGGGTCTTACGGGTTGAAGGAACATATCCTGGACGCTTATCTCAAGTAGTGCAGGAAGAAAAAAAACTAACCACACTGTGAGTCCTGTCTGCACTTTTTTTCTTGCACAGAGAAAGAGAGAAGAAAAGAAACAAAAGAGCGGTCTGCAGGAGATGTGTGGGACGCACTTTAACTTTGTGCAGCCAACTTAGAAGACAGCTGCATTAAGATACTGAATATAGAAAGAATGTGTCCTGGTGCTTCAGAAAAGTCAAACTACCTTACTGCACTACTGGTGGGCATCACAGGCCTGGATTAAAGTTATCCCTGGACATATTTTTTTAAACCATACCATAAGTCATGTCAGACTAAGGAGTCATCAGTCATTCTCACTTCCTGCCATAGACTGTAAATATTAAGATGGACGGAGCACCAGCCACCTGGGAATGAAGCCAAAATATTTAGCGTGCCCCCTGACTGGCTGCAGTACAGGTCATAAACCCCGCCTCCTCCATGTTAACAGATGGCACATGGGTCAAAACATAAAGTTAAATACACGTCAAATGCGTTTTTTGTTAAACCCGGATTCTGTCGTGATGGTTAGTCTTTATCGTGCTGATTAATGTCCAAGAGTAGTTTTGCTCTTATTAGTTATTGGTTTGTAACGTCATGATTGACAGTTCTGTTAACAACTGTGGCTACTATTGGCAGAGAAGAGCAGGAAAGGTGAGAGAAAACGGAACTCAAACTAACAGTACAGTCATTAAACTTTACAGAACCATGAGTGTCTGCTTCAAACCGACACAGGAATCTGCGGTGTTACCTATTTCATCGTATTCTGAATGACTGACGAGAGTGCACGATGGGTTGGGACTGAGAACATGTTCATCCTGATGCTTTACGTCACATTATTTAATGATGGACTGGGTGATTAAGATAAAATACTTTATAACTTAAGTATGCAGGCCTGTAGTTCCTTTTGCAGGTATATTTCATGTCCCATAAAGTCAGCAGTTATAGGAGAAAGAGTAACATCTCTGTGACTTTTGTAGTCCTATACCGATGTCCTCTTCAGAGAAACCAAAGCCCTGATGTGATCTCAGCTTGTTATTATGGCTTTGATCATGTGTTAAATATCTTTAAAAAGCAACAAAGACAGACAAATTTAACTCATGACTTGTGTAACCGCCGTGTAGTTGGGTAGTCTTTTTGTGTGTGTCTAAGGGGGGGAGTGTAAAAAAGCACGCCATATTTAGGCCAGACTGGCACGCAGCGAAGACAGGCTAACTGTTGCTTTTCACACATCTCATCGTCTCTCTTTCCCATCTGCCCTTCCTCTTTTGTCTCTGTGTGTGTCTGCATATCACTCACTTTTCCTCTGCCGTTCTCTCCTAAACTGTCGCTCTCTACCCGGCTGATACTGGCTTATGTATAACCTCCTACCATCGCCTTTCTTCCTCTTCTCTCCATTTAAAGTGCCTCAAGGTCTCAACAAGGCAGCAGCATGTCTCGCATATCTCTGCAAAAAAAAACCCTGACGGCCATCACGGCTGTGTAAATGCAGAGTCTGGCCTTAAAATGGCTCCTATTTAAATCTCTTTTGCTCACAAATGGTGTAATATCAGGAGTGAAAGGCTGCGACAAAGTGGCAATATGTGTCAGAGGGCTGGTGGCCACAGAAAAAAAGAAATGGAGAGAATCGTTCTCATGGTCTGCTGGTATATTTAGACGAGACGACTAGGGCGCACAACAACACAAACCACCATGACTCACACACACAGAAGAGATTACAGACAGACATGCACAGACACAGATACACTCATTCATATACAAATCAGGTCCAAATCAATCCCATCACAGACAGACACGTTTTGCCTCAACAGCCAGTCACATTTCTCACTACCTGTTTTTGTCAGAGCTGCAGCCAGATGTGTGTGAGTGTGTGTTTGACGGTGTGAGTAAAAAGTATAAAAGAGGAAGTGACCGGTATATGTGTTAAAAGTTGGGGCGGGGACAGGTGTTAGCAGTCAGCCCTATCGATGCTCTAAGCTTGAGAAGTTCAAGTGACACTGAAAAAAGGAAAAACAAAGGCAGTGTGTAGAGAATTAAACGTTCCCAAATTTCTCATGTTCAAGTTTTCAGGCATCGACTTTAGTGTGATGTGTGAAATAAAAAGTTTCTACTAAGGCTGTACCTGACTGAAAGTTGTGTCAGTCAAATTAGATTCCGCTGCTTGAGACAAAGACTTGACTATTGGTTTAGTTTTTCACTCCAATGCCTCACGAAATTCCTAAATCAGCAAACAGGAGTCTCATGTTTTACCTAAAAGTCATGTTTATAAGAGTTTCCATAAACGCTACCTGTCAGCTCGGTGATAAAAGATTTCCTGCCAACCGTTTCAAACCAGTACATTTCTAGTTCTATATAATAACACAGGTTCAAAGGTGAACATGCTTTATTTATCATGTTTTATAAGGTCTGTTTATTTTGCCGGTAATTAGCTCTGGTATCATTAAACGCTTGATCCCATGTAGCTACTATGTGTATGTAACTCACCAACATATATATTAATTTATCATTTCCTCTGACGCTTTTTAAATGTCTGTGCTGCAGATTTTTGTGGCTAAACTGCAGAATCTGTCTCATTTCTTATGAATCTGTGAAAAGCTCAAATCAGACAGTCAGTCGGGGCTCTAACTGTACTTTTATTATACTGCTTTTTTTCTAATGTAGCTCATTAGCACCAGTGGACTCCAGCTCAACACCAATTTGACCCCACTGGCTAAAAACATTAGCATTCAACACGCTAACAGCTAGCACTGCTGTAACCTCGGCCTGAGACCGCCGGCCCTTCGCTGTAGCCCAGGTTGGGGGCCATGTTGAGTTAATTAACCCTGTTAATCTTTGTGGGCGCTGGGTCAGTGTGTGTGTGCATGTCTGTGTCTGAGTGTGTGTGGCTTTAGCTGGCTAACACCAGCAGATGAGCCTTCACCCCAATCACAGCCCCCTTTTTTTTCTGGCAGCCTGCCGTCCGACTTGGCAGACACACACTCGCAAGGGGTCTGGTGTGCACGTGTGCGTTTGTGGCTGTGTGTGCATGCATGCATGCATGTGCGTTTGAGCCTGTGTGTGATTGCACAAGGGAGGGAGGATTATAGATGTTGAACATACACACGCAAATGAGCACAGGGCCCAACTGGTCTGCATGGTGTGTGCGTGTGCGTGTGCGTGTGCGTGTGCGTGTGTGTGTGTGTGTTTTTGTGTGTGTGAGAGAGTGTGTCTGTGTTGTAATAAAGCCAGCAATGTTTTACTGGCCCGCTGACACAGTGCATAAAAAGATCAGTGGGCCAAATCCATTAGTGGTATAATTGCATTACATGGTAAATATTCCTAAAAGGTCAATATCTCCATTTGAAACATCCCCATCATCACAGAGCGCAGCAATAGAAACAAGTATTCTGGGATTTTATAGAAGCCAGGGGCACAAAATGCCATTTCTAAACATCTATTATAGAAAGGATTCGGGCAACAGGACTGATTTTCTACGTAGAAACTAGTCTGCTCAAGCTCTTGATCTTATCAAGTTCTAAGTATAACTGAGATGGCTTGAAACACAACTTCTTTTTACCAGTATCTCCAAGTCCAGTTCTTTCATTTCTAAATAAAGATAGATAAATAGATACAGCCACTTTTTTCTGATACGAATTGTTCGGAGGGAATCAAGGAGAATCATTTATTTAAAACTTCAGTCTTAAATTCTGACTTTCTCTCCGTGTCGGACTGTCACAGTGAAGCATGCTGAACCAGCTTTGTGCTCAATCTGTAAAAAGGTTATCTTTTTTAAAACCTGGTTTGCACACAGGTCAAACTCTGCCTGGCGTACATGAGCTCTGCATGCGGTGATAGTAAATGAATTGATGTGGTGTTTGTGTGGAAAACAGTTAGAGAAAAAGACAGCACTGAACAGACAGAGGCAGAGAGAGTGAACCGTGTGGGCGAGCGAGAGACAGTGAGCGTTTAAGGAGAACTGAAAACTAGACTGACTTTATTTGGTGTTTATGTAAAGTTATTCTGCGTAATTTATATTGAAAATCATCTGTGCATATCTTGCAGACCAAAGTGTTTATGCACAATGAAAACGAGGGATGAAAACACAACTGAACATTGCCTGCACATGCATTCAAGTTCAACCAAAGACAGGCACTCTGATTTGTAAATCAACCATTAATTTCTGTCCAAATATCTTTGTAAAAAAAGCTTGAGAGTTTTGATTGAATTACTATTAAAGACCAAATCGAGCTCACTCAGGGGAAGTAATATACTAAGAAGCTTGTTTTTTTTCCGGGGGCTATTGTTCAACTGCTATAAAATGTGCTGCAAAATAATTGGTTACAGTGGTACACAGTGACATCATCAAATTAATTCAAAGATAAGTATACAGATTATGGTATATTTATAGGTCAATCAAACTCTCCATTCTAATGGCTCACTTCAACCAAGCAGTTAGTTGTGGTTTCACTTGTCCAGATGTGTCCAGAGGGGTGGCCAGGGGTGGTATGCCCGAAATCTGATTTGCCACCCCAGGTGCCGACCCATATTTCTAAACTATGACTGGCTTTCTGGCTTGTCAGAGGTATTATTTATGATCAAATCTGCTACAGTAGTCAAGCTTTTTTAGTACTTTTGGTACATTAAAATTGGAAATATACACTTGAGTTACATAAAAGTAGATATGACTAGTGGAGTTAGAAATTGTAAATAAATAATATTTATTTGTGTGAGTGTTCCCAAGTCACACTTCAGGTCACCCTTGTATCAGTCAGAGCCCAGTAGGGCCACCCCAGTCAAAAATCTCTGGACACACCCCTGGAAGATGGAGATCTCCCAATGAAACCAGTAATATCTGCATGACTGGAAATCATTAAGAGGACGTCAACTTTCTATAAGGAAAGGTCAGTCAGCTTTGATGGATTGACTTGAACAAATGTTGACTGACAATATCTGCTTTAAGAAAAGTCCAATTACAAGTCAATATGCGACACAGTTTTGTCACGACTTAAGAAAAAATCGTGTCCTGAAATTGTGGAGGCAGACCGAAAAACGGGAACACACCAACACACAGAGGCAGCAAAGGAAAAAAAACACATACTGTACATAGAATGTACACACAAACACACACACAAACACACACAGCCTCCAGGCTATTGTCCTCCACATTTAGGTCAGGCCGAAACTAACAGTTTCACACACATGCACGCACGCACACACACTCCCCAGGGGGCTCTCCTCACCTGCAAAGAGGCCAGTTTGGACACAGTGTCAAAGATTAAACCTGTGTTTTATCTCAAAGAATGGGGCTGCTTGGGGGAAAGTGTGTATGAGCGTGTTTGAGTGTGTGTGTTCACTCAGTCCTTTAAACCAGAGGGCAGAGGGTCACTGGAGAATACACTGTTTCACTCACACGCACACACACAGCTGCCCTTCTCTGTGTGCGCGGTCAAGTAGAAAGGTGGATCTGTGTCAGGTAGCAAGGGTATTTACTGTTACTGAGACAAGCAGGCCGAGAAAACACAAACACAGCAAAGAGAGGGAGGGGGGGAGAATGGGGGCGAGAAGTAGAGGGAGACTGAAAAGAAACAACAAGGAGAAATTGAGACAGAAACCAAAAGGTGGAGGAGGAGGAAGAGGAAGAGAAGGAGGACGGGTTGCGATGCTCTGAAGGCTTCTGTGGTCAACAGAGTGCAGCCATGTGTGACGTCAGCATGCAAACTCACACAGATGCAGAGAGAGAGGACTGGACATGTGTCAAAAGGGCAAAGACAGAGCTGACAAGTTATTTCTGCAAAACATAACTCAGATATTAGAGACTGCAGATACTTCATTTAAAAACACACACACAAACACAGGAAGGAGGAGCTTAAGATCAGACAAAAAAGTGTAAGGGGACAAAAGTGTGTGTGTTCTTTTATGTGTTGATGACGGAGCTGTCTTCATCAGAAATTAATTAGAGTATGACCCAAAACCACATAAGTCCTGTTCTGCTTACAGTCCTGGCAGCTCTGCTGCAGACTATCATTTCTCATCCAAATCTGCTCCATGAATCAAAAACAACAACAACACTGTCCATACATAGATAAAGCCTGTGGTTACCAAATAAGAAGCTTTGTTCAAAACCAGAGATAGACCAGCAACTCCAGGGTTCTGCGAGGTTACATTTCTGTTTTTTTCCAGAGTTTGGTGCATTTGGCAGCACAGAGAACCATGTTCTTACTTTATAAAGGTGTTACTTGGGGTGCTGGTTTAGCTGAGTTGGTAGAGCAGGTCCTCTTATGTACAGAGGCTACAGTGCTCGTCACACTGGTCCCATGTTTGTTTCCCAGTCCTGACTCTTTGGTGTATGTCTTTCCCCACTCTCTCCCTTTCAGCCCGCATGTCCTGTCTATCTTCAGCTGTCCTATCAAATAAAGACAAAAGGCCCCAAAAATATAATCTTTAAAAAGGTCTAATTCTGCATTTGCCTGCATCGATCTCTAACAGTTCCACTGCTGCATTCCTACATCCAAAAAGAACAACAGGCCAAAGAGTACAATCACCTTAAAGCAGAATACTTCTAATCTTAGACAACTTCATTAAAGAAAAGCTCGTATTAAGATAAGACACAGATACAACACAGCAATGACTCGGCCTCTGACGCAAACTCCTTCCTCGATTTCCATACCTCACTGTAAAACAAGAGTCTCATGGATTATAAAATCTTTGTTCTTGCCGATGATTACTTCATCTCAGTGTATGTCTATACTGTCCATTTAGCCGTCAGACAATGACCTGCTTCTTTAGAGGGAAGTCTCCTCTATCTGCAGATAAAGAACTCGATAGAGGCAGTTGGAAGATAAACTGATGACTAAGTGTCCAAGAGCTTTCCTCTGTGATTAGAGCAGGAGATTAACAGGAGACACAGGGTGTGAGCAAGACCGAGAGGGAAGGAGAGAGAAAGAAAACGCTAAGAGAGAAAAAGGGAAAAGCCCCAAATTCACCTGTTCTAGCTTCCAAAGTTTGACTTTTTGGCCTTATTCATATGTGTAAGTCATTGAAAAGTCATTATCAATGGGTCTGTGACTGCTATCCAGGCGGAAAAAAACATTCAGAAAACAGGACCTCTGTTCAAAAATTTTCCCCCAAGCATTTTGTGTCTGTTTCTTGACCTTTTGAAGACCAGAAAATGAAGGCATCATTTAAGAGAAAAATTTGCTATTTTATCAATCAAACACATATTGTATCTTTAAATTACCCAGACTCTAGTTTCAGAGCAAATAATCATCATTATTATTATTATAAACAATGATTTAAAAAATATGACGAGTCAAAAGGATCAGTGATGGACAGAAGTGGCAACATCAGGCGACATTCATAAAAACAGCCAAATCAAGATTTCAGAGTCAGGCTTTGTCTGAGCACGAGAGAAAAGTCCCGTCTCTCTGAGGCCTTTTTGTTTATCTCTCTCACTTTGCTTATTTATTTATTATTTCTGCTCTCCTGCCACACGGCCGCGGGAGCGAAGGACCACAGGTGCTCGGGTGAATCCGATGGACATCCGCAATTTATCATTCATACGTCGCTGACGGCAGGCCAGGCCGAAATATGGCACGGTAAACACAAACCATAGATCATTTACAGACACAGATACACACAGACAGCAGCAGCAGCACAGATAAACACACACACACACACACACACACACACACACACACACACACACACACACACACACACACACACACACACACACACATACATACATAAAATATGTCTTTGAAGACAGATGCTTTTATGCGTACACAGAGCTGGACATGGGTCACATCACATTGTGCTCCTTTCAGCGTGGTGTAGATATCTTTTTCTTTCCATCTCTTTATTCCACTTTATCTTTGTCTCTCTTTTGGGAGGCTTGTTTCTCTGCTACACTTTTCTCTTTCTCTTTTAGACTTTTTGGAAGAATACTTTAAAGCTTAGCACTTTCTCCCTCCTATTCTCATTTCTCCTTTGGATTGCAAAACATTTGTTCCTCCAGAACAAATTATCGCTTTGTTTTCGCAAAGTCTGACCACATTCATTCAAACCATCTGCCTTCCAACAGACTTGAGACTAGTTCAATCTTTCTGTTTTCTCAGGTATAAATACACAAGAGATGACAGCTGCCCCCCTCCACAACTCCTACATAAACTCCCCTCCACAAAAAACGCCCCGTGCCTGCAAACTTTTAATCCGGGCTTTAGAGGGATGTATCACAGTGGGACATCACTGCTGGCCTGCATCTGCCAGAGCGAGCTGGGAGCTGATTTCTGTGTTTACATAAGATTAGAGCGCGGGGAGAAAAGAAGGTAGCCGATATGGTAGCTCCAAGCCAAGCAGCTCTCATTTTTAATGCAGCAAATGCTGCCACAAACAGCCTGCAGGAGGGGGGCTGAGGAGAGATATGGCCAAAGGTAGGAGCAGTAAGTTACACCAGTGACAGGCCTTAAGGGCTGCATATGTGTGTGCAGGGGGGTTTAATTAAGGGTGCACTGCCTAGCATATACAGGCTTTGTGGCAGTGGTCAGGGATCTTAACCATCAATACATGTACTCTTCTCAATCTTATTATATAGGGATTTCAAATTTGGCCAAACCTTAATGCAAATCCCCTTATCAAGAATTTTAAGTCGCACTTCCATTGCTTCACTGCTCTAGGAACTAAGAACTTCACAAGCTGTTTCTAACATGGGAAAAAAGGGTATAAATGTATTTTCTGGACATGATTCCCTGGCCCCACAGGAAGTCGTTTCTGAAAGTACAGGAATTTAAGATTTGATAGAGTACCAATCTGCAACGCATAGAATACTTTTTCTTTTCTTGATTTGAAATGCGATACAAAAGAAAGCATATGATAGATAGACTTACTGCAGACTTTTAAGGATGGTGCTAATTCATTGGTTCCCAACCTGTGGTCTGGGCCCCATAGGGGGATCTCGGGGGATGTGCACATATTTACTAACCCACTTACTGACTACTTTATTCAAAGGTCTGTAGATGTAACTATGTGAAAAAATACATGTTTCCTCACTGAAAAGAATCAGGCTCCATATAGCTTAAAAGACACAATTTAAACCTTAAAAAGTGATATGGTCAGATTTCATGTTAAACATTTTTACTACTCGTTACACTGCCCACAGTTGGCTATATAATGTGCATATTTCTTATTATCTTGTGACAGAGCTGAACTTTTCCTTTTTCCGTGGACCCATAAATGACCTGTTATATAAGATGACTGTCCCATGTTTACTGCATGTCTTCACGCTGTACTTTTAGGTGCAGGTCGTGGTGTCCAGTTCACAGTTCATATTGCATATACAGCACACTGCAAACATAAAGTCCACATGCCACCTGCCCTATCATATGGCGCACACACTCACACATACTGTACATACAGTATAAACCCACTGACCCCTGGTTAAAAGAGATAAGCATGTACAGTTAAACAGCAAAGCAAAACATACTGAATGCTGCACTCAAACACGTGTGCAAGAAGAAAGCCTATATAAACACTAATTCTGTACACACGAATATATATAAATATGGGCATCGCTACATAACTTCCTGCCTTTATTGCAAAACCAACAAGGTCCGCATGGATGCTATACAGTACAGGGGAAAAAATATGTGCAACGACACAGAGGGACACAGCGTGCCAGAGTTCAATGCATCGACATGAACATCATTTTAAACTTGACACAAATCTTCACCATGTACCATGTACTGGGACATTCCCAGCCATCACATCCCTTGCACACCTAAATGTACCCCCCTGGTATCAGCCCAGTTTAACAACATAAAGATGAATTATCACAAGCAAAAGTAAGGGCTTGAATTTGATGTTTCAAATTAACATTCAATTATTCTTATCATAATATATTAACACATTATGCATAGTTGTATCTGCTCTTTTGCCCTTGCATTCATTAGTTAACATTTTTAGACGGTGCAAACATTTTGCACGCCAGGTTTAGCAAATGTTCAAAATGAACCTTTCCTGACTTTTGAAGTTCTCCCTTTTATCCCTTTAAGATGCTTTTATGAGTAGAAAAACATCCCCTTTCTCTAAATAAAGCTTTAAAGTATTCAAAAAGCAATGTCCTAACACTTGCTGTGTTCTACTTGAAGACTTAATATACATGTACATGAGCTCCTAACTGGTAACTGAAGACTTTGCCTATTTCCAGTATGTTTCCAGTCTCACTTGCCACATGTAACCTTTGATCCATGATCTTTAATGTACAGGACAGTGTGTCCTGTACAACATGGTAGAGATGAAGAGAACATGCATGCCAAGGTAAAGTCCAGTACGTTTATTGCAAAGTCTATACAGCATTTATACAAGGAGAAAATCTGTAAGTATGATTTTAAAAACTACCATCAAAGTACACTTGATGCAAAAGTAGTGCAGAACACAGACAAAAAAAAACATGTTTCAGAATAGCAGTGAGAAAGGCACCGATCCCATCAATCACGGATGTCATGACAGGTGGAACTACAAAGTCGAAACTCAACTGTTCCCACTTTCCAACTGTGCTACAATCAGACCGACACATAAGTGCCCTTAAGCAAGGCATCAAATCCACTGAACCTGCTCAGCAGCCAGCAGCAGCAGCAACAGCAGCTCAGCAGTGTAAATTTACAGAAAGTGTGTAACCCTCCCTCCATCCTGCTGCACCTCCTGACCTTGGCTGTTGCTGTAAATATAAATGTTCTCCTGCACTGTCAACTCGCGCTCAGTTACACAAGCAGCAGCTCCACAAAGGTTAAAAATATGTATATTTCACTTCCTCCTGCTTTCCCTCTGCCTTGTCTGTCTGTCTTTTCCTGTGTGCGATTCTCTGCCTCTTGAAGTGGAGGGCTCGGCAGGTCAGGGGCATTAGTGGGAATCTGCTGTAATTTTTTTATTTAGTTTCTGAGTGTTTGAACTTTTTTGTAGTTTTTCTTTTTTTTTTTTTCTCTACTTTCTTTCTTTAACCCTGCATAGCCGAGTTTCCATGCCAGCAAACCGGTCTGAACTGGTCCTGTTGAACTATGTGTGTGTAACTGATGGAGAGAGAGGTGTGTGTATGCCAACACTTTCTCGCTCCAAACAAGTGCTGCAGCTTGGTCAGTGGCCCAGTGCTTCAAGATAGGATGATCTATGTACTGGTAGGTTGTTGTTTTGATGTGCAGTGAAGTCAGGTAACAGAGTATGAGGAGCGTTAAAGTCTGCAAGGGATGGTGGATAGGCAGATTGGATGGGTCAAACAAATCTGGGTCTTTAATCCAGGAGACCTACAACTTCTGTCTGATACCACACCAGCAAATAGATTTGTTTGTGTTATTTTTACAATGTAAGTTAGGTGAGATACACAAGTGTGTTACATTACAAACCTACAAGTATTCCTTAACCTCAATCTAACCATGCTGTGTTTGCACTTCAACATGCCAGTTGCTCAACATACACCTTAAGTTTTTTGATCATTTATATTTGTTGACTTCCCTTTATTTGAAAAAAGTCTAAGCAGATGTTGCATCTTTAATAATCTCCTAAAGTGATACTACATAGAATAGCTTCAGGATCAGGACTACAAGTCAAAAGCCCAATTTCTGTCGTTCACATTAATTCAAACCTGGCCTTCTCCTTGCTCACGTATTCTGCACCCCTCCCTCCCAGCCTTCTCTCTCTCTCTCTCTCTCTCTCTCTCGCTCTCTCTCTCTCTCTCTCTCTCTCTCTCTCTCTCTCTCTCTCTCTCTCTCTCTCTCTCTTTCACTTGTTGGTGTGCTCCTTGCTTGTGAAACATGTATGCATTATCTATCTGTAGGGCCAATATTTTTTGTGTTAGAAGAGTTCATGCTTCTGTTTGCATTCAGAGTAGCACTGTTTCATCATTTTTTTGTGCAGGGTAACAGTCTGTGTGGTTAGCAAGGCATGCAGAACACATGGTTACGCATTGACCAGGCCTTTATTATGAGAAATGTGCTTCATTTAAAGACTTTCTTTTAACATATATCTGCATATGAGAGCAGATTTCATCTAGCATTAGATGTCTCTCTATTTCAACACCCTTCTAACACTCTAAGGGTCAAGCAGTCTGATGTTGCGAGTCAGATTTGTGAACAATGACCATCACACAGCAAATATAATTGTATCCCTGATATTCTTCATGGCACATCAGAATAACCAATGGCTCCACCAGAAGCCCTCCAAAAAATGCGCTGTATAGAGACATTATGATATTTTGATGAAAGCATGGGTTCATGCTGAGATTCTATATTTATAAACGTAACCATGTAAATGGACCCTAGAGGAGAACCAGGACTGTCCCACTTTGAAGCTGCAGTATTTGTCAGTTTAACAGTGAGAACGTGTTGTTTATGCACGTAGATGAAAATGGAAAGTGAGCTAACACCGAACACTAACAGTGGGTTAATATGCAGAGTCAAAGCCAGGAGAGATAAGATGTGTGTAATCATGTGTGTAGCCCCCACACCCATACACTCACACACACACACACACACACACACACACGCACACACACACACACACACACACACACACACCCTCTGACACCCGTCTCATCAAACAGTTGGACGTCGGCCAAGTTCATCTGTTAATGGACAGCCACCACCAGGACCCAGCCTTTTCTACCTCGCTCTACCCTCTCTCTCCCTCACATCCCCTATCCCCTGAGGGTGCTCGGCCCCCATGCCCTCTCCTCCTCGTCTCCCTTTGTCGTCCCAACCCACCTCTCCCAGTTTACAGACTGAGGCCTGCATTTCCCTGTGTACAGCAAAGATAAACAGTGTGTGTGTGTGTGTGTGTGTGTGTGTGTGTGTGTGTGTGTGTGTGTGTGTGTGTGTGTGTGTGTGTGTGTGTGTGTGTGTGTGTGTGTGTGTGTGAGTGAGTGTGTGTGTGCATGTGTATGTCCCTTTGTCTGTCTATCTGTCAGCAGACGGTGCTTGGTGTGTATGACATGCACACCGACTTACACACACACACATTCTTAAGAGAGTACCTTTGAACAGACGCTTTTCAACAAGTTCAAAACTAAAAAGAGAGAAGAAATCAAACAAAGGCCAAAAGACGGGTTAGGCTCCATTAAATTAACGCAGATAGAAAGTGTGTGTGTGTATCTGCTAGAGTATGTGTGAGAGAGAGAGAGAGAGAGAGAGATCAGCAGTGTTAACTACAGTCCAGAGCGTGTTGAAACACATCTGTCTTCCAACGGAAAACTGCAGCACAGGAGGGGGAAGAAAAAGAGAGATCGACAAAGAAAGAGAAGGCAGAAAGAGAGAGAGAGTTAAAAAAATGAAGGAAATGCATAAAGAGCAGGTGAAGGTGCTTAAAAAGAAAACACACGCACACACAAAAGACTCTTTCCTTCCTCGCTTTTTTTATTCTGGGGCAAGAGTTCAAGGAATTACAGTCTCTTTCACACTTCAATATTTATTTAAAAAGATAAAATATCGCTCTTTATTTTTAAAAACCTGGTCCTCAGGGTTGAGAGAGG